>JAPWTK010000174.1:287500-817500 GCA_029963805.1 Aromia moschata | reverse complement strand
ACAAGTACAAAGGAATGTTCTGCCTACCCAACGAGCCTTCTTTCAGGAATTTTCATCCATTCAAAAATTTTTTGGAGGGAGTCAAAAAAAGTGGATGATGGGACGCCAAAGAGGATTTGAAGGAAAACTATTCGATGTGGGCCTAAAAAGGTTCAAGCATCCTCAGGAAAGCTTTCAGAGTCACACAACGCATCAAGAGCTGCTTACAACCCCTTACCGTTGGACATGGAATATAACATCTCGCGCTCAATCGGCCGTTCACAGTAGGTCCCGTCAACTTCAAGAGTCTTCAAGTAATGCCATAACATGAATTTGAGACAAACCATGCGGCCTTCTACAGGAGCGGAACCAGAGGGGGTGGGCAAGTGAGTAGGTGTGACTTGGAAGGCTGCTTGGATTGTCAAAGGGTGAAATCGAGTTTTGGCACTCCATACCAATTTATTAGGCAGCATTAAAATCAATGGATTCACCCAACAGAAGTCAAATCACATTTTTTTATAACTTAAACGAATTTTTAGCCATAGTTTAAAACTCTAATTTTCCAATTTCAGGGTCGTAACAGGTTTAAGATTCGTAAAGAAGAACCGTATAATACACCTACAAATCCAAGAGGGAGAGTTATTGCCTAGGGGTAAAATAAATACTGAAACACTTCACTGGGTACCAGTTGAAGATTATAAAATAGGAGATAAAAAAAATTTTCAGTGGACAGGACTACCACATTTTGAGCTCAGAGAAGCTAGCTATAGACTTGGACGACCTAGAAGCTGATGAAGGCAGTATATTTACCGGTATGAAAATACTTTGTTAAATATGTAGTAGATATAACATTTTTTATTACTAAATTTATAGGGGTGAGATTTAAAGAGATAGGTTCCCATTTAAATTTTGAAATATTCACAACTAAATTCGACTTTGACACCGGAAAACTTTTGAATCCAACCAGCACAAGTATTTGGAAAGATAATCCGAATACGGATTCTTCAATAGAAAACCCAAGGTAAGTCTTTGTCAATGTTAGCCGTGTTCGTTCCTACAAAAAAGTTCTTCTACTAATTCCCCTCCCCCCCCATTAAAAAAAACACATTTACTAACTTTTACTATCAATTTTTCTTGCTCTTTTTTTGTACTTGCATATTTATGAACCAAAAAATATATATTTTTAAAGTGATTTACCTTTTTTAATGTTGGAAAAATAAGTTACTGAATAATAACCAAACACAATCCATCCATATGCTAGTCAAAATTATTTCTAAATACTGAATAATTTTATAACAATCTGGCATCAGTGCGCTCTAAAACTTAATCATGTGTTTGATGATGTGCATCGGTTTTTATTGTGTATGAAGTATAGTCCAAGATCCGACCGCATGATTTCTGTTCTCATTCATTTTCATTTTCAATATTATAGAGTGCGATATATCGGGAGTACATCAGACATCGGCCAGTTGTGAAAAAGGACAAATTGTATACTTCCCATTCTAACCACTACATAGCGTGGCCAGATGGCCGGCCGGTCTTATTCCCTCACTGCCTTCGGTGCGTATGCGGTTGCTTATCTGTCGTCTTACTTCTGTTCATCCTTTTTTATAAATGGCCGATGTATGATTTATACATAGTATATATGTTGAATCAAAGAGCTAAGGGTGTCTCATTTATTGCGGTAATTGAGGCCGTAAACAGTTAAATATTTCTTAGCTCAGTTTTTTCAAATCTTCTGCCGAAAAAGTCATTCGGATAATTAAGAAGTTAAGAGGAATGAAAATTGTGTCGCACAACCGCGCAGTGGGCGAAATAGTCCTTTTTATAGTGCGTAGCGGGTTTTTTCGTACTACCAACCTGGCATTGTTACGTTGGATTATCACTAGCGTAAATAAAGTCCAGAGTAACAAAGGAAGGTCGATAGTTTAAATACACGAATACGGAAATAGTACGCAACTCAAAGGAGTAGTAAAACGTATTGACCAAGGAGTGAGATCGGTTGGGTTATTATGGCCCCACAAGCTCTATCTTGTTATAATAACTAGTTGCGCGAGAACAGCTACTACTTTTTTTATCTGAAACAATTAATCTTTTTTTTGTTTTTTATTTTTGATTTCTTCATAGTCTCATGCAAAAAAAAAAAAAAAAAAACAAACAACAAAACATCGACTTTCACACAGAAAAATTACCTTGTAATTGGCGACCTGCTATGGATGAATAGTAATATATTTTTTAACGATTAAAGATACTGCTTTTATTAACATTTTGGCATCTGCATTAGATACGCTAACGTTTGAGAATAATTGTTATAGATTCCATGTGGTACATTTTTTGTAAAGGGTGAATATGAAAAGATGAGCTATGATAATAACCTACTACGACAAGATACTGTTAAGTAACATATTATAGTTTATTTAAATTACGTCTTATTATTTAATATTACAAAAGAAAATCAACAATCGGCCTTCATTTGAAGCCGTGGCACAAAACTATTGAGTTAGGGAAGCGATTATTCACCAATTTTACATAAGTGTCTACATCTGGAAAACCAAAACACTTTCATCCATTTTTTTTCGTCATATGTCCAGTAGGGTGTCCCAAAAAAACTTTTTTTGTTTCGAATCATGACAGATAGAGCAGAATCTTGTTATTTTCGTTGAAAAAACATGCCATGAATTTTTTCAGAATTTTTTTTTGTTAGGCTTTAGAGGTCGCCAGACTGAATAGAAAACATTTTAAGTCAATTTAATTTTTAATAACGATATAAAGTGATTTTACATTGCATAGGGGCTTCAAACTTGAGTTCGGATTAGTTATTTTTTCATGTAATTTTCTCAGTGGAATACGATGAAATAATTATTTTTTAGCTATTGTTACTATAACAGCTTGAAAATTAAGAAAAACTGAAGGAAAAAAAGTTAAAAATCGATTTTTTACGAAGTACCTCGTAATTTTTGTAATCAACCGTTAAAAACGGCTTGAAAAATCTTTAATTTCAGACCAATTGCATTCAAAAATATTTCTTTTTTCAGAAGTTACAAACGATCAAAGTTAGAACTCGAAAATACAAATAAAGTTATTTCTTGTTTTAGAGTTTATTTCACATCTAGTATTGATTATAAAAGTAAAAAATAGAAAAAAAAACTAATTAAATCAATAAATAAAACATTATAAAGCTTTTTGTGAGAAATAATAGAATGTTACATTTTTTGTTATTTATTTATTATTTTTGTTGTAAATACATATTATATACATATGTAGTACTGTTGATAAAATGAGTTTTCTTTCTTTTTAATCTAATAATCAAGAAGTCTAGAACTAAGGAGACCGAACTCGTTCGGTATCTAGGGATCAAATCTGTCCGCCTCCAGGAGGCGCTGTAAACAGTAATGTACTCGATGTCACGAGATGAGCGGCGGACAACATTTGAATGTTTTTCAAATTATCATAGAAAACCATGCTATGGTTTTATATGACATTTATCATTAAGCTGTCAAAGCTTACATGCCGTTTGGCTTTAGCAAAAATACATACAAAATAAATATGGTTCGAAAGTGCTGTGTTGCATTGTGTGATATAAGAAGCGGTACGAATAACCGGACGTTATTTCAAATTACTGATGTATGTATGAAACGAAATATTTTCCTTTGTTGTATTGTTAACGTTGAAGCACGTAACATGAAATATTTTGAGGGCCATTGTTCAGATAAGCCACTTTTGCAATTTTAGCGTTTTTTTAGCGTCAGATACCCAGTAAACAGTAATATACACTATGTTTGACCACCAAAATCGTCCGCAAAGTATTATTAGTCCCACAAGTTAACGGGAAAAGGGAGTGAATAGGTGCTGGGTGGGTAAAATAACGCGTAAATAGTGATTTTTTCATTTCGCATGTATCTGTGAAATTACCCTTGCTCTTTTAGACACGTATCTCTGTAAAGGTTTCACAATAACATTGCATTTCCACATTTACGTACCTACAATTTGCCTTACCCTTTTATACGAGTTCAGACTATTGCGCAGTACTGACCATGAAAATTTATTAAAACATTATGCAATGACTTTGAAAAGCTTAATTCTTGGACGATGACCTTTGACATGAAAAATATCGAGCGTCTGTCAAATGTATTTGCACCACGGACACTGACGCGGACTCTAACCTCTAACGCACACAGATTAGTACAGAACCACGGTATACGTATATATATCTGTTTATATACCGTAGCAACCAGGGTACACTACTGTTTACAGCGCCTCGGGAGGCGGACATATTCGAGCCCGTCGCGTTATACAGCGAAAAGCCGGAGTTCGGTCTCCTTAGTTCTAGTCTTCTTGGATATAATATAAATTATATGTAATACAAATTTCGTATTCCATGAAAAATAAACTCATTTGAATTGTTTTTTTTACGATATAAGTTCCTCAAAATACCATTTATTACTCTACTTTAACAACTATTTTGTTTTATTACTTTTATAATCAATACTAGATGTGAAATAAACTCTAAAACAAGAAATAACTTTATTTGCATTTTCGAGTTCTAACTTTGATTGTTTGTAACTTCTGAAAAAATAAATATTTTTGATTACAATTGGTCTGAAATTAAAGATTTTTCAAGCTCTTTTTTGATGTTGATTACAAAAATTACGAGGTACTTGGGAGGTCAAGCTATAATAAGAAAGAAAAACAAAAAAATTGAGTTTTTTACTTTTTTCCTTCGTTTTTTTTTTAATTTTCAAGCTGTTATAGTAACAATAGCTAAAAAATAATTTCATCGTGTTCAGCTGCGAAAATTACATGAAAAATAACTAATCCGCACTCAAGTTTTAAGCCCCTATGCGATGTAAAATCATTTTATATCGTTATTAAAAATTAAATTGGCTTAAAATGTTTTCTATTCAATCTGGCGACCTCTAAATCCTAACAAAAAAATCTGAAAAAATTCATGGCATGTTTTTTCAACGAAAATAACAAGATTCTGCCATAGCTGTCATGATTCGAAACAAAAAAAGTTTTTTGTTTGAATGTCCAGTCAGAATCTGGTCTGTAATTCCCTTTCGGCTTGATGTTGCTTTTTGGGGCACCCTGTATAATAAATAATCAATAATGATGTACCTACTTCTTGCTTCTCGCCCTGCTTTCGAATCTCTTAACGTTTTCATCGTAACTTTGACTGATTACAGGACCAAGGTGAGATTGAGCCACCCCGACATACCGATTCGATCCTCATCGCCCTCGATTCCAACCTCAAAATCCGATCAATACGTCGAGTTTACGCATTCGGACATCGACAGAGACGTCGCGCAGACGACGGTGCCGTTCCTGGACGCGCAGAAGGTGGAATCGTTACAAGCCGTCCCGTTAAGCGGGGCGGGCATCTTCCACAAGGGCAGGAGCAATTCTGGCGGGTTCATCGCGCCCAAAATTATCACGTACGATTTCAGCAAGCATTTAAAGACCGCCTTTCCTAGCGAATAAGTTAACTGATAAGTTCTGTCATTTAATAAATAGTTCTATTGCTAGCAGTTTTTGTGTCATAATGTTAAGACTTTTAACCCGGGGGCACAGTGGATGCGGAAATATGAGAATTACACAGGCCGACAAAATTCGGATGAAATATTTTACCAGAAACCATAGAATAATTTTCCGAAAGTTATATAAAGTGCTGGCCACTCGAACTTACACATAGACTTTTAGGCAAAATTTAAAGTTCAATATTTTTAACAGGAATGCAATTTTTGAACGCGGCTTGCAAATTTTAAGAGCTAGTTTTTTTCGGATTAAGCTGCATGACGTATATTTACCGTAGGACCATAGGTTTATTATATACGGGGTGATCAATGAAGTCATGCAAAAAATCAGTTTGTATGAGTGAAATTTCCGCAAAAAAATTTTTTTGGTCGTTAATTTGGTCGTTTAAATTAATAATTTTGTAAATTTTAATTAATATGAGGCGTTTAACCACGGCACGAAGGAATGTCAAAAGAGCAAATTGCGCACATTTACAATGTCAGCCAAAGACAATTTATAATTTGAAGCGCCACGTCGAAAGTACCGGTGATCATAATTATGGGCATGGGGGTGCATACAAAAAAAATAAACCAAAGAACCGAAAGAATTTTAATGAGAGAAACTATGCAGAATAGAACAAAGAACTCTAGAAAACTAAATTACTCTTTAAGACAACAAACAAGATTTAATTTGTTTCACTCCGATGGCCGAGTGTTAGTTTGGAGAAGGCCAAATCAGCGATATTTGGAGGAAAATATGGCCCCTCAAGAGGCATTTGGTGGCGGAGGTGTTACAGTGTGGGGAGGTATCATAAGAAATGGTAAAACCGAGATATTCATTACCAACCAAACCGTTAATGCTACTGTTTATCAGGAGGAAATTTTGAAACCTATTGTTGTTCCTTTTGCTCGAAATTACGGCCCAGAATTTCTATTGGTGGATGACAACGCTCGACCTCACAGAGCGCGAAGGATCACAGAGTTTTTGCAGGAACAGAACATCAATAGGATGGACTGGCCTGCAAAGTCTCCGGATCTTAATGTCATCGAACACGTTTGGTCTTATTTAAAACTTAAAGTAAGATCTCGTGATGTACCCCCCTGAAACCTTAGAAACGCTTAGTGGGGCCATTCGTGAAGAATGGGAGAATATTCCACAAGATTTTATAAATAATCTTGTGGATACTCTACCAAATCGATGTCGGGAAGTAATACGTCGAGCAGGAGGACCAACAAAATATTGGTTTCTCTTTTTTTTATTTAATGTACCTAATTTCGGGTAAATTATTACCAAAGATTAGGTATTTAAAGATAGGACACTTGGCATTTTTCCATTGATATTTGCCGGTTGCTTTCAATGATCTCGTCCTTTTAACACGCTGTTGGCAAGAATTTAAATTAGGTTTAGAAGTATAAATTTTTTATTTATTGACTTTTGGCCGTTGTTAACCAATCTTGTATATTGTAGAATATAATGTAATAAACGTGTTCTTGTCGCTACGTTTTTGTTTATTATCGACCCGGTATAATGTGTAAATTTCAACCCTCAAATAAAATGCTTAGGTCAGAGAAAATCTACGTGAAATAAAGATTCCAAATCCGCAAAAATAATCAAGAACCTCAATCCAATGTCGTTATAGCATTTTAAAAATTTTGCTACCCAAATTTTATGTTGAGTAGTGTGTACAAAGCCTAAGGGCCTTAATCTAAAAACTGACAAAAACGTCTAGAGATATTGGTGTTACCTTAGTAACGAATCATATTGCAAAGACCAAAAAAAATTTTTTGCGGAAATTTCCCTCATACAAACTTTTTGATTTTTTGCATGACTCATTGATCACCCCGTATATAATAAACCTATGGTCCTACGATAAATATACGTCATGCAGCTTAATCCGAAAAAAACTAGCTCTTAAAATTTGCAAGCCGCGTTCAAAATTTTGCATTCCTGTTAAAAATATTGAACTTTAAATTTTGCCTAAAAGTCTCTATGTGTAAGTTCGAGTGGCCAGCAGCTTATTTCCGAGATATTCTAATCTGAAAGTGCAAAAATCAAACCTCAAACCTACAAAACATTGAGATTTTAAGGTTTAAGATTTGGCGTTTGTCAGTTTAAGTATTGTGGATTTGGGGTTCGTAGGTTTTGGAGTTTGTGGGTTTGCTGTTTTGTGGGTTTGGGCTTTGTGGGTTTGGGTCATATATTTCGTATCTGGATTGATACATAAAACCTTGATTAACAAAGGGCTATTTGATGCTATTCTGAACGTTAAAAAAATTCAGACAAATACGCATTTTTAATATATTAGTCCGCGATTTTGCATCTGCCATATCGAATTAAAAAAATATATCAAATTCGTAAACAGCGCCCTTAAAAACCCCTGAGTACATTTTTTTTTTGCAAAACACAAAATTTCAATGAATATATTTTCAACTGGTGGACTAGAAGACTAGTCCACCATTTGTAATTTTGCAAATATGAAATTCGTAATCAGGAAATTCCGAATTCGTAACCAGCGACCTTCAAAACCCCTATATATAAATTTTCAAAAATACTGAACAAACACAGAGCAAAGAATGATTTTTCCGTAAAAAAAGGGTTTTATGCAATTTCTTTATAGCTAAACTGCTCGTCAAAATTAGCGTAACACTTTTTAGATTAGTGCCATTTGCATTCTATTCGAGTTGGAGACTTACGGTTTTTAATATTTGGTAGCTTATAGGGTTGGTTTTAATGCCTCGAAGGCGCTACATCGTGACTTAAACGGTTCGCCATCCACACCCCAAAAAGCAACCCCGTGTCGAAATTTGAATTCGCAAGATTTTGGCGGCAATTTCAGAGACCTACAGGATCGACTAAGAAGGACGTTGTCGGGTAAAAACTCCATCCCGGCACACACGAAGATCTCCTCAATAAGTTCTGTGTATTTGTGGGGGTCGGAGTAGGTGTGACTAGGAGGGGTGCTAGGGTTGTAAAAGGGTGAAAACGAGTTGTGGCACTCCACACTAATTTATTACGCAACACTAAGATCAATGGATTCGCCCAATAGAGGTCAAACCACGCAAAACCCTGCGTAAATGCAAAGTGGTGGCTTAGGGGTTTGGAAATGGGTTGAAGAAATAGGACAGCGTTCAGATACACTTGAGGAGGTCTTATGTGCTGGGATGGAGTTTTTACCCGACAGCGTCCTTCTTAGTCTATCCTGTATGTCTTTGAAATTGCCGTCAAAATCTTGCGAATTCTTTCGACATGGAGTTGCTTTTTGGGGTGTGGACGGCGAACCGTTTAAGTCACGATGTAGCACCTTCGGGGCATTCAAACCAACCCTATAGGCTACCGAAAAAGTCTCTAACTCAGATAGAACGCAAATGGCGCTAATCTAAAGTGTTACGCTAATTTTGACGAGCAGTTTTTTTCAAAATGCGATTTCTCGAAGAAGAGGAAAATATATCAGGATAAACCAAGAGCAAGATTTTCCTGGATGTGCATCCTGCCTCCGGAAATCAATCATACAAAAATTAATTCTTTCCTGTTTGTTTTCCCGCTCATTTTGTCATTTATCACAGAATAATAAAAAAATAATTGCTATTAAACACTCAAATATGCTCTCACAAAATGCAAATATATGAAATGACTACCAAAAACAATTGGTACTGTAAAAAAAAATGTAGAGTACATTTTCTGGAAACTTTGCTTAAATAGCTTTATCGATATTTACATCGTCATTTTCATTCTTCATCTAATCAGCCACCCTCCTGTCCAAAAGTTGGAGCAACCAAAAAAAAAAAGAAAAAATTTGCAGAGTGGTTTATATTGTAGCTATTCATGCCTAATTATTTCTGAACAGTGAATTTTTTGATAAATCCAAGATGGCGCACCTCAAAATGACCATCATATGCTGAAATGACGATATACGGAAAATGAAAAATGGAGAAACAAGGTAGGCTCTTTTTCAGCAAAAATAGTGTATTTTTATGTATTTTGATGTACTGAAATGCATTAGACATTGAAATCGCCCCCCATGAGCTCAGGAATAAAATATTAAAAGAAGTTATTTTTAAAAAAAAATAGATTTTTTCCAATAATGAGAATGATTTGAAGTTTGATGAAGTTAACCAGAAGTTTTTTTAATCCAAATCGCTAATTTTTGTTGTTGTTACAAATTGTGGACAGGCGATGGCTGATTTAACATAAAATGCTAATAAAAAAATACTCTTTCCAAATCCGTAATTAAAAAATAGGGGTTGCCATTATAGAGATGGTGAGATAATAGTAGAGAAAAATGGCCGACAAAAGGGAACTACATCACAAAATGGCAATTCATATTATTTGTTTGATGTGAAAAGAGGTTGTAACTAAATTTACGTTTGTATCGAATTTATTCCCCATTTTACGAAAAGCGCTGGATGGATGGATAAACGTATGATACATTCAGTGGCGGCTGGTGATAAAGGGCACAGGTGCCCCTGTGCCCAGCTCAGAATTTCAATAGAAAATATTTCTTTTGTGTTAATTTACTATAAATTACTGTTACAATAATATCAATTAATATTACAAACTATTCATATTCTAATTATTATTCCTTTTTATTCCACAAATAATGATTTTTATCACATATATATGACAGACTATCGATCGAGCACCGAGCCACCGTAGTCTGAATTCTCGCATTTCGCGCGCGTGGGCGAGGGCACACAGTTTCCCAGCCCTTGTTTTTAATCGGGCTTTTTCGGTGACTGGTAATGTTTGGAGACGATTGTAGTAGACAGACGTCGTTAAATCGTTCGAAAATCAGCTGAACGGGTCACACTTGTTGAGTGATCTTCTTTAGTGATTGTTTATTTTCTTCGTTGAGAAGTGTGTTTTTACTGTTTTTGATTGTGAAACGTTTCAAAATGAATTCGGTGGACTTTTTATTGACTAATAAAGATATTACATACGAGATCCGAACGGAAATTAAACGATTAGGAATGCCGATACCCGATTTGATTATTTCCAAAACAGACGTAGGAAAATCGCAAAATTATTAGTTTAGTACATCTTAGTAATTATTAGTTAGAACATCTTAGATTTTAGTGTGTTGGGAAAGGTAGACATAAGGCAACTGCTTGATAGTGCTTATCGTGAAAATATAAGACGTCACAATGAAAATGTGGATAAAAACACACATATTTTAAACCAAATAATTAATTGTATTAAATTTTGTGAAACAAATCCGGGATTTTAATGAAAAGGCGATTAACATTTTTGTGAACAATAAGGACAGGCGAGCTGATTTCCTCTACAAATAACGGTAAGATTTGTAGAGGAATATAGAGGAATGCCCTCGATATTCGTGACTAAATGAATCAGTGTATGCCGTTAGGAAGGACGTTAGTTATTTATATATAGTCATGTTTAGGTCCAAAATGGTATAACAAGAAATTCAAATCGTTCATGTGTATTTGTACATTATACAGGGTGTTCCACCTAAGGCGGATTCATCCATAACTCTGTTATTAGAAATTTAACAAAAAAGTACTTTGGGTGGTAGTTGTCTGGAATAATTGTGCATATGAGGAAAATATTTTCAATTATATAGGGTGCTCCGTTTATTATGCACGCCACCTAACTTTGTTATTTTAAATGGAACACCCTGTATATTTTTACAATTTTTGATTCCCCGTTTAATTCTAGGTCGACTTTGTTAAGGGTTCCCTATACCTATCTCTTATAGTTTTTGAGATATTCAACTGTCTTTGAAAAAAATGACGATTTCAGCTCTTTGAATGAGGCCCAATAGCATTTAAACCATAAAAGATAGAAACCTGCGGTTCGGACGATTATATTTAGCACAAATTACCCTATCTTTTTCACTATGGGCAAACTGGATACGTTATTCAGAGCCGGAAATATCGGACCCTACATTTGACAATTTTAAAACGTGAATACTATTTTTTTTTCAAATGGCATGACCCATATTAAATAGTGCGGTTGGATGCGAAATTAAATGCCCTTTCTACTGATATCGGGTTATAAATACTTATCTCCAACAGTTTTCCCAGAATATTCGAGTCTTTCTAAAGTTTGCAAAAAATCGGACGTCTACAGCGTCACGTAGGCGTTGCAAAATCCCCTTTTCCCTCACATTTTTTCCAGGCTTGGGACTGGCAGTAATAATACTTACTGGCATGTTGAAAAATTGGTTTAGCAAACAAAAATAAACCACTAACAACAACTAATAGAACCTAAAGCCAAAATTAAAAAAAAAGCAAGCAATATAACGCAAATGGAACGAAACTCCACAATCAAGAAAAAACGACATAAACTTAGCCTACTTAATGAAAACAACTGCTCAAAATGATGTTTAAAAAGTGGTTTATCAGACAAAAACTAAACCACTAAGAACAACTAAAATAGAACACAAGTGAAACGAAATCAAACAAAGAAAGGGAACACAATCAAGAAAAGGCTACATAAACTTAGCCTGTTGATTTACAACGACTGCTCAAAATATTCTCCGTTTTGGTTAATACACATGTGGATTCGTTTTTTGAAAAGAATGTCCGGATAGCGTTGTGCATAAACTCTTGATGCCAATAACGGATTTCGGTGGCAAGCACCAAGAACAAAAACCATCTGCGTCAGCGACATTGATAAACAAATATTATGATACACTTTAACACGTTTTCACAGTGAAATAACAAGTCAAAGCCAGTCAACTCTAAAGTGAGGTTTAGTTTGGCTTATACGTGAAATAGTGCAATAAGCAACGCAATTTCAACGCCTACGTGACGCTGTAGATATCCGATTTTTGCAAACTTTAGAAAGAATCGAATATTCTTGGAAAACTGTTGGAGATAAGTATTGATAACCCGATATCAGTAGAAAGGGCATTTGAAAAAAAATAAGTATTCACGTTTTAAAATTGTCAAATGTAGGGTCCGATATTTCCGGCTCTGAATAACGTATCCAGTTTGCCCATGGTGAAAAAGATAGGGTAATTTGTGCTAAATATAATCGTCCAAACCGCAGGTTTCTATCTTTTATGGTTTGAATTCTATGGGCCTCATTCAAAGAGCTGAAATCGTCATTTTTTTCAAAGACAGTTGTATATCTCAAAAACTATAAGAGATAGGTATAGGGAACCCTTAACAAAGTCGACCTAGAATTAAACGGGGAATCAAAAAATGTAAAAATCTACAGGGTGTTCCATTTAAAATAACAAAGTTAGGTGGCGTGCAGAATAAACGGAGCACCCTATATAATTGAAAATATTTTCCGCATGGCTTGAAAATTTTAAAACGCATGACCTTGAAAAATTTTCGCCTGCGGCGCCATTAGTGACTAATGAGTAATCCTACTGACACACCCTGTGCCCACCCATGTAACACACCCACGAGCCGCCACTGGATACATCTGCAACTATACAACAAAAAATATCTGGTACTTTACGGAATATACTCGGGTATTTTACTGATACATGTACATATGTGCATACACACATAATACATAATGTATGTATGTACTTCTGTAACGTCTGGAGATAAAGAGCACTGGCGGTAGATACAACGTTCAGCATCATAAAGGATATATTATAATATCATAATATGCGTTCTCCACAAGTCAAGGACGTTCACTACACGCCTGGCCAGATGTACCCGAGAATATAAAGGGGGAGTACGACCGCGACAAACATATAGCGTATCGCAATTATCGTTTCGTTGTTCTGCTGCCTGCCGTCTATCCTCGTTCCCTTCTCTTGTTTTTGTCATTGTAACGTCAGCCGTGGACATGCTTTGACCAATTTCGTTCAGTTCTCCATCGAGGTTGTCACTACTAAACCTAAACAGTCCGTTTTTTTTTTAAATTAATGAAATAACAACGGGCTTCTTTCTACGCCTGAGGATGTCGCAAGCAAGGGGGTTGCTCGTGCTCTTGATTGCGGTGTCGGCGGGTGTCTGGTGCGGGATTCTAGTGCTGTGGGTCTGGGGGAAGTATTGGACATCATCAAAATCGCCAAGGACGTGGTGGTGACAATAGCGAAGGCGTGGAACATCGTCGACCAACATGTGGACTTCTCGGAGATCCCTATACCGCTGCTAGACAAGACGGAGTCGAAGCTCTTTGGCAGGATCGGAATTATCAGTTCCAAGTTGGACAAAGTGGCACAACAAGTGGATGCTGTGGGTAGGTAGATTACGGTCTATTTCATGCTCGTTAAAGTGGGAATCAGAAAGCTGTCATTCTCACTAGGAGGTGGTTATTAGACCTAAATAAAAGTCTAGACGTCTAGAAAGAAGTGTTCAAAACGATTTCGGTTTCGAAAAAAAAATAAAATAGAAAAGCCGTGCTTCCCAGGAACGCTGTCGAAAAATGACTTACAAAATATTTGTGTAACTAAAATAATCATATTTTTTTCATCATATCAATTTTTATCTCATATCAGATTTAGTTTCTAAAATTTTTATAAAGCCTATAACTTTACGAAAACTAGATATATAAAAGACACCAGAATAAAAACTTTCTAATCCACTGGTGTATACGAAAAAAAATCCACAAATATTTTGCAAGCCGTTTCCGAGACTTTCTGTGGATGTTCGTTTGAATATTTTGCTACAGTAGTCTTCTATTCAGCTCTAGACTTCTTAGATTGTCTGATTACTTGCACAATTGGTTAAACTTGAAGAAAATTTGAACCAAGAAATTATTACCTCATATGTATTATACTACCCAAGATAATCGTACAATGCTTGGAGGAAGATTCTACAAATTCAAATTTTTCACTAAACGTCACACAGTGGTACGAAATGCATAAAACGTGATCGAAAGTTAAATTTACGAGTTTATCAAAATGTTTTGAATTTCTTGCCCTATAATCATACTATTTAGCAATTATTTGAACCATATATTTTAACCAGAAGCTTTTAAAAACGTTTTTATAGGTTTTTCAATATCTAGTGTGAAAACTACAAAATATTATTATTATAACTCAAATACAGTAAAACTTCGTTAAGACGCTTTCCCGCATAACACGCTCTTTTTCGTCGGTCCCTTGAATTTTCCTATGCTAATACAGTAAAATAGTACTCGGTAAGACGCTCTGTTTTGTTGGATAAGACGCTCTTTTTTCGCCGCAGATAGACGGTGAATATAGGTGTTAGACAGTCAAAACTTCGAACTGATATATAGGAAAAAAAGTTCAAAGGTTGATCAATGACTGGCAAACAAATAGCCTAAAAGGTGAAACGTTCACCGATAAGTGTTGTTTTCGCGTTGGGTATTTGTTTACATTTGTTTTGGAAGGCGACATTCAGATTTTCAGACGAGACAGATGCCACTGACAGCACACCAACAGAAACTGAGGAAATTCTCCAAAATTTCCCCGATTAAGCGACAGTGGATGACGCCCTTGTAACTAGCAACACTCGCACTATTGATGACATGATCGCCGACGCCACCACCGACCCTGTGGGGAGTGAGAGAGAAGAAAGTGACTGAAGAAGAGGACGATCATTCCCCAACACCTACAGTTTCTTCTGGCTTGCAAAACGTGGGCGAGCTCAGAAAAGTTATTTCCACCCTGGAAAATGCAGAGGACATGCTAATTTACATTAACAGAATTGACAACTTCCTCTCCACACACGCTACCAAGAACCTCAAACAAACTACCCTTGACAGGTTTCTCTCTGTGGTCAGTGAGTAAGCAGTGTATGTACATACCTACATATTATTCATTTGAGTATTTATCACATTCCTGTACGAGAGTATTATGCATTTTAATAAATTTTACGTTCAAATTTTGCAATCATTTTCTTTTTTCGAACATTTCGAAATTTTTTTTACTTTCTCGGATAAGACGCTTTCCCGCTTAAGACGCTCTTTTGCGCCGGTCCCTTGAAGAACGTCTTAACGAAGTTTTACTGTATTTTTAATATTTATAAAATGTATAAAAGTAAGTTTTTTTAAATATATTAGTACCTTTTAAATTAGTTATTATGTGTAAATAAATCATTTATAACCTAAAAACCTTACAGTTTCTTTAAATCTTTCTACGAAATAAACGAATCCCTCCGAATCAATGCAATCACTTTTTATATACAATATGAAGTGCAACAAAAAAAGTAGCTTGAGTTTTTCTGCATCCGCTTGCCCTTTTTTAAATAATAGCAATTTTTCTCTTTAAAAAACAAGCGCGACGAACGCGATGAGCGCAAACAAGTGTGAACGGATAAAATAGACGCAAACAAATGCAAACAAACGACAAATAAATGTTTTAATTGCGTCATTAATATGTTAAAAGTTGAATTAACATTTTGTTTTCAACGGTGAAATAATCTTTATATTATATTCACAATTTCCAAGCCGTTTTACTTGCATATTTTTCACGAATATTTTTGTTTTGGTAACCTACACGTTTTAACTTTGTTTTCTAGCTATCAACAATAGCTATAATCTTAAAAATTCTTTCTTCTTCTGAGAGCATTGAAAGAGAAAGGAAGTGTTTGTTGAGTAGCGAAGTTAACAGAGTGATTAGACATATTACATATATGTATAAGTAATATGTCTATAAAGTATAAGTAATATGTGTATAAGTAATATGTACATAAAAGTAATAAAGAGGGTATGGGTATACAGTTAGGACACCTGGTATAAAAGTGAGTACGAGTTTGTAAAAGTCGATATCCCTGGCCTACAAAACTCAGTGCTCATTGCCCGTTTATATAAAGCTTTGCCCGTCAAGCAATGGGGAAGACAAATATTTTGTACAATTGTAATAAACACATTTGTAAGACATACACAAATTATTTTGGTCCAAAATTTAAGACAATGCTGGTCAATTTGGTGAAATAAAACAAACAACTCATTTTTACATTTATCTTTTTTTGATTCTCACCTAAATTATACGTGTATGTTCCTTCCAACGTCCTCTCCTGAACATAATTCAAGTTATAATAATGTAAGTATTTCGACTTGGCTTTCATTCGGACATTGATTACAATTTTATTAGAACTTTTATTAAGAACTTTTCTTAATATATAATTATAAATTATTAAGAAAAGATATTTAAATATTTTTCTAAAAATTCCTATTAACATAAATAAGTGATAAAATAACAATATACTAATATTA
The DNA here is from genome assembly GCA_029963805.1 of Aromia moschata. Classification (NCBI taxonomy): domain Eukaryota; kingdom Metazoa; phylum Arthropoda; class Insecta; order Coleoptera; family Cerambycidae; genus Aromia; species Aromia moschata. The sequence goes on along the minus strand of JAPWTK010000174.1, from coordinate 800,898 downwards.
AATAATAAAAAATGTTTTCGATCACCTATTTAGCCTTTCGAACCACTGTGCGTCAGTTGTTGTGGCCATTTGTTAGAATTTGGTTTATAACATACTATTAAAGTACTGTCTACACTGATATTCTCAAAAAATCGAAATGTTTCGATGTTTTTGTAACTTACTACAACAAAAAAATTATATACTTTAGATCATAATAATTAAAATTGATAACAGCGGCGTCTTATAAATCTAACAGTACTTAAAACAGTAATCACCCTCATACAAGCATAGTGTGTTGACGATAGTTGGTATTAATGCATAATTTAAGTACAGTATTTGGTCAAAATTTTGGTTAAGTATACTATTTTGGCGCCGTAATCCCGCTGGTGATCCCGTTACGGCGACATATTGCTTCCAAAATCGCGGAAATCGAGTTTCTGATAAAAATATCGCAAAAAGTTGAAAAAAAAAAACGTTTGTTTTGCGATTTTACACCCGTGTGGATCATATTTTTTAAAACTAAAAAATATTATCCATATATTTTTTCTAATTTCTCTAAAATAATAAGAAATGCCCCAAAAATCTTGGCGACGCCATCATTAAGTTTTTCACATTTGGATAATATTTTAATAGAAAAGCAATTATCAAATTATTATTTGAGATAGATATTACACAAAAAAATATCGAGTACAGTGGTGAGGAGAAAAATTGAAACTTTGGAACTTTGGAGTGCCATTTTGGAAATTGGAACACGAGTAAAATCGCACTTCTGCGATATAAAATTGACACCAATAAATAAATAATAAAATAAGGAAGAATAAAAATAATTTCGACTGCTAAATATACATATATTTTTTCTCGGCTTACACCGAGAAAACAAAATTCTCGTACTGAGACTAATGCTTTGGTAAAATACTGGAAATTGGCATTTTGCGACGTCATAACTTGTCGGAAAATGTTAATTTTTGAATGATCGCAGATATACTCGATTTTATGCATTATTTATTTCAAATGTTAAATACATACAAGCAATAAAGATGGCGCCGTAATCTCTTTCGAGCGAAATAATATTCCCAAAACGTGCACTCAAAACACATACCGCAATTATTAGATTATCAAAATATATAATAAGAATTTTTCCTTTCATGTGTTCAACTTTCGTGGACACACCGTTTAGCAACATTCATTCAACATGTTTATGAACCATAATACTGATACCGTTAGTTTTCTGTTTTATGACCACGAAACGAATTAAAAAACAAATGTACTAAAAAACAAACACGATCATTATTGCGTATGCACTAAGCGAAACAATTGAAAATAGAGCACGGTCTACGTTTTCACATCATTTCTAGTACAATCCAGTTTTTAAGACGACTTTATGCTAGTAGGTACATAATTTTCATTATTCAAGAAGTTCATAATCTTATATAAGATAGAGATCACAATTTTGTACAAGAAACGGAGTAGTCTAAAATAATCTTAATCATTCCCATGTCTCATTTTGAAGATATGAGGATTTCAAATTCCACCAGCTACAACTGGCAAAATGTAAGAGCTCCAGTCTTTATAACAAAACGCTACGAATAGTTGGTTACAAATCGAGACATCGCGAATGGTTTTCCTCTGACGGTATTAAGTCCAAACAGGTGATATACGTAGTTATCGGACTATTGCATCAATGACAGGAAATTGTGTCGCATTTCCGGAAACATCAGCCCGATTCAGTACAAAATAGAAGGAAAAAAAATTGTCAGTCATTGTCAGTGACCTTTTATCGCAGAAAGTACTGCGACTTGACGACTATACGATTTTTTTATTGTAACATTCACTGACTAGTTATTTATTACACCCAAAAGGAGTAGTACGACTTTTCTATCAAGCAGAGCTAAATGATAATTGATTATAAATATTACTCCATATCATATGTTTCAAACGTTACGTCCACTGATTTATTTTATAGCTTAATACGTGGTAAAGTGTCGCATTCTTTTCAGTGAAAGTAGTTTAAACCAATAAGTAAGTCGAACAGTTGGCGCCTTTTTTTTATTTCGATAGCCTATCCCAAAATACAACTTCAAAATGAAAATGTTAGTTTATAGGAATATGATATCCCATTGTTTTTTATTTAATTTTAGAAAATTTCGAGGAATCAAAAAATGACAGCCTGTTATCACTTTTCAAAAAGGGGACTACGACAAACGACACACGGACAGTCCAAAAAAGGGTCGGGGACCGTTTCAGAGAGTACTACAGATTAATACACGATGTTATAAACCGAGTGGACGATTTAGTTTCTGAAAGTAAAGTGACCATGCTGGGTATGTAGCATCGTGACACTTGCATTGCACCGCTTTTGTATATTATTGTCCCCTGCTAACCTCATTATATAGTCTGTCAAGTCAGAGCGTGTACGTTATATTTTCTAACCAATGGGAAATACCTCTTTAGTTTTCTTATGTAAGTGTAGAAGGAGTATTTGTTGTAAATTCATCACGGGAAAAACGCTTTAATTTCAACTTTGTTTCGAGAAGCACGTCAAACATTATGAGTTCTGCTTACACTTCGCGCTATTGAGGCTATTTTTGTGTGTTCACATCCCCATCCCAATGGACCAAAAATGATCGAAATCGTTCGTTAGCAAATGGGTGCACGATATTCGGAGCCGTAAAATATCGACGACTTCCGGGGTCGTGGGTCAGTTAATTTGGTGCCCATCTAGTGTTAACCTCTCGGTTGGTACCGACAGTGACGACAGTGAAAGGCGCAAAATGACAATCCGTTGGATTGGTCGTCTCCGTCACCCGATGCGAACTCTATCGAAAATGTATGTGGGCATATAACAAGTTCCATCTTCATCAGAAAAAAACCTACACTTTGGAGCTCTCTACAGAGATTCGTGGAGCACTTTCGAAGCAACACGCCGAAAAACTTGTGGAAAGCATGCCAGACTATACAAGGTGCCAAACTATAATCGATACCGGCGGACACTGGACCGCCTATTAACACGTTCACGACGATGTGTACCACATGTGGTACATGCAGATTATTATCAACATTATGTATTACAACAGATTATTATCAACCGGTATGTACCATATATGACCACATTATATAAAGTAAAAAATGTTTGCTACAAACTCTACGGCTACATATCGGACTTTAATATTATATTACGGCTGTAGGTAAAGGTTATGTACCATCTGTGGTACACCCGTTTTCAGATCACAGTAATCTTTCATGAATTACGAGCCACTTTTTTTATAAATACAAATGTATTGAAATGATATTCGACGACATAAAGCAATGAAGTTTTTCTTACAACTAATATGTGCTTGTCAAAAAAAACTTAAAATCCTACTTATCATCAAAACATAAAAAGAAATGAAAAATAATATGGAACAACGTTCAATGGACCCTCTAAGAACTAGTTTATTATTGCAACAGTCTAATGACACCGTAGTAACCAAACATATGAATTTATACAGGTGGGTTTCATATTTCCAAGATTTACCCAATTCATATTTCGAACACCCAAACTTTACTGTAAAATGAGTAATCTTGCAAAACCAAAAGCCGTTGAATTTGAACCCGTCAATTTTTTTAGCAAACAAAAAGAACATAATGTTTTTGATTTTAGGAAACACTATTCCGTTCATTTCAGCAATTTTTACATACTCTCAGCTACGAGCACCAATTTTACGGTACTTATTTTATTACTCAAAACGTTATCAAATTCAATATCAATATGATCTTTTTTATTTAAGTTTCATTTTTGTTCACTTTCATAACTTTCCATAATGTTACTTATGATAGAAGATAGCCACGTGTGAGAAATAGCATGTACTCTACCTAACCGATATAGACTACGTGTACCATAGGTGGCGCATGACGGTTACAAAAGAGAAATGTTACTCGGGAGCCGTGGTGCGCCATCGGTGGTGCACGGCGAAATCAACTGAAATAAATAACGGCCGAACAGGTGGGCTTAAAAAAATGTTTACGGGATGAACGTGTTAATAACTTTGCATTCAAGAAGGAACTATTAATGTTCGATTAACTTAAAAAACGTTTTCCCACAAAATATACCGTAAACCCTTTAACTAGACAGATTGTATGTAGGTGTCAAATATTTAAATAATAATAATCAGCCGTTATACAGACTTTATACTTAGCACCGACTGAATCACCTATTTAGCAATAATTACGAATAGATTAGTTACTAACAGCGAATGTGAATTGTGGCCTACACCACAAGGTCAAAAAACTTCCAATTTTTCTGTTCGAAACAGCACATTACATTTAAGCCTGCTCGATCTATTTTCTACCTTTCACGTTTACTCAAAAACTTATTAAACGCTTCCAGTTCTTAAACGCTTCTTTTCTTAACCTACGCATTTACATCCATTTCGATTAGCTTTCTAAGAAACATACTGTATTATTTCTATCGAATTTATAAGGTCAATGACAGCACAGCGGCGCGCCAGGTGGTATAAGAATGAACGGTAATACTTTTATTTTTTTTATTTATGTATTTACTCTGGTCCGGTGCTTGATGAAGACAACTGCCAATTAATGAAAAATATAATTTTGTCTTTATTTACAAACGACGACATACGCGTTTTTTTTACATAGACATGAATTTAAATAAGATGAAGAAAATTGTAGACGTGGAAAAATGCACGAGAGAATCTCAATATTCTCTAATGGCCTTGCCAATAACGTGTCTGTTTCGGCACGATAACATTTGACACACGTCAGTAACGTTCAATTTTGAAGGGGTTTAAAGAGTCGAGTTTTTCAAAACCATTAAATGGAAAACAAAAAATGCAGGTTACTGGCATTTATCAAATAAATGCAAAAAAAAACAAAATAAAATTTCGTCCAAAGAGTCCTCTTTATACAGTGTCGAACAGCCAAATGGAATAAATTAAGTAGCTCCATTATTAGGCATTTTTTCGTCAATTTCTAATTCTAAATGACATCTTGTGATGTAAAAATGTCATCCCTAAATTCAACCCCCTTCAGGTGACAGCTACAACCTCTAAATTTTCAAATTGGAAGTATGGGCTTGTGATACTTCATTTGAAAGGTCTTTTCATTCTCTATTCAAAACTGCTATGGTTTTAAATTTCTCCAGCGTAGGGAATTCATTACATTAAAATGAAACTATTATAAGTAAGACTATTTGTCAATTTTAGGTTCTGAAATGTTAATAATAACAAAAAAATAAATGTCTGTAATTGCCGACATAATGTTTTATTTTCTGATGAATCTACATTTACACTTCACGGCCATATTAATCGCCAAAACTGTCGTTATTGGTCGAGAGAAAATCCTCACTGGATGAGGGAACTAGACACGCAAAACCCTGAGAAAGTTAATGTTTGGGCAGGAATAATTGGAGAAAATATCATTGGTCCCTTCTTCATAGACGGCAATTTGAATGGAGGAACTTATTTAGCGCTGCTCCAAAATAATGTTGTACGGACGATGGCAAACTTGTATCCAGCTGAAGGAAACCAAATTCCAGGTAATGCAATATGGTTCCAGCAGGATGGTGCACCAGCGCATTACGAAGTCAATGTCCGGCAATATCTCCACACAATCTTCTCAAATTGCTGGATAGGGAGACGTGGTTCTGTAAAATGGCCTGCACGATCACCTGATCTCACGCCGTTAGACTTCTTCCTATGGGGACATGTAAAAAGTATGGTCTACAAAACCAAACCCGACGATTTAGCTGACTTAAGAAGAAGAATAACACTTGCAATTAGGTCGATTACCCCGCAGATGTTAACTAACGTTAGAAGACATTTCAATTTATGTCTAGGATGCTGCCAAGATGCTGGAGGCATGCATTTTGAACATCTGCTGCATTAATAATGATTTGTTTTTTATTCTAATGTAACGAATTTCCTACGCTGGAGAAACTTTTTTTCTTGTTAATTTCTGCAATAAAATTTAAAAATATAGCAGTTTTGAATAGATAATGAAAATACCTTTCAAATGGAGTAGCACAAGCCCCTACTTGCAATTTGAAAATTTAGGGGTTGCAGCTGTAATAATAAAGCTACTAAATTTATTCCATTTGGCTGTTCCACACTGTATATCTTTCTTAACATAGTAGCAAGTTACACTGTCTGTAATAATTGAAATCGCACCACCAGTACAAATATGATGAAATAACTCAAAATTCTTTCAGACTTACTTCTAGGAAGCGATTAAAAAGGTTGGGTATGCCTTACCGGGTGTGCTGGGGTTCGTAGACGGTGTCGGTCACCGTATGGGACCGTTCGAAAAACCCTAAGGACGGTACCTAGCTTGTTTGTCGCATGTTTGTCGACTATAGCAGTCCACAATGTCCTTTTTAGATTATGGAGCGCGGTTCTCCGAGACGGTGACCCAGGTGACTGACAACGCCTACGAACCCTACACCTGGTACAGCATACTCAACCTTATTACACTTTTTAATAGCCTCCTAGAAATAACAGAGAATTTCCAACCGTTTTACTATATTTTTACTGGTAGTGCGATTTCAATTTTGCAGACAGGGTAGTAATGGATGTTGTTATCTTAAGTCACAGGTGACACTGTATGAAGTGCCCATGCACCCACTATGAATACAAGAGAATTACAAATCCCACCAGCCGCTACTGCCGTAGTTGCACCCTCCGTTTTCTCAAACCCTTTAATTCGTTTTAGGCACCGCCACGATAGCCATAGTCCTACAGAACCTCCCCCGATCGGGTACGGCTCGAGCTCCGCCTCAACGACCTCCTGGACTACATGACGAGGATGGACGTGACATACAGGCACTTCCAAAATTACGTCAAGGAGAAGCGGTCCGTCGAACGGCTGACGTTAGAGGATTTCTCGAAGCACGCAGTGTCGCACGACAGCAGCTCCGTGAGCAACCTGGTCGAACGCATACACGCCTTCATAGTGCCCAACGGACACGGCATCACGAATACGGGGCTATTGAAGCTATTGAAAAAATCCCTGGAGGTAAGGAGTAAACGTCGTATTTTTTTATATATCTGTTCGTAGCAATCAAAAATGGAAAAACACGGTTTTTACTTCAGATTCGTGTTCAAGAAGTCAAAATATAAAGGGGTAATGTGGTCGACTTGCTCTATTCACTGCTCTTTGATCAATTTTTTTTGTAGGCTTTGGAACGTAAAAATTGGCTTCTACTTCAAGTATTAACTACTATACCAACACAACAATACAATGTTGTGGCTTCCAATTTATCTATCAACTTCCATAAATAAGTCAAGAAACTGAGTAAATAGAACGACGTTTTATTAACATTTGACGATTATTTTAACACTAGGATTTCTTTATGTGTTGTCGATACCGTTTTGTACCATTGTCAACTAAATTGCAATTAATCGGAAAAAATAATTGTTAACTGCACGATTACTTTAAAAATGGTTGACCCTTTTAATTAATATATTGATCTATTCATTTTTCAACAAATTGTTAAAATATAAAACCGTAAGAAGCTCGACAACATTTCTGATAACTTTTTGCAGTTTAGGTAGGTTTTTCATAAGAATATAAAGTTAGTTTCGCGAACAAACCACCAAAACAATCGATTGTAAAATGGCCAACAACGCCAAATATTTTTTATTATTCAAATGAAACGATTCGAAAGGTTGTACAAAGCAATGAATGAAATAGATGTTTCACACCACTTCCCCGCTTTTACAACATTTTTTCCTAATTTTTCAACATAAAAGAAATTTAATCCGCTTATGATGCAGAACGTTAATTCTTCCATTAACAAATACGATTGTTTTTGTAAAACTAACTATTTTCTTATGAACAACTTAAATCAAAATATTGCATAAATGCTAGTAATAGAAATAAAAAGGAAGAACATGAAAACGTTTAGTCATTTTTGTGACATAAGAGGTAAACCTAAACGAGTTTGAATGCTTCACTCTGACGAGTCTAAGTTATTTATTTAAGCAGAATACTATGGAGTAGTATTCTTATAAACAAGCCGTTAATGAACCGAAATGAAAAGGGCATATGATTTACGTCCGTACAAGAAAAAGCGTGAAATATTTATTTATGATTTACTAACATACATATTATAGGCGTTTTCACACACTAACACTTGGACAAGACTATAAAAATCTCTCTTTCATAAGACAAAAGAACTGGGTTAATTATTTTTTTTCAAATTCTCAGTTTCAAAATAATAATTTACCTCGGCGATTTTTTACAATTTTAAACACTGGCAGTGAAAACATTAAAATTCATGAGACAATTTTAATCATATTTTCAGTTATAATATATGGGCATTGTTTAGAGCAACCATGTGAAAAATCATTTTACAAATCGACACAATGACAAAAATGAGTAATCTAAAATACTTCAGAGAAATTGTAAACACGCATTTTCTTTTAACTTTCCCACAAGCGACGAAGTATGATTTAAAATTTTAATGCAACCTTGTGAGATCGAAATGAAGAATGGGCCTTTCATTTTAAAAGACAGGTGTTGAAAAAAATACCTTATTAATATCAATCAAAGTCGTATTGATATCAATGATGAAATCTAATAGAAAGCCATGTATACAAAACAAGAACCTTTTAAATCTCCTTTTTATTAATATACACCGATATGTGCCTATCATTTAAACCTCCTATTTTTAAAATGCCCACAGGATGCACCAAAATTTTAAACTTGTTTAAGGGCTTTCTTATAAATTGAAAGGTTTTAAATAAAAATAAGCCTCTAATTACGACTCTAGAAAACATAAAATTAACAATATAATTTCGGAATTACTAGGAGTTTGACTATTCGAAATATGTACATAATATATATATATATATTGTATGTACATGAAAATAAGAGGAATTTTTATTTACGGTGTTCAAAATATTATATTTTCGGAGTTACGAATAAAAAAAATGCAATGATACATGCCTGCGACAGCTAAATAATCTGTTAACCGTTTTTTCTACATTCTTTCCACAAATTTTATTTCTTCCTGTTTGTGTTTTTCAGTCCGAAATCTTTCCGAGAAATTATGTAAAAAAATAAACGTGATAAAATTACAACTGTCGTCACAAATTTATTTATCGTTTGAATTAGTCTACGCACCAGTTACGCATCGAAACAATGTTAAGTGTTCAGATGAAGCAACGGATTAATCTCAAGTTTCTTGTTAACTGAGGTAAACTTTTACAGAAGCTTATGCGATGTTAAAAGAAGTGTACAGGAATGAATGTTTATTCCGCACACAAGTTTTTGAATGGTTAAAACGGTTTAAAGAGGGACGTGAAACGACCGAAGACGATCCACGTCCCGGACGGCCCTCAATGTCGAAAACGGACGAAAACATTGAAAAAATCGGTAAATTAATCCGCGAAGATCGTCGTCTAGGCATCCGAGGGCTTGCTGAAATAACAGGAATCGACAAAGAATGTGTTCGCCAGATTTTGCATGAATCGTTTAACATGCGCAAAGTTTGCGCAAAAATGGTGCCAAAACTCAATCAAGAATGAACATTTGCGCTGGCATTCTAAACAACATTGACACTGATCCAAGCTTGTTAAACACGGTGATTACTTATGATGACAAGATTCGAAATCGTGGAAGCGGTTAAAGCAAAAGCGACGGAGGCTGTGAACCAGCTGACAGAAGCGGACTTCCAGCACTGCTTTCAACAATGGAAAAGTCGTATGGAGTGGTGTAGAGATCGCCTAGAGATGAAGTGGAGTACATTGAAGGCGAAAAAGTTGCTACTGTAATTGGTAACGAATGAAAAGTGTTATTACAGCAGTTCGGTTATTTAATAGCCACGCCTCGTATGTACATGTAAATAAGAGGAATTTTTATTTAGGTGTTCAAAATATGTTTTCGGACTTACGAATAAAAAAAATGCAATGATACATGCCTGCGGCAGCTAAATAATCTGTTAACCGTTTTTTTCTACATTCTTTCCACAAATTTTATTTCTTCCTGTTTGTGTTTTTTCAGTCCGAAATCTTTCCAAGAAATTATGTAAAAAAATAAACGTGATAAAATTACAAGTGACAGTATTATAACTAATTATATAAAAACGTTAAAAAGAACGATATATAAATACATACATATCTGCAATTGAACCCCTCCAAGAAGCTTCAAAATAACTATATAATAAACATCTCAAAATTCTAGTTCTCGTGTTTAACTAAAACTATTTTATTTTCATATATTTTCAGGAAATCTTGTAACTTCCTAAAGCAAAAAATATATAGATAGATATAGAGATAAAGTGAACTACCAAATTTATAATACGACGGTGATTTATTTCTCTCGCCGCAACTATAAGGTGTTAAACCAAGAAATTGCTTTAGACTAATTACACAATTTAAACATTAAAAGACACCAAATTACACGCACCGTTTTGTTATTAATCATCTGGGGCGTTTACGTAATGCGTGGGATAAAGGTGAAAGATTCTTATATCTGATTCATTGGTTTGATTTTCAGATATCCTGGTCGTTCCGTAATATTTACAGTTAACAATTTGTGAATCACTTTATTGTTAGTTAGGTGTTTATTATTTTTTCGTATACCTGACAAAATTAGTTATCATTCACCTGAAAGTATTTGGGTCAGCGCTGGCAGTGAGTCAACCAAAGCAAATTATCGGTAAAAATAAAATTATGTACCTATGGTAACAAATTGTTAATGTTTTAATAAGTCATGTGCCGTTTTAATAAGTCATGTGATATGTCACATTAAATGACAATCACAGTGGATTAAACAAGTGAACTGGATAATCGATTATTTGGCATTTTTATGCATTAGGCCTTTCATGCCTTTATACCACCTAAAATGAAGATTCACGTAAGGAGGTTCCGTCTGGAATTGCAAAATTAAAAGTTGATGAAATTGTTGATATATATTCTTCAAGTAATAAAATTATCTTCAGAATTGTTTGGGATTTTTTTCACCATCTAGTTTCCGAGAAAAAAATCATCAAAAAAAGAAATTTAACATAGGCTCTTATGGACGTAGCTATTGAATTTGATAAAAACTACGTTCTGAATAATTAAAAAAATCTGAAACTTTGTACACGCATAGAAATAACGTCTAGGAAGAACAGATTTACATGGACATGATTGACCAGCTGTGTTACATGCAATTATCGATTTAATGTTGAGTGTTCCACGCAATCGGGCTGGCGCTCTGTCGACACGGCAACGCCGCGCCTGCTAATTGTTCCTTTTTGCGTTTCTTCCCTGCCTCAACGCCACATTGCACTCTCCGTAATTGTTTTGCCGAAATAAAACGACCTTTCCTACGTAATCTATCAGGTTTCTCATTTGATTTCTCAAAAGTTCCGCTTGGCCGAACCATTACCGACAAACTTTTTGAGGTTAGACTTACTTTCTGTCAACAATTTTCGCCGAGTAGCCTAGCCAACTGCTGAAAGCAAACCTTTCAAACCGTTCAGCGTTGCCGTACTTTCCGATTATAAATCGACTTTTAAAAACGCGGTCAATAAATTATTTCATTGTCCAAACTTGGTATACATATTATAATAAATTATTAATTTATCGTGCATTACAAACATACTGCACAGAGAGTTCCATATTAAATTAAAAAAATATGATATCAACATTTCACTTTTTGCAAGTTGGAACCCTGATTTCTTATACATATAGAGATAGGAGTTTCCCCTTTGTCCCGCACCTCGGTGACCAACCTCCTTAAGGAACGGATGAAAAAGGCAAATAGAAATGGGGATGAAATCCGCCCGATATTTTGTCATCCGTTTCAACTACTCACAATGACAAAGCAATTCTTTTGTTTTAGTGAACTAACCAAAGAACTTAACTATTATTACACCTTTCTATTTATTTTCATTTACTAATTTTAATATGCAGCGTCATTTCAACGCTACGTCGTACAACATTAAATAAACTGTTCACGTAATGCCAGAGAGAACATATCAGGAAAAAATGGATGTGGAAGTAGATATTTCTTAAGGAAGCAGTTTTTGTACCGTGTGTACAAGCACAATCGACCTCGAGAACTTGTTTTACAATATGCTAATCACAGATACAATTTCACGGAATTCATAGATAAATGTAAGATTTGGACGATCTACATAAGGCTCTCTCTCATCTACGCAGCAAACTCGTATAATACAGTGGCAGAAAAAAATATTCATGCACTATACCAGGTAACAGGTACACAGTAGTTCGTTCCAAAAAATTGAAATGAAGTATAATTAATTTAGAGACTAGATGACAAAGAGTTCAAGGCCATAACAACCTTCAGGATGACATTCAGGTTGTAAGAAATAACGGATCGAAATGAATAAGAAATGACGCATTTCATACTTAGGATCATCGTATAGAATTTAAATGGCTCCTTAAGTTGCAATTTATCTGCACATTGAAATTTCAATATCTCAATACAATGGACACGCCTACTGCCTCTGCTATAACTAGGGTCCGGAAAGTGTGCCACAACGCGGGACCGGCGTACTAGAGTCCAGCGAACAGTGAGTGTTACTAGGAACGGTCAGTGGCGTACGTATGTACGGTAAGAAATACACTCGTTACAAGGGAGCTTAAAAATACGGTTTATACTTTAATTATCTCTATATAATATTATATAGAGTTGTATAGTGACGACACTGCGTTGTGTCACACTTTCCGGACCCTAGCTATAACACAACCCCCAAATGGCACATCATCTCCCTCTCTGAAACTAACTTCAGATATTGAAATCCTTTTAGCACGAGTGAAAATTACCAATAATAATGTTAATAAAATATTTTTAATTTTGTAAGGCATTTTTGGCTACGTATCACGAAATCCCTTAGTTCAAATAGTAATTATACCCTTAGTTTTAGTACTACTGACCAATTATGACTTGTTGGAATGAGCGATATCACTACTGTTAGATGAATACTTTTAAAATTCTATATTACATATTTAAAGATTCATTCCATTCCATTTATTCATATCTTTCGCATAAGAAAAGATGTAAGTTTTGTATACACATTTACACATTGTTATAGATTTTTCCGCACATTTTTATTATACGATATGAGAAAAAACAATTGAACATCAGAATTCATAAATCTGAATCAAAGTAGTGTTTTTTTTAAGGAGTATATTATTACATATTCCTCGATTTTTTTCCTTTTCAAAATTATATATTACATCTATGTTTGCTTCAGCAGGCAGCAACATGTAAAAATAAATAGGTAAATAACTTTTCATATTCACTAAACATTATTCTTGTTTTATACAAATATAGACATCCAAAAAAAACGTCATCAAAGTTGGCTGAGAAAAAAAAAGACGTATTTCTATTCTTAATCGAATTTATAATCTTATTTACTTGTCAAGACTGTCACATTATATGACAGCCATTGTTTATTTTACAAATTGTGAAAGTCACTTGTCAAAAGTTTGACATAACCGAAAAGCTTAGACATGACCGCTATTTCCATCTCTCGTTCATAGCCAGAGTTGATGACGTTTTTTTTTTTGGATGTCTATAGTAATAAATATAAATTAATGAAATATAGATCAATACTTTTTAAATGACACTTCTGCTAACGTTCTTCTTTTTTTCTGGTCAAGTATTTAATAGTAGCTGCGGCCACTGTAGCTAACTACTTTTTAAATAATATATAGAAATGTTATGTATTTCTGAAAAGGGAAAAATTCGAGGAATCACAATATGTAATAATATACAGGGTGTTCCATTAAAAAAAAAATCATTCTCATGTCATCAATATGTTGAAGCGACCTGCTGAAGCAAACATAGACATGTTATATATTTTTGAAGAATCAGAATATATATGTGTTCGATTAAAAAAATACAACTATGGTTTAGTTTTATGGTTTCTGACGTTCAATTGTGTTTTCTCATATCGTGGCATAAAAATTTATGCAAAAATTTATAAGAACTATTTTTTAAGAAGTTTTATCTGAAGAACTATTTCCTAATTTCAATAATAAACTGGTAATAACTTCTGGAGTGGGTACTGGAACCTTCGGCGTAGAAACAAAAAACTGGACGTTTTCCACGAAACTCCGAACTACTACACTTTTCTCGACGCGCGTTTCGCCAACCAAGTTGGCATCTTCAAGGGAGAAGATTAAAACTGTAAAGTAAACTGTAAAAAAAGTTTTAATCTTCTCCTGAAGATGCCAACTTGGTTGGCGAAACGCGCGTCGAGAAAAAGTGTAGTAGTTCGGTGTTTTGGAAAACGTCCAGTTTTTTTGGTAATAACTTATTAAATTATGGAAACTAACCCTGTATATACGTATGAATGTACATAGGTACATATTTCATTTGTTTGAAATTAACGTATTTTTGCAGTTATTATTTTCTCAGTTATTCTGAAAAACTGCAAATAAAGATTTGCAGAGCAAGTTAAAAACGCGATGCATTATAAAAGTCTACTATAAAATTCCATCTCGTACATCAACGCGGAGATTTTATGCATACGTGCAATTAATTGTATTGTTTCGGATTGGTAGAATAAACGTCAGCTGTAAATGCTGAGATAGTAATTTTATATCTCATATGAAACCGATGTACCTAATATAAGTAAACATACATACCCGTACATGCAGAGATTACACCTACAAAACAAATTCTTTAATCATCACAAAACCACCGACCATATTTGCCAACTCAAATTTGAACTATAGCCAACTATTAAAGAAAAAAGATAAACATGTATTTGTTCAATTACTATTAATATTATCATTCGTTAAAAAAAAATTAGATTGTCGGCAAAAATTGTTGAATTTGACGACTCCAAAATCAACTTTTCATGAATTTGTTATAATTCCAGTCTTGATTCCAGTTACACTAATATAATCTGTATTAAATTCCACCATAAGTCTACTGAATACTGAATGCTGTTGAACCATTACTTTACTATTATAAATTATACCCTGTGCACATTATCTTATCATGCAAACATTTTATTTCATTATTTATTTTCATAGATATTTTTTATTAAATCAAGCCCTCCGAATTATACACAGTGAAAATAAATTATATAAATAAATTTTGCGTATAATCTATCACAAATCCTGCTTAAATAAATTACTATATTATTTATTGTAACACAAATCCTTGCCCATTCCGCATTTACAAATGCAAGTAAAAACGAAGATTTTATTTAAGCACCGAATACTTTAATTTACGTAAACTGCATGTACTTAAGTTACTTAACGTGAACGATAGAGATTTCAGCACGAATACAAAACGGTTTCTAAGAAATGCAAAAATGTACAAGCCAATATTAAAATATTCCGCAATTAGCGCTGTAGCCATCCATAACGGTACCTACAGATAACGGGACAGGCTTAAAAACTCCCGAGCAGTAGTCATAAACTTAAACTAAATAAACTTTTGAACACATTACAAAGCTTTTACCACCAAAGAGTAAGCTTTCAAAAAACAAATAGTAGATGAACGCTTATACATATATATAGACATCCAAAAAAAAACGTCATCAACTCTGACTATGAACGAGAGAGATGGAAATAGCCGTTCATGTATAAGCTTTTCGGTTATGTCAAACTTTTGACAAGTGACTTTCACAATTTGTAAAATAAAAAATGGATGTCATATAATGTGACAGTCTTGACAAGTAAATAAGGTTATAAACTCGATTAAGAATAGAAATACGTCTTTTTTTCTCGGCCAACTTTGATGACGTTTTTTTTGGATGTCTATACATACATACATACGTAAGTATGTATATGTACTATCGTTTAAAACCATTTGGATATTTTATATCCATGCATGATTTAGTTTTAGTTTAGTTCAATTTATTTGAATACGTGTAAAAAAGAAATTGTGCCCAATTTATAGTAAAACCATGGATATTCGGGAATAAAAATAAATTATAGACCAGTGGAACAAATCACACAAAGAATGTTAAATCTAACCCTTTCAAGTGGGCAACGCTAAAAAGGATTAACTACCTGGAAAGGGTAAATTAAATAAAATTCCATATTCCATGACTCGAAAACCTGAACGTTAAGATAGAAGTTGTTAATGAATTTTTTATTGAATGTGTACAACAGGTCCTCAACTCTTACTATCGATCATTTCAAACATTGCAAGGAACCAGATTTACAATTTCGAGAATGAATTAAGTATTAAGTAACGTAATATCTGATCACTTACAATGTAGAGGAATCCTATTACGGTAATTTTATTTGGCAACCCACGGATTGATAAAGTACATTCACCATAGCAAGACGCAAATTGTACATGTCGGTATAAAAAAATTGTCCAACTGAAGTAAAGCTATTCAGTGAAGTTGAAGTAAAGTTGATTCAGTGAAACCGTACAACGAATAGTGAAAAAATAAAATGAACTGAAATCTTACCCGAATTTAATCGATAGAACGCCACTATAATGATTTATGACAATGACTGATATTACCAAGAGCATTTTTTTTTTTTTTTTTTAAAGAGAGGGACCACATGGAAAGGTGAATTGTCAAGTTAACATTGTAAAACTATCTCATAAATTTAGTTTTAGTATTTTATTATTTAGTATTAATTTCCGTAATTATAATTACATGCATTACATTTTCAAAAATTTTTATGCCTAGATAAGCCTGAAATGTTTTAAAACGTCGAGATTTTAAGTGTAAGCGGAATCTGTCAGTCTGTCTGTTTGTTAACTTTCTTATGTGGGGGGAAAGGGGGGGGGGGGGGGGGCAAGGGGGGGAGGGAGAGGAACAAGAAAAAACCCCCCCCCCCCCCCCCCACCACAAAAAAGAAGTACATGATAATTCAAGGACGCGTTGAGGTATTAATTAACTTGAAATTTTGAAAATATATTATGTACCATAAAGAAATCAGAAGCTGATTAGATTGTTGTTTTGTTGTATCTTGTGTATGGAAATTAATAGAGATACTCATGTTACATGTCGTTTTACACGTTTTTGAGGTAGAAGAATTCAAATATCAAATTATTAAGTCACTACTCTCATTTTTAATTCCATATCGATTTTCAAAATAGGTCGTATATGTAAGTTGTAAATCTCATAAAAGTCCTATGGTGGGTTCATGCAGAAATTTTTAGTAATAAGAATAAGAATAGTAATAAGAATAAAAGTTAAACCTTCGTTTTATAATGACCCAACCCAGTTCATGCAGTAAATATAATTTTTAGTAATAATTTTAAAAATAAGGATTTACTGCATGAACTGGGTCATTATAAAACGAAGGTTTAACTTTTATTCTTATTACTATTCTTATTCTTATTACTAAAAATATCTGCATGAACCCACCTTTAGAAGTCATTAAGTTCATTCAGTTATTGACCATATTTGTCACAAGTTCATAGGAGTCATAAATATGATATAGGTTATAAAAGTCACATAGATTACAGGTCATGTAGGTCATACAGGTCACAAAGATCACACAGTCATATAAATAGGTAAGTATTAGAGGTTATATCCAAATATCACAGTTTTAACGATTTAATCTAATTGAATGTGGCGGAAGTGATTGCTAGGGCAGTGCTTTTTTGACAAATCTTTTACAAAACTTATCTTTATTTGCGAAATATCTTTTTTTATCTTTATTTGCGAAATATTTTTTCCATAATCACCGAGTAAATACAAAGTATTTTTAAACTTGTGATATTCTTGACATTTTGAATTCTGTAAAAGTTATGGTAATTTGAATTTTTATTTCATCCCAACATTTCGTCTGTGAGATTTTACAATAGTTGTATCTTTACGCAAAATACGAATGTTGCAACAAACAGAAATATTAAAAAAAAATTTTGTCAGTGATTATGAAAAAAAAATCTTTCGCAAATATTTTGCAAGCCGTTTCCAAGATCTGCCGGAGGCAGCCGTTTTGGGGAAACAAATTTTGAAATTTTTGCGAATAGATAGCCTACTTAGGCCCTAAAATATGGTGTAGGTTCCATGCCTCCTTACGGAAATATGAGCATGTCAAATTCCACAGACCGCCACTGGTCAAAATACATCTTGTTTTACTGAATAAAGTGAATAAACCATAACCACAGCATAATTATAACTTTGAAAACCGTCAATAATTTACAGACGTCATGTGATATCATAATCATACTTTCGGCACACAAAGGGGTTCTCTACCTGGTGCACAGATGGAGGCACCACCTCTACGGATCGTCAGCCGTAACCACCAATTTAAAATAACAAGGCAACTGCGCTCTCTCGGCTAAATGGAATTTCCTCAATAAAATTCAGACCGAGGTAGTCTGCGTTCGAGTGTTGTGGTGACCGTAATTATCTTCGGAGCTGTGGTGGCACGTCAATTGAGACAAAAAAAGTGCCGTGGGTTGTGAATAACAATTGCCAAGCAGGTGACCGACGCGCAACAATTTACGTTTAAGATAATTATTACTCGACAGGCAGTCTTATCAGACGAATTAATCGATTAATGACAAAAGAGCGTAAGAGGAAACAAAGGTCTAGACACACTAACTCGACTTTGGTAAATCGTTCAATTGGTTTAATTGTTGCTATTGCGACGATAGTGGCTACTTGATAAAATCAATGTAACTTGCAAGTTCAGCTAGAACAGTACGCGAAACGATTTTAACGATACAATCTAAATTATAATATCAAGAACAAAAAAATGCTTTGTTAGGTGGCTGCATACATACCGTACCTACATACGCATGTATGCAAAAGTAAACATTAATACTCGTATATCTGATGATGCTATGCAATTTAGTAGGATAAAGTATTGGCAATGCATTTAAATGTTAAAATATTCGCAGACAGATCGAAAATGCGATTTGATGCAAATTCAAATATCGCCATTCGCCTTGAAAGTAGGTGACCATTGGACAAACTACCGGTTGTCATTCTCAAACTTACTGCATGTAAATAAAATGACTTAGTGACCTTCCTGTTTGTTTCGTTTTGAGGTTTTAACGATTGTAATGGATTGTGTGGATGAATAATTCACCTACCGAACCTGACAGTCTGTCACTTGGTGACAGGAGACTACACTGAAAAAAACGTGTATTCATCATATTTGATTTTTGATTTGAAAAAAAAATACAATGTTCTCTTTTTATTGGCACAACGAAATGTGGCGATAAAATTATGTTGTAAGGTATTTTGTACAATGTAAAATCCACATAAACCAATGTTTGAGTGTACAAAATGAAAAAAATGAAATACCCTCGATACGTTATAAATAAAATATATAACAAATATACAACTAAGAAAATCCATATTTTCGTGGAAATGATTAGTGATGAAACGTAACTTCCTATGAATTAAAAATGAAATTTCAGATACTAGACTTAGATTTATAATGATAAATATTGTGTTTATCTTCAATGGTTAAGATTATTTACATAAAATAGCCCCCTCTTCCTGAACTCGCCACTTTAGTATTACCACTTCCTGAGCCTTGAATATTACGAGATATAATCATATGTCGTCAATTATGGAAATAATTTTTAAAATGTGAATTACAGTTTGATTTACAAAAGTAAACATGTTTATAAAGGAATGTTAATTCGTAAACAATTTGCACTAGTTGAGTAAAACAATAACTTTGTTATTGTAATTTTACTTACAAAGAAAATACTCTACTTAAGTACAACTATATTCTTAACGTTTTTTTCTGCGTGTAAATCATCTTAGAATAAAACTATTTCAAGTATGACCATTTTTGACTCTGCGTGCCATTGTTATTGATTAATTCCGATTTTCTAAGAACAATCATTACATTTGCGTGTTTGTGACGGATAACAAAGAAAAAACTTTGTAATGTCATTGTTGGCACGATCAATATCAAACGTGAAGGTGATTTTCAGGTTAACTAACGCGGTTTTCAAATCAGAAAACTATCCGATATAATTCAGTGTTACCTAAATATTTACGAAGAAAACCCATTCACTGTCGGAGAGCAAGTCGTGTTTGCCAAAATATAAACAGAAAAGTTGTGGGTGTTCGTTTCGCGTCAACAATTCTAAAAGCAAAAATCAAATTCACTCGCGCACGGAACAATTCTACCTTATTTTTACCATCCCTTAACGAACAATTATTACAAACAAAATATAGTGCGGTCATTCCATTACATATAATAATTTGCAACGAACTAATCTCATTCATGAATTTTTTATAGGTTGTTGCCACTTAGTTATTGTTATTACTATTGCATTGCTTTCAATATGAACTTCACGTATCGAGAAACAATTTCTAATTATTATAACGGTACAAAATCTACGTGTATGTAAAAGTCATTCAAACTGAGTCACCGTTTTTAAGATAAAAGAATACGAATAGAAAGCGGACGCTGAAAATGTGGTTAAATGTGTGACCTTTTCAATGGTTTTCGTGATCGCGCTCAACGAGTAAAATTAACATTCATATCTCGTAGAATGGACTAATTATTCATTAAGTACTGAAACTTGAAACCACTTGCTATTTCGTTCAAAATCAATATTTTTAAAACTCGTAAATGCCAACATTTATCAATACAATATAGTTACGCAATTAAAATCGACCAATGTATTTTAAGATGCTTTATACTTACAAAGGTATACTTTATCTTATGAAAAAGTGACCTACTGAACTAAACTAGTTGCCTTCTTAGTCGTTTTATGTACATAAGTGTAACAATGATTGTATTTTGTTAGATTATGTGAAGCACTCAATAATTAAATATAATTACATAACAATTTGAAGAATGTAGTGATTACTAAAAGCTACGATAATTAGGAAATATGTATAGCAGTGAAATAATTAAAAGAGCTAAGACGATATTATTAATTTTTCACATGATCATAAAATAACATGTACCTAGTAATTTTTTATAAACACTTGTTTATGCTTTTTGCGGATTCGTTTGTTGACGCTCATTTCCCATTTCAAATAACCAACAATTTGTGTATGAATCCGTATCATCTGGACTATGCTCCAAAATTAAAACAAAATTAGTAATTTCAACATAATAAAACAATAAATCTCTGTGTTAAATTTGAATATAAATAGCAAGGTGTCCTCGTGTATGTCTACCCATAAAACTATTTTTTTATGATTAAATACGTTGAGTGATTTACAATATGAATACATAATATACAGCGTAAAAATACGTAATTGGCATACTAAAAGATTTAACTAAGTTTGACATATTTTGCATAAAAATAGGCCACACAATTCATAACATTTTCAGCAGCCTAAATATCTAAAAACATTCGTTTATATTTTTAAAGGTCTGATATTAGAATATAACCTCTAAGGACTATATAATATTTGTAACATGATTGATCTTAAATGGCACATATGACCTGTATGACCCCTATACGACTACTCCCATATATGATCAATATGACCTACGTGACCTTGTGATTTGTATAACATTTATGACTTATAAGCCAATATGACCTTTATCATCCATGTGACCTGTCAAAAACACATAGGTCATCATAACTACTTATTGGAAATGGACA
The DNA here is from genome assembly GCA_029963805.1 of Aromia moschata. Lineage (NCBI taxonomy): Eukaryota > Metazoa > Arthropoda > Insecta > Coleoptera > Cerambycidae > Aromia > Aromia moschata. The sequence goes on along the minus strand of JAPWTK010000174.1, from coordinate 779,436 downwards.
GTAAAAATGAGTCTTATTAATGTGATATTTGAATTATTTTACTTATACAACAACCTATAAAACATTTGCACATGAATGTCTCTTAATTCACATTAAAATTCAATTAAATTGTGAATATAGACAAAAAAAGTGTATCCCCCATTTACCCCCCTACCTCATAACCGATGCTCAAAAGCTCAAAATCTAATCAGCTCCAATCTCGTTATGATAAGTGTTTTAAACAAATTGATTAGCGATTAACACTCTTAAAGCGTTCTCGAGTTATCATGTACACAAAAAAAGTTAAGAGACCATTTGTTTCTGTTTAAACTTAATATTCCGACGTTTGGCTCATTGCTAGCGATAGCGATACTCTGGACGTGGATGTAAAATAAATAGGTCTCAAACTATTAGGCATTAAATTGTTAAACTGTATAATACAAACTGAAACAAATATGTATATTTTAAACCAGCTCTTTATACCATTAGTTCGTCTTTCAATAGTATTTGGAATTAATCGCGAATTAATACATATTACATAAATTATCAATATCAATATATGTAGGTACATATGTATGTAAGTACATTCGTATCTACATGTTTAGGTATATTTTCACTTTTAATAAAATCACTTTTCGTAACCGTGGTGTTAGGTGAAAAATAACGTATGACCTAAAAATGATATTTGCAACGCATGTATACACACTTACGCAAGAAGGTCATTAGTTTATATAGAAATTTATTTAAAACAATGTTATTTTATAAAGACAACTTCCTAGTCGCAACAATCATCAATTTAGGTTGTCACAATCACGAAGTAATACTAGGTATCCGAAAATAAATAATTTATAGTCTATAAACTTAACACAAATTAAAGAAACTTTTAATTCTGGATGGGTCATCTTCGATAAAATTATTGGAATAATGATTACTGCAGTTACACTCCTTTTTAATAACACTTTAATATATTTAACTTACATTTATGCAAAAATCATTTCAAAAATATATTAAACTTGTTTAAATCAATTTAGTAACTTGCTAAAAGGACAATGAAATATATCAACTGGAAGATATAATTTAATGTGGGTTTTCATAAAGTTTAGATAACTCAATTAAAAATAAAAGCGATAATATGTATTTAGACTAATTAAAATTACATCAATCATAAATTAAATTACAGATATAACTCAATTTCTTAAAATATGTAACATACAAAAATTAACATTCTAACAAAGACAACAAAATTATTGTAGCACAGTTTGCGAAATGAAGATGATATCTGCCAACTACATACACAATATACAATTTCTTTGACTACTGACAATGGCAAAAATGCGATAGCCAAACTTGCAATATATTTCTAAATATGTACATTCTATCAGTTTATGGTAACTTTGTGACGCAACTAATTAAACACTATATGTTTATACTATTGAGAGCAGCCATGCATAAACAAAATTAAAATCAATCTCAATTCAAGGAAGATCTGAACAAATCAATAATAATAATTCGATTTAGAATATCGTACTCGTAACTTGCGTATAATGAGACCTAGTCAAATCATAGGTTGCTGACTGAACAACGCAACGAACCTAGTTACCAACAGATATTAATTTTTAGTCTTTTTTCGCAAATTTCAGCAGACGTCGCTCCGAAATGAAATACGTGTTATAATGAAACGGCAGTGAAATTATAAAAACGCGACACGATGGTCCTCTCAAATACACTATTTTGGGTTTGCTGCGTTACCCTGCTTGTAACAGCAGAATGTCGCGAACCTTCGAAACTATTGTGGGTAGACAGACTGAGGTGGGACTTTCTAAATTTAGAAGAAACGTTGTGGGACAGCGTCCTCGACTATGTGGAAAACAACGTTAAACACGAGGAGGCACTGGAACTGAACTTAATAAGAAACTATGAGGAGTTTGGCGACAAAATAAACGAGGTACTTTCAACCAAATAATACATAGTAACTTTGTTAGTTTTAACTGTGAGCTGATTTTACTTACGATAATAAAAAAAGGTTTAATTTTCTACGCATTAATACGTAGCACATTCTATTAAAGCAGGTTATTTAAACAATATAATAAGTTTCATAAAAATCCAAGTAATTTATAATATTAAATGTGTATTTAATTGTTCACCTGTTTTTTTTTACTTCTGCTCTTGTGTGAAATGATTAAAATCATCATTAAATATCTATTATATTCTAGTTATTCAAATTTAAACCTTGAATTTTTTTTCTCTATAAAGTCACAGTAAACAATCAAAATTACTAAATACATAAATACGAGTAAATAGCCGAAAACTAGTAATTGCCCGAGTAATATAACTGAAACAAACTCGACGTTGTGTCAAAAGGTGCTCCCACATGACCTCACTTTCGGCTTAGACCACCTAGACAGCCTGTGGGTCCTACAACTCGCCTATGCCGACCTGAGGGCATCTACGCGCTGTACGAAACGTTTAGGAGATTCCAAAAACAACAGACAGCCCCTGAGAGAATACCGTCTCCAAAACGTGCGTGGACAGACCTGGCCGAAACAATATTGTACGATTCGAAGAGCAATGTGGAGAGCTCGATGAATCGAGTTCACGACATGGTGTCAGGAATATGTTCCAAAAATGCCAAAAGGTAAACGCAAACAATACAATGCCCCGCCAATTCTGCTAAGCATTCCTCAAAAATGTTTATGTATGACTTGATGACATTGAACACGAAATATCGTGCCCAGTAAAGAGGAAATAAAAACAAAAATCAATTATTAGATTACTTTGAAAAAATTAGTGTTGTAAATTGATCAAGCATGGTTGCCTTGAACTGAAAAACACCCATACATTGATTGCATAAACAAAACAAAAAAATATTGTCTTAGTCCAAGTTATATTGTGTAATAACTAAAACCGTTTAAAAAAATTTGTTTCAGTCTGATTTTAAACAGACGAAAATAAGTGTTTAAAGTGATATATACTTTCAGGAAGTTGAAGGAGACATGTTGTGCAACTCTCAACAGTCTCCACAACAGGTTTTGCTCAATTTGTACAATGCGATAGCTTTAACCGAGCTAAAAGGCTACACGATGATACAATTCTCTTATATGCTGTTAAGGTTATATGAACAAGGTAAGAAAATAAAATATTTTTCTTCTTTCGTTTTTATTCACTCATATATTGCAGGTAATTTTACCAAAGAAGCACAACTTATACGAGACAGATACCAAGACAGGACAAACAGTGCTGTTAAAGCTGTTAAAAAAGTCATAGAAAATACATCTAGAGATCTGTGGAACTGTGACCCAAAGAAACACATAAAAGGTGAATATTTTTTAAATCATTTGCAATTAATTTGTTCTGTGATAATTTTGTTACATTTAGATTTAAAATTGGAATACATACACATAGATGTCGGATTAGAATGTTAGCCATATGTTATTTTCTCTTTGTGTGATATTTACATAAGTAAACATTCTTTTTAACATTGACCTTTACCGTTAACAACCAAAAATAACACGTATGAGGTGTGGCTATACAAAAACCGGATTACTGCTATAAAATCTTTTATTGAATGTCTTTCACAATGTTAACATTATCCCCTTCAATATACATCCCTTCACCATACCTTCACAGCTCCACGCGAATTTTTTATTGGTCATAAAACTGCCGTAAATTAGTTTTTAAAAGCATATTCGTGATGTCCGTCTGATTTTCTTACACAACTTCTACTGTTTAAAATTTGGTTCCTTTCTGTGCTAATTTAACTTTGGGGAATAGGAAAACGTCACATTTCCTCTACTTGAAGATTACACATTTTCCGAGGGAGCAGAGGTACAAGGTCTACTTCGAACAAAGGCCACGGCTCAATTGAGCTGCGTAACTTTAGCAATGACAGGAATAGAGAGGGGGCTTGACGGGCTCACCGTTTGTCTGCAGAACCATCAGTCCAGTTTATTTATTTTATAGCCACACCTCGTAAATGAAAAGACAAAATTTCATACAATTTATAGAAATATACTTCAGTATTTAATTGCTTTACTCATATGTATATTAGGTGAAACTTATGAAGAGATTACGCAACTTCTACAAGGTTACGTTCAAAATGAAGTTGATCTCAATCCCGAGGGTACATGTAGAGAAAATTGTGCGGAATATTCATATACAAAGAGCCATGGATGCTACAAAAACCTCTATTGCCAGCAACAAAGGCGATGCAATGGGAAAATAATAAGCTGTAGATTTTTCGATTCCGATATGTGGATTTGTCCAGCGGTAAGGCTTTTGTAAAAAGTAATACATAAAAGCATAATCCATTTGAATTTTATAGAGACCTGAAAGTGGCAGGCGATACGAGTATATAGAATATGAGAATGGTAGAGTCCTAGGTAGGAAACAAGGATGTACAAGAGGTACAACGAAAGTCGACAGCTGGTGGAGATGGCTATTTTGGCACTGCTCATACTGCTTCTGCCTTTGCGACGAACAAGGCACCAATTCTGATAGATATTTCAATATGAGGCCCACTATTGCTAACATTACTAACAACAGGTAAAACTTATACAATCCTAGCAACTGATCTGAACAAAATTTGCCTTAGATGATACATTACTCACAGTGTGTTGAAAGAATAACAATAATAATCCACCTAACAGAATATTGGAGAACCCCTATTCCAAAAGTGACAATACATATAACACAAAATATTTCTTTAGTCGTGTCGTGTTGTGATATGTTAACAAATGTAGTAAGATTTGGAACAGGAAGCTCTCGTATAACAAGGACAGTATTAAAACACGCAAGTTAAAATACAATGGATTTTAGAACTATCCTTTAGGAGCACAAAATAGAAAATTACCTATTGTAAACACAATTCAAGGAAAAAACGTTTTTCTTAACGGATAAGGATAATTTTGGAATTGAGCTTTTCACTTCATCATTTTAAAAAATCTTATCTAAAACTTTTATTTTCCAATTTCAGGGTCGTAACAGGTTTGCGATTCGTAAAGAAGAACCGTATAATACACTTACAAATCCAAGAAGGAGAGTTAATGCCAAGGGGTAAAATAAATACTGAAACACTTCACTGGGTTCCAGTTGAAGATTACAAAATAACAGATAGAAAAATTTTCAACGGGCAGGATTACCACACTCTAAGCTCAGAGAAACGAGCTATAGACTTAGATGACCTAGAAGCCAATGAAGGCTATATTTTAACTGGTATGGAAACTCTATGATTACAAAGTGGAATATAAAAAAACACTGTGGTAGATAAATTATATTTATATTTTGTTATATTTTTAGGGGTGAGATTTAAAGAGATAGGCTCCCATTTAAATTTTGAAATATTCACAACCAAATTCGACTTTGACACCGGGAAACTTCTGAATCCGACCAGCACAAGTGTTTGGAAGGATAATCCGAATACGGATTCTTCAATGAAAAAACCCAAGGTAAATTTTTATTAATGTTTCTCTTATATATTCTGGTAAAATGAGATGATCAAATTTCTAGTACAAATCCTGGACCATATGAACCGTTTCGTTTGTGAGTAAACATAACACTACACCAGATAGCACATAAAAAAAACTGACATAAAACTTTTATTTTTACACAACCTTCATCGTATATATAAATGCAGCCTTCATCATATGTATATTTTTAGTTTCTACTTGTGCTTACAACATAATGTACACTTTTGCTTTCACAGTTTATATTTGTTTTAAATATGTAAGACTTTTTACGTTATAGGTTAGAATCTAAATTCTCTACCTTATATTAAGTTTCAAAGTCCGGACTGAAATCCATTTTAGGTATTAAAAGTAAAGGTACAAAATTTAAGTAAAAAAATTAATGAGATTTTACTTGTCCCGTTTTAATTCAAAGTAAAACATAGTGTACCAAGTAACACTAAAGCACCAAATAGAATAGGTATTTTTGTCCACAATTCTTGTTGGGCCGGACAGCCAACTGAATACAATTTTATCAAAAATTATTATTAAATTGATCATAAGAATGCAAAACAAGTTCTTTTGCTTCTTATTTGAAGTTAAGGCCTCAGATCTATTAAAAAATAGATCTCCATCATCAACAAAGATGTGGAAGTAACTATACAACAAAAATATTTTTGTTTTGCTTTCAGCGCATTATAAAAATATTCATTAATTTTATAGCCTGTCAATACAAAGAAGAAAGTGCACAGAAAATTTTAGGGATATTAAAGGAAAATCTTCGACAAAAGAAATAGAGGAGCTTATAAACTTTAATACGCTAACTATTTGAAGAATAAATGAGTTTTACATAATATAAATGAACTGTTAAGTGCAAATTGATAAACAAAAAATACATCTAGACATATTTTTCATTAAAAAAATTAAACCTTCAAAATGTTCCTTCAACGTTTTCAACAAAAAAAGACCATTACTACAAAGAAACATGTTTTTAATCTATTTTTTGGCAGTATATCAAATACAAATGACACTTAATTTTTCACGATGCATTAAAAAAAACAGCACAAGCTAACTAGTAGCTGTATTTCTCGCACTGCTGTCGAGTTTCAATTAACCTTTAACCGTTTTCATTGTAACTTTCACCGTTTCCAGGACCAAGGTGAGATTGAGCCACCCCGACATACCGATTCGGTCCACATCGCCCTCGATTCCAACCTCAAAATCCGATCAATACGTCGAGTTTACGCATTCGGACATCGACAGAGATGCCGCTCAGACGACGGTGCCGTTCCTGGACGCACAGAAGGTGGAATCGTTACAGGCTGTGCCGTTAAGCGGGGCAGGTATCTTCCACAAGGGGAGAGTAACTTTGGCGGGTTCGTCGCGCCCAAGATTATCACATACGATTTCAGCAAGCACATAAAGGCCGCATTTCCCGGTGAAGAAGTTAACTGATAGATTCTTAGTCATTTAATAAATAGTTTGTTTACTAGCAGTTTCTTGTGTCATAACGTTAGACTTTTAACAGTATAATCCAAAGTGATTTATATTATACAAATGGTATAGTTAAGTTTAAAGATATGTAAGGAAATACATTAAGTTTTTTTTTACTGTGATTTTAGTTTGTTAGATTTAGGTATCATTATTATATTATTATATTAATAATACGGTTTCACACCAGTTTAATCAGGTTTTTTTAACTTGATCAAAGTTATTTAAAATTAAATATATTAAATGAAAGAAATGTTTCAGTGTTATTTTCTGATAAAATATGTTATGTTTTAGAAACATAGAAACTTAATAACTAATAAATCATGTTGTGATAGATTTGTTTCAACGGACAGTTTTCGTAGCGCCGTTTTAGGAATAACAATAATAATAATAATAATAGGAATAAAAATATCAAAATTATTATCATCACAAATTTGTGCTGCTTGAAAAAAAAAACAACAACCAATAGAAAAATAAGCAAATCAATAAAAACCAAATATCCCAATGTGCACTGCAAAATGTCAGCAATGTGTCAGTCGGTGCCAACGGTTTCTGCTTTTTGCCATGTACCGAAATTATCGTACAGGAATCAGTTCTCACACGATTCTAAGTTTGGTTGAAACGAAGAAATAACCGTTTTTTTTTTTTTCACCGTTGGAATGCGTTTTATTTAGTGCGCATGTCCGTGACCATACAATGAATGATTTTTCAAGTGGTTGGAACAAAGTTGATGTTAATTTTCTGTAAAATTATATGAAAAATTTTTCATATAAGAAAAGTTTTCGATCTCAGTCAGATTTATTGTACATATTTGTATATTAATATGTTTTCAACCATAAATAGATAGAATAGAACCCTAATGCGTACATAGCCGAATGAAGGGCAATTGATAATTTAACTTCTTTGTTGAGTAGATGTAAACATGAGGTGAGAATCAATCGCGTTTGAGTTAAAATTTGAAATACCATTTTATATTTTATTCTGGTCTAGTGCCTGATTAGAAAAGTGCATTATTACGAGCGTATTGTAGAAACACTACATTTATATTCATAATAATAAAAATGGATATTTATCACATTGACGAAAAAATTAAAATAATTAAATGGTATTTTAGTGGTCGGTCTGTAAGGAATATTAAAGCCATTTTTAACGAAAAATTTCCTAATAGGCCCTCACCAATGATATCAACGATTAATCGGATCGTTAAAAATTTCGAAAAACATGGTTCGGTATGGACATAAATACTTTGTCTGCCAAGGCAATGGCTGAAATTGTAGATTGTATGTGTGTAAGCTAAAACACATATGCCAGTACATCTTCGAACTATTCGCATACTAATATAAAATATAAATTAACCAAACGACAACAAACGTCTAGTCCCCGAACGCTGGCGCAGTTTGAATTTGACATGCGCAGATGCAGTTCTGTCTGCGATTCGCCGAAATTTTGTACCTAAGCGAACCATTGGACTGTTCGTTCTGCCTTGTTTCGCTGTTGTCATATCAACATAATATTCCCATTAGATATTTTAAAATTGTTTCACAGCTGTTTAAAGTAATATTAACTGTTTAAAATTATTTCACAGTAGTTGGGTTGAAAAAAGATAACAGTAAAATTTATTATACGATACGCAACGCAGTCTGAAAATTAAATTGGCTTATATTAATTGATCGTACATCGATGCATTTTGTAAATATAGGGTTTTTATAAAGACTTATTATGCAGAGTTAAAAGTTACAGTTAATTCTGGCAACGTTACTCTTTAGATTTCCGCCAAGACCCCCTCTTAGCTTTATGTACAAACAAGCTCCCCCGGCCCAAGTAAATTTGCCTAACTATGACATAAAAATGTATCATTTAATATGTATTTAATATCCACCTACGTACGCATTAAGGTGCCGCTTATGCTTCAATTAGTAAATTGTAACTTCCCATTTTTGAGGTTATAATGGCATCATATGCAACAAGACATATGTATAATAAAAACCAGAAATTGTATACCTTCATAAAATTTCCGAAAATACATAATAAATTGACCATTTGGTATAGAATTTTAGAATTCATTTTAATTGCAAAAAATGGAGCATCTTTTGCTCTTATGCCACGCCAAAAATGATCTGTGCGTTAAAAACAGTTATGACATGACAATTATTATTTCAAACCTAACAATGTCATTTTTTTAAAACAAAAAAACTGTTTCTAAAACAACTGGGTTTTGGTATAGGTTATGAGTGAGGTTTTCAACTCAAAATTCTGTGCTCTTTCCTTTTTACAAATATATAGGGTGTTCTATTTAACCATGTTTAAAGAAGTAAGTTGATGCACACAAATATATGAACACCCTGTATGACATTTTAGTATTCTTATGAATGAGACAATTCTATAGACCAAAACGCACTAAAAATTCACCCTTTATACATACACAAACAAGTAAAACCAACAATTTGTCAGTAAAATCTTAATTTCAACAGTTCAGGATAATAAAAACAAATTTCTTAGTCTAGGATATGGCGCGTCAAAAAACACGAACCCCGACTTTCTGCCGTGTGGTAAATAAGTTCCCAGTCGATGTGGAGCATTTTTTCTCATACCACATATATATGGCAAAGTGGCCATTTTCGAGATAGAGGGGGGGGGGGGGGGGGGAATCTGGGGAAAAAAGTGGACCCTAACCGTCTGGAAGCAACGGTAAGTCAAAGTTTCCATTTTTTTATAAACCAGGAAAAATACGGCAGATGGCAGAAAGTTAGGGTTCATGGATTTTTTGACGCGTATATCCTAGACTACCTCTTTTATGTCTCTTTAAAAAGTCTCCTGTTGTTTTATATTTTGCATTCTGTTGATTTTTAAACAAATGAGCAGGGGTGACTAACACTTAGTTGTTCAAAACAAATCACATGCACATACAGTTCATTCGTTTTTAAGTTTCTGCTTACATCGTAAGCCGTTCATAATCTGTATAATAAGTATGAACTAATCTGCCAAATACAAGTCAAGTTGAAGACTACGAAAACAATTTGATTACTCTGAGAATAAAAAGGTACTTGTTGGAACTTACAAAAATGAATATTGTTTATAAATTAGATAAATATTATGTACTTAACAAATGCCAAATCTTCATATAAAGACATTAATCAAATTTGCATACAAACGAGTGTATGAAGTTATTTTGACCTAACACTAATTACTACTAGTTACTACCTAATTGTAAGGTAAAGAGAAATAAATATTACATTATTTGCATGACTAAGTGGACACTAACAACTCAACTAAAACCACCTGTAGATTATGACGAGAACACTGGCCAAATGAATTATGTATCACATCTGCCGAGGCTATGAGTTACAGGATCCCAATTCATTGAAAATTCAGATTTTTTGGCTCGATATAAATTAGCAAATTACACTATGCCACCAAAAAGTTACTACAAATATTTAATATGTCTATAAGGGCTTATCAGTTTTCATATTGTTCCTTCTAATAATTGAAGTTTCAGCGAGAATGACTGTAATGAAATTTAAAAAAAGAAAAGCTTTTAAAGTCAGATTAACTAGTAACACAGTCTGTCCCAAATCGGTTATTGGTTATATCTGCATTTGTATCTTGGCTATTGTTGTAGATATAGAAAGATGGTTAAATGGGGGTCAGTTTTAGAAGATTTTATTACCTCTTCAACTTTTATTTTCAAATTCGATTTATCTGTTATATTGTTTTCGAGATAATTCCAAAAACTGAGAAGGTGCATTTTAGAAAATGTCCCTCTACTAAACTAAATAAATTAATTAACCCTTCTCAATGTGTTTCGCTTAATACTAGCAATAGCATTTCTAACATCGTTCTTCTAGAATTTGTACATTTACTGGGGATTATAGTGCGTAAACTTCATTTTCTGTATGCCCCAGATCAAAGTCTTAACGAACCGACTGAGGTCTGGTTGGTCATAAAATTGTCCCAGTATTTAAAAAAATTGTCAGAGTGACTGGTGCACTATTATATGCTCGAGCAACTATTATACTGAAACAAAATTTGATTTGTATTTTCTATAGTTTGTCTGTATTATTTGTTCTTGTCACATGTGGAGGCAGTGGTAGTGGGTGATATTTCAGTTAGCCATATCTTGAAAACGACGCATGGGACCCACTTCACTTTTAGGTGATGACTATACACCTCTTACAGAAAGGATTTATAATGAAAAAACTGTCAGCAAAGTTTGCGAACAAATTTTCAAAAAACTGCAGAACACTCTGGGATCACAGTAACGCTCTGTGGAATATTTGCAATATATTTTTTTTCATAATCTAGAAACAAATATAAGGAGAGGTTTTTCGATTTGTTACAAAATATTTTTTTTCAAATAGTTATGGCCATTTTAATTTTAATTTTATAGGAACATTTTGTTTCCCAAAATTAAAATGGCCATAACTTTTTGAAAAAAAAAAAATGTAACAAATCGAAAACCTCTCCTTATATTTGTTCCATTTTAATTTCGGGAAACAAAATGTTCCTATAAAATTAAAATGGCCATAACTTTTTTGAAAAAAAATATTTTGTATCAAATCGAAAAAACCCTCCTTATATTTGTTTTTAGATTATGAGAAAAAAATATACTGCAAATATTCCACAGAGTGTTACTGAGATCCCAGGGTGTTCTGCAGTTTTTTTTTTGAAAATTTGTTCGCAAACTTTGCTGACGGTTTTTTCACTATAAATTCTTTCTGTAAGAGATGTATAGTCATCACCTAAAAAGTGAAGTGGGTCCCATGCGTCGTTTTCAAGATATAACCTAACTGAAATATCACCAACCGCCACTGTGTGGAGGTAGTTTGCACCATTTAATTAATTGCAAGTTAAATTCTGTTTTAAAGCGGTTCCAAAAATGTTTAGATGAGGAGAATTGTCACGTATAACAATTTATGTGATTTACATTATTTTCGGTTTTGGTTAATTATTTTTTGTTTGTAACTTGCAAATTGTTACCTACTTCGATAATATACATATATTTTTTTAAATTTCAATCTATTTATTATACAATCAATATATTCAATAGATTTTCTAGAATTGTGATACACTGTTGAAAAGCAAAATTTTGAGCACTACCAAAAAATCCAACATGGCGCCCATAACAAAAATTAAAGTTAAAAAAAATATGTCTGTTGAGTTAATGTCTTTACACATTAACTCAACAGACATATTTATGTCAGTGAAAGCATCTTAACACGTTGAGCGCCGCGGTGATTTCGCGAATCTAACCTGTGGGACCAACTTTATTTTTTTCAGGTTTTTTTGTTAAAATGGTTTTTATGATCATTCTTTTGTTGGTTTATATGCCTTTTTAAAATTTCATGTATGTTTTTTTATTTTTATTTTCATGCCCACCTGGTGGGCACGTGAGCCCAGCAAGTAACTTTGTATCTAGGAACGGAATGACCACCCGTGGGCATCCTTTTTTTGATGTAACGAGTTTCGAGCTGCATTTGCTCGAAAAAATGCCAAAAAAGTTAACACGTTTTGCCAGACATGTAAAATACCTATGTGCCTGTCATGCTTCCAAAAGCATGAACCAAACTAGTTGGTCCAGATTTATTTTAGTTTAGTATTATATCATGTTAGCTATTTATACAATATTTTCCTTAGATGTAGATTTATTTTTATTATTATTGCATAAGACAAAATAATAAATTTTCACTCTACATGGTTGCTTTTCATGTTACTATAGTCATATTCTATCTTTTTTTGAAATGTAAAATTTTAAAAATTTGTATTCTTTCGCTATAGTTAGTGGTAAGGATGGAATAAAAATTAGTTTTTTACCTAACAATTGCTTTAGGTTTTTGCAAAAACAAAACAAAACAAACACACTACTTAAAAAGTTTTATTTTCCATATTCATTTAAAAAATAAAAAAACTGTAATTTGCCCAGTCAGCATTAAATTCTGATGTTCTCTGGGACCGAACAATCGTCTAGCATAGGCAAAACCCATACAAAACGCGTCCACTGGTGAGCACACAGCGCTGATTGAGTAGACGCAAAAATGCCCACCCGTGGTCACGCGGTCTGAACGAAAAGACAAAAAATGTCCACCCGTGGGCACATGGCGCTCAACGTGTTAAAGAAGTGTTCTAACAATGCCCCCTAAAATAGTAAAGTCCAGTAAATAAAAATATGTGGAATGTTCTTTAAAACACATCCCAGTTTTTTGGAATCATCTCGGAAATGATTACAGATAAATCGAGTTTAAGAAAAAAAGTAGTAGAGGTAATCAAAATCCTTGTAAAAGTACCCCATTTAACCATCTTTCTATCTCCAACAATAGCCGGGATACCAATGATAGATAAGATAATCAATTTTGGATAGACTGTACACCACCAACAAGTAAGATTTTTTTTCACAAAGCATAAAACCTAGAGCATTTAATTACTAGAGTGTGATTTATCAAAATGGCATTCATATTGTAAAAGTGATAATTAAAATAGTATTAAATGCAAAATTAAAAATGTACCTATTTCCATTAGTTATTTCTTTACTCTTCTTTGAATATGGTGGTAAGACTCAAAGACGAGTGCAACTGCAGTCATTGTTCGAAATAGTATTCTAAAAATGAAATCTGCAGAACTCTCATTATTTCTAGTTCATTGAAATTAAACTAAGTACTTTTAGATATTGCTTTTTTTCACTCACAAAGTCATGATTCATCGTTACTTCATAAAGGTAAAACACTGTTGGAGACTGTGATCTACAGTCAGATTTCACAAAATATCTATATATAAAAAACTCACCTGTACTCGAAGGGGGTGCATCATAAGAAGATTCAGGAAACTATCGGCAGATGGTAACACTTCGTTAAGGGTAATCTCTTGTTTTGCGACCGCTTGACACAGAAATACGGCAAGGTATCTATGCAGGGGCAGATGAAATGACACTTGAAGGCTGTCATTCTGCAAAAAATATAGATACCATAAATCCTAGAGCTTAAAATGTTGTGATAAATACGAATAGAGTGGATTTTAGGTACAATACTAAATTTAAGTTCACTATGTAAGCCATAAAATAGTAAGTGGGGGGGGGGGGGGGGGGGGGGGGGGGGGGGGGGGGGGGGGGGGGGGGGGGGGGGGAAAGAATGAAAATAGTTTTTATTTATATTTTTCTGACCAAAACAGAATGATTTAATGTTTTTTCACTTCATCCACAGCATCCTAGATTTAAAAATAAACTTTGCAAAAAATGTCTAACAAAAACTAGTTACGTTGATGCCATCCTATTAAGAACAACTTGTAAATTAAAATTATACAATAATATACAGTGTTAAATTTAAAAATGCAAAATTCGAGTTTACTCCTAAAATCTAGTTGGCTACGTAAAAACGTAATAAATGCTGAAAAACTTCAAATGTAAATGCTGAAAATTTCAAAGCATTTGCTAAAGTGAAAATTCGAAAGGCATATCTCTTTCCGTTCAAAAGTTATTGAATGGACCTTATCTTCATAGACAGCAGGTATAGTAATTTTTCTACAATTACAGGATACCCTTTAGTTGTCATAAAAATGTTGGCTTATAACTAGTTTTCAGTCACTGTATATGTTAGTTGACGTTAACTGTTTTAACCACTCAAATTAGAACACGAATGTTTGCACCTACCAACAGCTTTCCGATTGCAAAACAGTGGTTGAATCGATTGTCGTGGGATCAAACCCATACAACATTTCAATGTGTAAGTAGTTGTATTCAACAAATGCAATATATCAATACAGACCAAGCCCATTCTAGTCCTAATGAGCCGTTAAAAAGAAAGTCATCAAACCTGGCTATGAAAAAGAGATATGGAAATAGTGGATATGTCAAAGCGAAACTTGTAGTTGAAAAAATTGAAGTTGGTACTTTTGGCAAACTTTTGAAGTGGCTGTCACAATTGTAAAATGAATAATGGAATTCATATTTAATAAGACAGCTGTTTCCACTGAATTTATTTTAGAAATGCCAGTTGTTTTCGAGGGGCTACCGGGGTGTAACTCCTTTTTATATTAGTGGGGTTCTTCGGGGTGAAGACTGTCATGCAGTTGGACTTGCTATGGGGTGAGCTGGAAACTTTTTATGTTCTTTAACACTTTCTTGTCGAATATCATGGGGAGATCCACTATTTTGTTCTTTTAATACACTTGCATAATAAGAACTTTGTCTTTCTATATGTGGCTGGATGGAGCCCTTCTCTTAAACAACCTGAACCTGCTAACTACATTAGACTGCGACTATAACTTAACTGTACTCTAGCTCTACTAAAACTAAGCTTTGGAACTGTACATTAAACACAAGTCTGACCGTTTGCCTCAGGACCGTTTACCTTCCTAGCGCACGCGTTTACTATCTAACAATGGCGTGCTTACCCGCAAATTATTTTAGAAATTAGTTGATGAACCAATCCTCAACACCAGTAGAATCAATAGAAACTGGATATAATACACTGAGAGGCCGGTCAGTAAAAAGTTTCCTAAATTGGATCAGCAAACTGGAAACAAGAAAAGGAAGTAGTAGACCCAGAGTAAGGACAGAAGAAAACATTGGTTACGCAAGTGGTAACAGATTAGGCAAGTAGTAATGGACAATCCAAGAACATCAATTAACCATCAGAGACAATGAGTGAATCTGCCCTATACAACGTGTCAATGAATTTTGAAAGATGATTTGGAGCTCCATCCATATGATCTCCAATCCACACATGAAATTCTCAGAGCGGATGAACCTCTAAGATTACAGTTCTGCCAATGGTTTATTAACCATTTTAAAAATAACGATTCTATCTTAGAAAAAGATTTTTTTTACTGAGGCTATGTTAACTCTCAGAATATGAGACCTTGGGTGCAGGCAATCCTGACGTTTATATTGAAACTCCACTACACCCACAAGCGTAGCAGAAGGACGATTGTTGGACCTATTTTTTTTAACGGATCACTGAATGCAGAGAAATGCCCTTTAGAAATCATTACACCTTTTGTACAAATGTTGCATTACGATGAAATGCAAGGTTATATATGGAGCTCGTGTGCATACTACTAGGGAAACAATTAATTATATAGGCAAATTTGTTGAAGATCGTACTATTCGTTTGAACCGCACATATTCCCCCCTAGATCTTGAGATTTGACAGTGTGATTTTTTTCTCTGGCCTTATCCAAAAAATTCAATTTCTGAAACTCCCATTGGCAATATCGAAAACCTTGTTGACAACCGTAACACGTTCATTACAATTGAAGAAATTAAAGGTTATACACCATGGATACTACAGCATGTTATTGACCAAGTTAAAATGAGAGCTCATGCGTATAAATATGGGTGGTCTTCATTTTCTTTAATAGTGCCTTATTTTTTTATATAGTTTATTTTTAATAAAGTTTCTTATTTCTATTTCTTTTATAGCTGGGAAAAGTACCCATCACATAATGAGACAGCCTTGACAATTACATAAGGTTATATATAAACTTAAGATTAACCCTTAGAGTAATGGCATTTTTGCCCAAAAATGAAGACCTTTTTTCACTGAAATTAAGTCCATATTTATAACTGATATGTTACAGAGACTGTCGACATTTGTATAAAGCCATAAAAGTGGCTTTGCCGGTACTCTAATGGTTAAGAATTGAAAAACATATTTGTTTACTCGGGCAACCTTGATGACGTTTTTTTTTTTAATTACTCGTTCTAATTTCATTAAAGATCTCTAATAATTATTATCACGAATGTGAGCATCAGTATTTTATTTAAATACAAATCCATACCATTTCAATAAATTATTGATACCACAAAATTAATATAAAATATCACTTACCACAGTCGGACTGGTAAAATTTATTGCCTCCAGCCAATCTTTCAATTCGCTCAAACAAGTAGATAAAACTCGTCTAGTCAGTGACGCCGTAGTAGCATCGGTTAGGTGCGAAACTAGGGCCCACATGGGATAGGCACTCGCCTCCAGTTCGGCACTAAAGGCAGCATAATAAGTGTTGGGTTCAAACTCTATGTGTTGATTTAGCTCTCTTTGGTTGACGTTCATTCCTAGAGATAAAAAAAGAAAATTAATAAAGCACTAAGGTGTTTGCATGATATTTAATGGCACAATTGTGAATAAAACTGATCAATAATTGGCCAATATTTTTTATTTTGTTGTCATTAAGAGATTAACAAAACCGGCACATAACATTCAAAAATTCCTGAGTCAACACATTTTGTTGTCCATAGATATGGACAATCTTGTATCAATTAAAAAGTAATTTTATTTTAAAAAGTAATTTAATTGCTGGAAAAGATTGGCAATAGTCAGAGCCTACATTGATAAAAGGAAATTCTTTTGAATATTCACAGATGAATGTAAGTGTATGTAAGTAAGTGTAATAGCATGAATGAATGAATGAATGAATGAATGAAGAATGAAGAAGAGAAAAGTGGGCGGGAAAAACCCATGCACTTAGGCCGCCTGACGGGCCGATTGTGCACCCACATTCCATGAGTATTCACCCAGGTATGCCGACCTCTCTCGCAAGGCGCATATTTTCCTGGGGTGAATACTCTTAACATCCTCTGGGTTCAAAACACAGCTCCCAAAGTGCCGTTCTCTGACCCTTTTAATTGCAGGGCATTCTGTGAGGATGTGAGATGCAGTCTCCTCATCCTCCAAGCACCATCCACATTCAGGATCATCTATGACCCTTATCATGTGGAGGTGCCTTTTAAGGTGACAGTTGCCTGTAAGGAGTCCTGTCTAATATCTCTTCGGTTCATACCTAGGAGACTTTGAGATAATTTGAACGAAGGCCCAGTAATATGGGTCTTCGCCTGCCTCATACCCGGGGCTTCCTGTCATGACTTTTCGAACTCCTTATTTAGGAGCTCTTTCATGGTTGAAACCCCCCATTGAATAGGGGACCCCTAATATAGGTTCAGGTCCTATGGGGTACTCTATTGATCCTACTCTGGCCAGTAATGAATATGAATAGCATAACGATGATGTGGGAACATTTTAATAAAGAATGGAACAATATTACAACAATTCAGCTATAAATTGATTTAATTAATTACCCCTGAATTAGCCATAAGTCAATGTCAAACCGACTCCGAGCCATTATTGTGTCCAAAGGAAGTGCCACAAGGCATTAGTGTAGGTATTAGTGTTTTGTTATCTAAGATGAAAGATTGTAGATGAATACTTTTGCGTATTTGTAATGTATTGTTAATATTTATTGTTTCTTTTGGTATTTCTGTTTTGTTACTCTGCTGATTGTAACTGTTAGGTTACATATCAATGATAGATAATGTTGTTACGATACGAACGTTGCTACGTACACCACCACTAGTCACAGTGACACACGTTAATTGATTTGAATGTAATTATTTGTATGTAACGGGTGCGACGATATGTCAAATAGCAGTAACAATAATGGGCACTTTAGAAAACCCGTATGCTTTATTTTATTTTTGTTTTCTATTATTTTATGCAGTCAAGCGGCCTTGATGGCTATTGAATCCAGCAAGGTCAAATCGCGACTCGTCCTTGACTGTAAAAAGATTCTAAATGAACTGGCCAGTTGTAATAAGAGTGATACTCACATGGGTACCGGGACACTCAGGTGTCCCGGGAAATGAAGAGGCCGACAGACTGGCCAGACTAGGATCAATAGGGTACCCCATAGGACCTGAACCTATATTAGGGGTCCCCCTATTCAATGGGGGTTTCAACCATGAAAGAGCTCCTAAACAAGGAGTTCGAAAAATCATGGCAAGAAGCCCCGGGTATGAGGCAGGCGAAGGCCCATATTATTGGGCCTTCGTTCAGATTAACTCAAAGTCTCCTAGGTATGAACCGAAGAGACATTAGAACGGTGACAGGACTCCTTACAGGCCACTGTCACCTTAAAAAGGCACCTCCACATGATAAGGGTCATAGATGATCCTGAATGTGGATGGTGCATGGAGGATGAGGAGACTGCATCTCACATCCTCACAGACTGCCCTGCAATTGCAAGGGTCAGAGAACGGCACTTTGGGAGCTGTGTTCTGAACCCAGAGGATGTTAAGAGTATTCACCCCAGGAAAATATGCGCCTTTGCTAGAGAGGTCGGCATACCTGGGTGAACACTCATGGAATGTGGGTGCACAATGGGCCCGTCAGGCGGCCTAAGTGCATGGGTCTTCCTGCCCACTTTTCGTATTCATTCATTCATTATTTTATGCAATAACGATATATGGACAAATACATATTAGTACAGGCCTCTTCAACTCCGGTGCTATTGCCGCTCCGGCCAAGCACCGGGCATTAAATGCAAGAATATGATGCTGTCTGTCTCTGTCGCGCAAAGGCGGCTGTGCTGCTGACGAGTAAGAAGGCAGTGGACAGGCACTGGTGCTGGGAAGTGCAGCACCGGTGCGCGCCGGCACCGAGTGCTCGTGTTGGAGAGGCCTGCATTAGTACAACGTACTTGACAAAGTATTTGTTAAAAAAAATTAATGGAACAAAGAGTAACCAATACTGAGACTTACCCTGGAACATTGCAAGGAATGCAAACCACATTTCCAATAAAGAATCATCGGACATAAATTTCAGTGCAACAGGTCTATGGGAAAGAACATTATTTAAATCGGACACAAGAGGCCAGTAACAGTGATCTTTCATTACAGGCTTACCACAGTCGACTACATAATGAAAATTTTCTTCTTGATCTGGAAAAAATATTCAAATTCATAATTAATTCCCTTTCTAATTTCATAAATTTTAATTAATAAAAACCCTTATAATGAAGTGTGAAAATACATTTTATTATAGGGCAATTATTTAAAAACTTCTATGAGAAACAAACTTCTATGCAAAAAAACACTTTTTTTTAACCCAGATAGGTGAATTCAAAGGTTTTTGACGTGCTGAACACGATGCCGTTGGCCGTTTTGCACCATTATATCACAGCTTTGAGAAAACCTAACCTAACAGTGCTAAAAAGGACCTTTCTAATTTTCCCTGAGGTAAAAGTTAGTAGTTAAAGGACCCCGAGCTAATTTTCGTTTAAAAAAAAACACTATGTGTCCTACATAAAAAAAGTTTCAAATAGAAGTTGTAAAACTTAATAAAACAATCAATTTAATCCTAATCCGACTTTAATAACTGAATAAATAAATTTTTTATTGCAAAAAAACAAGCAATTAAGCAAAATAAGCAATTTTTTCAATTGCTTATATCTTTGAAAAAGATATAATATTTTTTCATGAAACTTGGGGAATGTATAGTCCTCGGTAAGTAGAATAAGCTAATATTTTGACCATTGCCAAATTCCTGATAGTTTTTGCAAAAATCGCATTTTTCGCAAAAAAAATGCTTTTTTTAAAACTCTCAATAATTCATACACAAATACACTGAGAGTTCAGTTAGGGCTTAAAATTTTCTTCAAAACTTGTACTTTCATGTACAAATAAAGCGCGAATCGTAATATGTTGTTAATATGTTAAAATAACCGCGCAAAAAATATTTTTTTACCGAAAAAAATGTAATTTTTTCAAAAAATTTAAATTATATCGAAATGGCGTTATTGTCATTCAATAGCTGCTATTTTTTTACACATTTAAAAAAAAACTTTACCCTACGACCTTCTGGAGCCGAGATAATTTTTTTTTTTTTTCGAAAAATCGCCACTGCCTCATTTATTAACATTAAGGGCTGAAATTTGCATAGATCGTAGTTAAATACTTGTACTTTCATATACATAAATATTATTTTATGGGAGTCAATGTCATTTCCTGATTTGTAGACTACATGGTATTGGCCCCTATACAAAATGCTGCCTCCGCTCGATATTCGTTCATGTGCTGGGAGAGAGAGAGACGCCGACTTGGCGTATACAGTTAGCAAGTTAGCAAGTCGCGTCTTTTATTAATTTTTTAGCATACTAACAATCATATTACGATTCGCGCTTTATTGGTACACTAAAGTACAGGTCTTGAAGAAAATTTTAAGCCCTAACTGAACTCTCTAAGTGCATTTGTGTATGGATTATTGAATTTTAAAAAAAGCATTCTTTACGAAAAAATGCGATTTTTTGCAAAAACTATCAGGAATTTTGCAATGTTCAAAATATCAGCTTATTCTACTTATCGAGGACTATATATTCCCCAAGTTTTAATAAGTTCTACAACTTTTATTTGAAACTTTTTTTTGTAGGACGCATAATTTTTTTTTAACCGAAAAAAAAGTGGGCGCACTCAGGGACGGCCAGCGGCTGAGTAGCTAACTTAGCACTTCCCTGAATGGACGTGGCTGACACATTTTTGATCTCAGCGGCTGACCAATTTACTAAGCCTAAAATTTATAGCTGAGATGCAGACTTGACAATAATTCTATCATGATTCTCTCTGTCGTTTTATCTGTGCTGTGAGCAACTGAATTTTAACCTACTTTTAAACAAAAGTTATAGAAAAGAAAATATTGCTTGTTTTTAAACAAAAGTTATGGAAAAGAAAACGAACCTTTGTTCTTTAAGTGTCTTTAAGCACAGAACACGGCAGGGAATTATGAATCCATGATTCATGAAAGTTATCTATGCTATAGAACATATTACGTTGTTTAGATCTTTGCGAAACTCATACAAACGATTCAGGGAGTGTTAAGCCGCTGACTGTCAGAAAAGGCTAACTACTAACATATAGCGGTCAGCGGCTGAGCGTCCCTGAATGCGCCCAATGTTTTTGGCCAACTTTGGACGCCATTTTGAATATGACGTGGCGAAACTCAGCTCGGGAAAAGTAGTTTATTCAACTCTACGGAATTTTTCCGATTTTTTATGTATATTTTCGTGCTGTAACTAATTTTGGCAAAAAAACGAGGTATTTTTGACAACGGGCCTTGCCTAATATATACATATATAACTATAGACGGCAAACATTATTTTAGTTTTAGGTTTATAAGAAATACTAGAATTTTTGGCATGAGTATACATATGTACATATATATAAGTAAATTTTAACTAAATAGCTAAATCCATAAGGCCACTTTACAGCTTTACAGTTAAAGCAATTTTTCTTACCATCAAGAAAAATTGCAGCAATTTGAATTAATTGTGTAGGCACATGCGTATTTATGTTTGTGCAATTTCTTCCAGTTAAATTTCAAGCCCGGAACTATAATTACACTCGATTCCCTCTTAAGTCACCTTCGCTTAATTCACATTCCCTCTTATTTCACCACGTTTTCACAACGTTTTTCCCTATTATGTCACGAAACGTTCCCTCTTAAGTCGCCGCCAGTAAAAGTTTTAGAACTACGTTTGGAAATTGGATTCTCGCATGAATATGTTCAATTTTTATTGCAAAAATGATGTGTAATACAGTAGAACCCGATTATCCGTGCTCCACGGGACCGGAGGAGGCACGGAAAATTGAAGAGCACGGATAATCCAAACACTTATTTCTTACATATGTATGTATACATAATTAAAAGATAACAGAAAAAAAAATCTCATAAAATTGCATAAAAAACAGAATTCTACATAAGTAAACTTTTACACTAAATAAGAAAAATAAAAACTCTAGATAGGTAGGTTAACGTGCATTTACATAACACGGATATGTATTTTAGGTAGCCTATGCATTTGAATAAAAGTCTGTCATTTTGGTCTTTGTCGATCAGTTTCCGTCGAGTAATTTACGGTAACGCTATTTCAACTTCAAAAATGCAATTTCAATAATGGGAAATCATGGCACGGATAATCCGCAGCCCGGATAACCCGCGCACGGATAATCGGGGTTCTACTGTACATTAAATATAGACACCTAACCTTTAAAATAGGTTAGGTGTCTTTTAAAAATACACTTGAACCCCTCTTATTTCACCTTCGCTTAATTCACATCCTCTGTTATTTCACCACGTTTCCCCCTATTAGGTCGCGAAACCGTCCCGGTTAAGTCGCCGCCTGTAAAAGTTTTAGAACTACGTTTGGAAATTGGATTCTCGCATGAATATGTACAATTTTTATTGAAAAAAATGATTGTGTAGTACATTTATTGATTTAAAATAGGTTAGGTGTCTTTTAAAAATATTTAATGTTTAAAATATTCATTCAAGTGGAAAATTGAACTTTGTTACGCATACGACTGGGTATACTTACATTGATTTTTCGTTCAGTTGGCTCATTTTTCGTTATAACAAGTGCTGTGGTATATCTCTAAATATTTCTTTTTGCACTTAAAACCCAAAAAAAGTTGAGGTTATGATCGCGACTTAAGAGGCAAAATTTCGCGACTTAAGCGAGGTAATTATGCACGGATTTGGCGACTTAAGAGGGGTTCGAGTGTATTTAATCTTTAAAATATTCATTCAAGTGGAATATTGAACTTTGTCACGCACGACTGGGTATACTTACGTTGATTTTTTCGTTCAGCCGGCTCATTTTTCATTATAACAAGTGCTGTGGTATATCCCGAGAATAATACACCACCATATATTCTCGGGTATATCTCTAAATATTTCTTTTTGCAACTAAAAACACGAAAAAGTTGAGGTTATGATTGCGACTTATGAGATGAGAATAAATTTCGCGACTTAAGCGAGATGATGCACGGATTTGGTGACTTAAGAGGGGTTCGAGTGTATTGCAGCTATCTGCTATTTTTCATTTTTAGAAGTAACATTTGACATTTTTTAAATGTTGCCAACTGTTTGACATAACCTCAACGTTCAACGTGCGGTGGCGTCGTTTGTATTCAACTAACACTGGTTTTGTTTATTACGGATTATATTGGTAACAGTGGCTGTCAACAAAAATTAGCAATACAAATTTCACACCGTAAAATAGCACCGAACTTTCTTGCACAATAAAAACTGCCTCAAGAAAAATTGCGAACTGTAAAGTGGCCTATAGCATATTGATGCACAATGTAGTTACCCGTTTTGCCCCATGAGGTCAAGATTTTGTGAAAATATAACCAAGATAGATAAGAAGCCAGTTTTGACATATTTAGTGACCCAACGGAATATTGATATCATTTCTAACGGATTTTCACATGTTAAAATATTGCTATTGTTTATTTTTATCAACATTAGATGTCTGAGCTCATTAAGAGAATATTATTTTGCTCTCACAAGTGAGTTTTCTCGCTGGAGGTATTTAGGTGGAATTTAGATCTTATTTTAGATTAGATTTAGAATTTTTTTATTGACTGTAGCGAAAAGTTTAAAATTATTTGTGTCTCCCGAAGCATGTTGCCTTATAGGTTTATAGTATATTCATTTTCAAGATGAAGTGCATGTAAAAATATGCAGCGCCAATAGAGAAACAAGTGCGGAACTGACGATGATTGAAGGCCCGCCTATGGCTTTGCATCAGCCACTCACAGCGTGGAAACTGACCGTTCACGTGATGATCATGCGGTAATCATTGTTTTGACGCGCTTAATCTTGAAAGTGAATATACTTTAGTTATGAATCATTCTCTTTTATTTTCGAATCTCAGTATAGACTATCTGCAGAAAGGCGGAGCTTAGCGATTCGCGACAACAGCGCTCGCGGCGGCTTACTCTATAAGTTTCGTGCTGGCATATTACAAGAAGACAATACGCAAAATACGATTTATTGCTCATTATGTCATTGTAATCATTGCGGAAGCCATTGAATTCATAAAAGTAATAAACTATAACTTGAACACGAAGTACTGTGGACGTCACATCTTCAATTAGCATCGGGCATATTAGCAGTGCAGTGTTTTATGTAGTGCTACATAACCTAAAGTGACCAGACGTCCGTCATTATGACGGACAGTCCGTCATTCAGAACGCTTGTCCGTCTTCAAGAGCAGTCCGTCAAACTGTCCGTCATTTAAATTTTTTTATTAAAATGTCCGTAATTACGTCTTCTAGGTTAATCTGAAGACGTATCGACGTATCGTATCGATCGTGATTAAATATCAGTATTTCAAAAAGGCATCAAATTCTAAAAAGTATCTTTGTGAAAGTCTATATTTTTATGTAAATGTATTTTTCATTAAAATCCTGAAATGCCAGGAAAACGCGTGACTTTGAAAGTTTTAAAAATTTTCGCCTGCGGCGCAATTTAGTTCGCGCCGCACGGCGCGAAAAATAAACTCTAGCTTCGTCAGTGTAAACCAGCTGAACATGTCCTTCTTTGGCAAAATCAAATTCTGGTCACTAACATTTTTGATGACATTGTTCTTATGGCAGCTATTTTGGTTAATTTACAACCTCCAATTTTGAAAGTAAGCACTCATGAAGATTTTAGCGAATAAGGATTAGTAATATATATTTCTGTACAAAATTAATATAAATAAGAAATGTTCAAATTTGAAGAATAAAATAATGCATACATGTGTATGTAACGAAATAAATATTATTTATTTTTCGACGCAACACCAAGAGGGTTCCAACACCAACACCACAATAAAACATTTGTCAAAAATATATATGACATAAATTGCGGTACATAGACTGTCATTTAATAAAATATAAATATCATTAAACCTGACTCTTTATTTAATTGCACTATTGTTGTACTATCCTTTAATTGTACTATCCTAATTTTGCACGTTATTATTTTCTTTATCAGACATTTCACTCAATTCTTTACAATTACATTCATAAACTATAAATCAAATAGTTTGGACAGTTTCAACACAAAATATAAATATGATTCTCGTGAAAATTATACTTACTTTATCAAGAAATTCTTCCCCGTGCAATTAATAACATTTGCAACACTGTGAATTCTTTCCCAAATTCAAAAATAGTACAAAAAACAACTCGACGCATATGACACAATACAAAATCCACAGTACAAAAGTTATGAAAAATTCCGCGCGCGGCGCTTCTAGTGTTATTCTGCAGATAGTCTATAGGCAGAAATGGCCTTTTTCACACTTTCAGGTTAGGTTTGTCAAAACGGCTTAATGGCGCAAAATGGCTTATGCCTTTGGAATCACTTATTTGGGTTAAAAAAAACTTGCCTGTGTAATTTTACCTATGTGTTCTACATAGGTAAATGTATTTACCTACAAATATTTTCATTTTGATTTTTTTAACACTACATTTTCTTCAGATTCTATTAAATTTTTAAATTAATGTGTTCTTTACTGTCTTATGTTCATTACTGAAATTACTATTCTGCCCAAAAAGCCTTTGTAAGATATTCATTATTTCTGTTACTGAAAAATTTTTTAATTAAACTTTGTCTACAAGTGCCTCTGCCGGTTTAAGCCCATTTTATATAATTCGAGTAATTATATAGTCTGATCAATGTACAGTTTTATCTAAAGCTCTTTGAGGACGGTGCCTGTAAGTCAAGTTTTTTATAAATATCTCAAAAAGCTGTTATCTGATAAGTTCAAACTTGGCATAATAACCAAGCTTCTAATGGCAAATTGGCCAATGTACGTGTAAGTTTTCTCTATTGCGGTCAGAACCGTCCTACTTGGAGAGGGAATACCCAATTTACCGTAATTTAGGGCCTTTACATAATTTAGCAATCAAACAGGATTTTAGGCAAGAAACACAAGAAGTGATAACTAGGGTCCGGAAATGTGTGCTGCAACGCAGGGCTCGGCACTATTAAATTCTATGATAATGAAAATATAAACTGTATTTTTTAGCGCCGTGTACATTATATACTCGCGTATTTCTTGCCCATGCTTTGTACGGCATTGACCTTTCCCAATAAGACTCCAGAACCCGCGTATGCGCAGTAGTACGCCATTCCGCCGCGGGAGAGCAGGATACTCTAATGCAGTTAAAGACGCGGACAAGCAAACATTCCGAACCCTAGTGATAACTAAAGCTAGTTAAACAAGTTTTCACACATCTCAACGTAAATAACAGGGTAAGTTTAACCCATCTCTTTCTAAATTGCAACAGTTTATTGTTTTCATGAATTTTGTTTTTGCACATACAAGTAGTAAGTAGTATGACGCGTACGATTATGACCAGCCGCCCGGATCTGCCGGCTTTAGTGATAACGGATAACGTGATTTTTCTCGAAAATGGCGTTTCGCTGCAATTTGAAATAAGAACACATTATTGTTATAATATACCTTATAGCTTCGAAATTTGAACCAAAAGAAATATAAAATCCGAAGATAAAAAAATTAGGTATAATTGAAAATGTCTGTTGGTTCCCCCAAATGAGACGCTTCCAATCGCAGTAGAAAAATCTTATTTACAGTGGCCGATTTGTTATTAGAAGATTAGTCACTGTGCCAAGTTTGAATTTTTTAGGAAATTGCTTTTTTTGAAACATTAAAAAAAAAAGACCTCTAGCTCCCTTAGGAAACATTTTTGGATTAAGATAAATTAGGTTGAAGTGACATAAAATCACGTCTAATATCTAAGGTTTCCATTTGACAGGAGCATTTTTGGAAACCCTGTATAATGCTGTTTTAAAAACTAAAAAAAGAAATAAAAACAATTCTTACCATGGAGGGTGTTTTTTATGAGAATCTTGCTCATCATGTATTTTAAACTAACCACCATGACGTGCAACAGATTCAACTGTTCCGTCATTCTCAATGCCAAACTTTCGTTCGAAAACAATTGCACACTAACATGCACCACCCTATTGCTTAAGGTGTCAGGATCCACAGAACGTTCTAACATCATAGATATCCTGCTGTAATGAAGAACAAAAGCTCTGGTTAACGCCTCCTTATAGTCCGGATCTGGAAGCATATTTAACAAGAGGCACACCACTTTTTGAGGAAATTCGAATTTCACTGTCCAGAAGACCAATTCTTCCAAAAACGTCCTATGTACTAAGTTCTCCTGCAATGAGGGACACTCCCTATAGTCTTCTATGGGCTTCGGATTTGGGAGAGATTTTAGGGCTTCCTCGTATATGCGCCTGGATTCGTATTGATATTGAGCATACTCTGAATCTAAGTTCTCTGGCACTTCATTTAATACCCTGTATTTCTAAAAGAAAAGTAATACATTTGTACAGCCCTCAGGGTTTAGGTAAATATTTCTGTTGAAAATATGAGTCAACCGGAGTAAAAAACGAATAATCATAAAAAATAACATTAATATTCCGGGTGATTCTTAAAAGTGACTCAACCCAATAATTTTGTTGATTTGCTTTTAGAGATAAAATAATGACATTTATAAAATATACTCTATTTGTAAAATATTATTAGACAAAAATCCACATTTATTGACGTGATCGAAAACTTTTATTTACTTCCGGTGTGACCGGAAATGGCTCCAATCCCAATTTTCAAAGGCATGCCATTTATTTTTTGGATTTACATCTTTTGATCTAGAGTGCTTAGAGTTAATTAAAACCTTTCAGCTTGAGTCAAGTAGAGGTAGAAATATTGTTTAATTTTGTTTTTGTTGACAGTTTTTGTTTTTTTAAGCGTTTAAATATGGCAAAAAGAAATTTTTAATGCTTTCTCAATTTTTTTTAAATAGGTAGAGTATGGTTCATAAGATTATTCAAATTGTGTTTTTTTATCACCAACACTTTGAAGTCACATACTTAAATATTTACTTAAGAATGTTCAAGAAAAAACGCAATGAAACATCAAATACATATAAATATTAACACATCGTAGGGCTGGATTTAAGGGTTAGGTGGCTTTGAAAACAAAAACATTGTTGACTTTCAAACAGCGTAAACAAACCTGTCAATTTTGATACATAATCAAAATTGTTTTATTTTAATTTTTTTTATCAAGCATGAACTATTGAAAATGCAGAGATGGAATAGCATAAATGAGCAAATTGACTTGTTTTCTTATTTTATGAACAATTAACACGTGAGTCGGATGTTAGCCGGGATCAAAGGTCGCTCTGACGTGTGTAGCCCGCTAACACAGCAACTCTAGCATCACAATTTCTACCTGCTAGGGACTGGTGGGGGACGAACTCGGGGTACAGTTGTTAGCCCGGGCTACAACCCTAATAAAATCCAAATAATACATAATATAAAACAAAGTCGCTTCCCGCTGTCTGTCCCTATCTATCTATCTACTACCTATGTATGCTTAGATCTTTAAAACTACGCAACGGATTTTGATGCGGCTTTTTTTAATAGATAGTGATTCAAGAGGAAGGTTTATATATCTAATACATGCATAATATAGTAGAGAAACACTGATAATTTTGAGGTTTCTAATATGATGTCTTAAACCAGCGAACCGGGCGGGTTGCTAGTAATACATAATATATAAATTTTTTATATTTATCCTTCATTATTGAACTCATCAAAAAATTTTAGAAGAGGGAAAAGCATATCCGTACCACCTGGTTGACATGAAGGTTGTTCTACTGAACCAATTTAAGAGAGCACTATTCTACCAAAGCAGCTTGATTTTATGCCAAAATATATTCAGATTAGTGACATCATAGCTGATATCAATTTATCAAACTAAAACAGAAATAAAGCAATTCTGAGTATATCATAACAATGATAGATATACATATGTATTTCAGACAGAGTTTGCTATTAAGTAGGCAATATTCAGATGTAATAATAATAATAATGTATTTTCAGGCAGTATTCATATGTTAGGAAACATAACAAAACCCTTTCTCTCAGGAGAGATTCTAGATCAAGTTGTAAATAAAAAAATGAATTACATGATGTGCAAAAATGGCAAATGACATATCATTGTGTTCAGAATGGCATTTAGAATCAAAACAAGTGAAAATAAATATGAAGTGCCACTTAACACGTTCACTGCCGTCTCAGTCTATATGACCGAGAAAATAGTTTTCCTCCCAGCCAACGTGGTCAATATGACCGAGAACATATTTTCGACCTATACGCCGGCTCGGTCAATATGACCGAGTTGGTTTTTCGCGTCTCATGTGCCAGACGCTCAGCATCTAATGAGTTTGACTATGCTGAGTGACCGAGCCAGCCTGGAGGAAATGCTGAGCAGTGCCAGTTTCTCTCATACAAATTTAACGATAAAGAAATGACGCCGGCATGGAACATTTACCAACACGCAGTGCCGACTCGGTCATTATGACCGAGAGACATTTCCTCGATTTTCTTCGCAGGGGCGATAAATTTTGGAATATTTCTTACGTGGAATTTCATTATTTGCATATACCTATCTATGTGCATTATGGCTCAAAAAATGAAAGTTTTAATCCTATATGAAATACACCCCTGGCCTTAAGGCAAAATACAATAAAGTACGTTCCGGCAGTGAACGTGTTAAGATTCAGAAGTTGGGTCCACTTCCGGTTAAACCGGAAGTAAATAAAAGTTGCCGACTACGTCAATAAATGCCGATTGTTGTCTAATATAATCTAATTGTTGTGAGCCACTTTTGGAGAAAAAATGTATTTAAAAATATTTATTACCTGTGGATTTGTCAGAGCTGACGTCATAACTCTTCGCATGAGTCCCCCCATATTGTTAAAATCTAATAGCATCGTTATGAAAGCATCTGCGTCCTGTATAGCACCTTTGTAGGCATCGGGCGATCCAGTTTTACTGTTTTCCCTAAGGTGTTGAATTAATCGTAAAATAATTCTAGGCATCATAGCTTCGGCAACGCACATTAGATCTGTGGGAGCTTTGCCTTTGTTTGCCCCTTTATTTGGACCATGTCTATCGCAAAATCTAAAAAAGAATAAAAAAAGTAAAAAAGGTAATACAATAAAGTAATTACAAAACTATAAATTACATTTTCATTGAGATTTATATAGTGCAATGAAATATGTGAAATGGCAAAAAAAGAGACAATTTTTTAACAGAGATACACAAAATGCAATTATATAGGTTTAAAAAAATTTTTAACATAGAAAAATGCGGGAAGGATGTCAGGCGCAACATTGGATGGTAACTTTTCTGGTTACATTATCTTTTGATGTTTTTTAACCCTGCTGTACAATTTTATTTATGTTTTCCAGGCATTTGTGATTTAAATAGGCCTCTTATATGATAGCGGGCAAAAAAAAAAACTGGCCAAGGGTTCTTAAAAGACGTCATACCTTATTTCTCAATAACAAGTTGATATTATTGGGAATTTTGCAGTGTACCTCTTTACCTTTTATGACTCTCATTTTAATAAAAAAAAACCTATGGAATTACATGCAAAACCTTATTTTAAAACATTTTGTTAAGACAAATCTTATTATTTTTTTCTAGTTATGGTTCCTAATAAGTGACTATTGATGAAAAGAGCATGCTGTTTTTTCGCTCAATACTGTATGTGACGATTTCTACATTTAAAGAAGCACAAAGTTACAAAAAAACTCTTATGTCACTTTGAGACTAAACACCTCAAATTATTACATGCCCCACTTCACCATGCTCTATTTTTAACAAAACTGTGAAATTCAGGAACATCAATATTAAATATTTATTAAAAATTATTAAAAATATTTATTAAAAATTATTAATATTCCATTTATTATATATGACTAATTTTATCTTTCATATTCATCTACTTTATAATGTTCACTTTTCGAATGTGAAATGTTGCAGAAACGTAAACATACTTATTTTATAACTTCCATGTAGTTGTAAATATTTTTCAAAAAACTAAACACAAATGTCAGTTTGAATACATTTTCACATACATTTATTATGTGCATAACATCAATACTGATAAACAGATAGCAAAACAAATACAAATTGTATATGTGAATAGCCTTGACAAGTACCTATGACATCTACATAAAAAAATGGATCATTTTCATGTTTACATAATTGCAATATGGAATAATTCAAAAGTTTGACAATAAATTTGTCACTAAGGTCATCAATTAACTGACCAATAAATTGTCGTAAAACTTGCAATACATTTTTTTTATTTCTGAGAGTAAATCTACCGTATTTATTCAATGTAACAACAAATAAAAAATTAGACGGGTACAATACCATATAATAAATCGGTTTTACACCAATTTACAAGAAAAAATGACCATGAAATGACAGAAACAAAATGCTGTTGACAGATGAATTTAGATGATTTTACAACTACTGATATCCTGTTCAACTGATTTTGTTCACTTATTCCTCCTTACATTACACCAACGACTAGTAACTCGAAACATAAACATATTAGATCCAAATTTTTATTACTGTTGTCTGAAACGAACTGGTTACTTAGGTGTACTACATCTAAAAAAAAAACGTCCCAAGATTTTAAAATCATATCCTGTTCTATATGATAATAACGTAATATTAGATAAAAGGTAATCATATACACCAAAATTTATATTCCACTAGATCCACTAAATATGTGCTAGAACTTTGATTTGTTCCATTCAGCTACGACAGTAGCTTTGCCCTTGCTTTGCACTAGCCAAAACCTGATATTGTGCTCATTTCTTTTGTAGTTGCAGCCATGAACGCTTCGAAAAGTACATTCTGTTATTGTTTTTTGAGCATGCTATCTCATATCACTTTCATTGTGTGCAATTTGCACTCAAAGCTATTCTGGGTGTATTGTACTATTTAATAACTATGATTAATGAACACCTGAAGTAGAACTGAACTGTTAAACTGAAAGAAAATTAATTTATTTAAGAAAGTTTTTTATATTTATTTAAGAAATATGTTTTAGAAATATGTCTTATAAACATTTACGATGAACTTACAATTAGAACCTGGGAAGGGTGTGGGTGTAATATAGAAAAACTTTTCTTTTGGTATGTTTTTCATATTTCTGGTACCATATTATGAAATTTCAGAATTTTCTATAAAGAAAATTTCTCGCAACTTTTTTTGTTATTTTAAAATGTATCCTTTTCGAGTAAATTTGATTTAAGATTATTGGTGTGTAATGCACCCAGTCAGAAACCAATTAGTTAAGAAATAAGGCTTACTTTGAAAATTGACATTGACATTAGAAAATTACTTAAATGTTTGAAATGTATTTCAACGTGGTTGATTTGTGGTTTCTTTCTATATAATTGCTATTATTATCGTTGATACTATTGCCACTGTTGTTATCGTTGTTGTTGTTGTTATTGTTTTGTTTGCTAAAATGCCTAATCCAAGTCGCTCGTCTATTTCAACCGTTCTTAATATCCAGTTACAAAAATTCATAGACTTTAGACCATCCTTTGGCTTTAAATCTGGACAAGTGATCAGTTTTCTTCAATCTTTACTAAGAACACGATGAACTTTGTCCTTGGATACTGCCACATTTTGAGCATGTAGCTGGTTTAAAATGCTATGGCAACTGAAAGTATTATTATTATCGGACAATCTGTAAAATGTGTTTTTCGTGTCTTCAATTTCTCCCCTGAAATCTGAGAATTTCTGGGGATGTATTCTACCAGTAATTTTCGAACGTATTCGCATACTCCTTCCTCAGTGATTCCATCGTAAAAACCGTAAATAATATGAATAGCGGCATACTCTGCATTTTTGCAAACAACACAATAACAACAACGATAAGAATAACAATTCATTAGGGAGAAACCACAAATGAACCACATTTAAATAATTTTCTAATTCAGTTCTAATTAAGTAACCCTGAAGTCTTCTCAATACTATCTGTATTACTGAAATAAATGCACCAAAAAATTAAAACTATTCCATTCATATCTAAGCAATTTTTTCCAGATAAATTGGTACCCAAACTATTACAATAATTGGTACCAAAATCTTATGTTGCCATTTTCTGTAATGGATTATATGACTTTTTTTTCGTTAAACTTTTAAATAAATATAAATGCAAAACTATTTGAAATATTTCAACTGTACAAAGGTACTTGAGGTTTGTTTGTAACACATACCCAGTCTCCTTCATAACTGACGTATCCCCACAATCACAGGCCCCACCTGCTTGGCTAAGGAACATGTTAAAATCGTGTCTGGCATGGTTACCCTTCTTGAAGCATTCTGTACACAGAGACATGCAGGGCGATATTCCACATGTCCGACACCTATAAGCTACGAAGTTGGGAGTCCACACCAACCCGCAGGTAGTGGCATTGTCATATGCTCGAACTGCAAAAAAAAAAAATATATAATATTGTATATGTATATGTTTGATAGTGAGTGAATGAATCATAGTTGCAGGTGAAGGTCCTCTCTATACACACATTAATGACTCTTAAACTTCAATATCACTAACCATATTTGTAAATCATTTAATACAGAATAATTCAATTAACATTGTGATTTTAATGAGGACATTGGATAAAAACAGTGTATCAAGATTTAAAATATGACCTCACAACTATATTAGATACTTGCTGCTGTTTGCTACTAAAAATAATTGTGCTTGACATGAGAAATTCTTCGGAATGGTACGTACATACTTCAGATACACCCACATAAGTACACATTCATTTTGTGACCATGTGCCAGTGTTTGGATAGGCATGTCAACATCTGAAGCTAACCTTTTATAAAACGGCAAAAATCCAGTTCGTTTCTTAAATAATCTGGAATTTTCTATTAGTCATTTAATAGTTTCTGAGAAAATTATTGTTTAAAAAAAACTACGATTTTTTTAGGACAGCTATCAGCCCACACACACGTCTCTGTGCGCTGGCAATATAAAAATGCATCCAACTTTATTGTTGGGGTAAGAATGGTAAATGGGTAAGAATAACTAGTGCTGGAAAAAGATTGTGAGAACGCACAAGGAAAAATTTAACAGTCAGGACCCCGGAAAGGGAACAATAAAGCAACTCCAGACAAAGTTGTTTGCAAAACTTTGCTATTTATCACTGCAGTGCGGCTTAAACAAAAAGATAGAAATAAAAAGGAAATCCAGGACAGTGATACATCGAGATTTTAAGTTCGATAGGAATTATGTCTTGTCAATCTTTCTTGCACACGATAACTTCAGAATAATTTTTGCCACGCTCTGAATATGTATCGGGTGATTGAATTGAGAATTGACCCCTCCCCCAATCATCATTAATATTTGCAATAAAAATTTGTGAGAAAAATTAAACTCGTATTTTTACATTTTTCGGTTACGTCAAACTTTTGACAAGTAACTGTCACAATTGTAAAATAAATAATGTCTGACATACGTATAAGACAGCTTTGACAATTAAATAAGGTTATACATTTAATATAGAATAGAAATACGTCTTTTTTTACTCGACCAACTTTGATGATGTTTTTTTTTTTTTTTTGGATGACGATAGATATACAGTCGCGATCGAAATTATTCGGCCACCCAAAATATTTTCACGAAACTGCGCGTGTATCCAAACTAAAAATTGTTATTGCAAAATCCCATTCAGTATAGTATAGTTGCCTTGATGTATAGTAAAAATAATCTTGAAAAAAAGGTAAAGGCAATACTTTTAATAAACAAAATACGAAAGAATTCACATTGTACAGCCATAGGGCGCGAGCGAAATTATTCGGCTCCCTCCCGAAATATACACAAAACACGTGACTCATGTGATACCTACCACAGCATTAGGCTTGTTTAGTCTCAGACAGTTCTCAGCCACGAACCAGTACAGTGCATCGCGTAATTTACACAATACTGCGCAATGGGTCGCAAAGGCAAAGAGGTGTCAGTTGACATGAGAGAACGCATTATAGAGTTGAGTAAAATGGGTTTTAGTCAGAGGCATATAGTGGAGGTCATTGGGCGACCCCGACAAACAATTCAGTCAATCATTAAGAGATACAAAAACAGATCATATTCTGGCTAATCGACCAGGTCGAGGCCGCAAGCAAAAATTATCCGAACGACACAAGAGGTTGATCCTACGTAAAGTCAAAGAAAATCCTCAAGTTACTGCCACGGCACTAACTAGAGAGTTAGAAGTGCACTTTGGAGTAAAAATACATATAACCAATGTACAAAAAATCATACGCGAAGCCAGTTTTGTTACCCGGATAGCTCGAAGAAAGCCATGGATTAATGAAGTAAACAGAAAAAAACGAGTTTTATTTGCAAAGGAATATATAAATTAAAGACCTGAACTTCTGGCATCAGGTTTTATTTACGGATGAATGTAAATTATGCGTTTTTAATGCACCTAAAAGAAAAATTGTGTGGAGACGTCGCGGAGAAGCTTACAAATTAAAAAATGTATTGCCCATTGTCAAACACGGAGGTGGTGCGGTAATGGTATGGGGAGCAATGGCAGTTTCAGGTGTTGGTGTACTGCATGTTATCGATGGTATACTTGATCGATTTAAATATTTAGACATATTAAAAAACAATTTGCACCCTAGTGTCACAAAAGCAGGTCTTTCTGAAGATTACTTTTTCCAACAGGATAACGACCCGAAGTATACTGCTCGGGTCGTTCGTGAATGGATCCACTGTAATGTTCCCCATACACCACCAACACCCCCCCAATCGCCGGATACAAATCCTATAGAACATGTTTGGGCCGAACAAAAGCAGAATGTACAGAACCGACATATGACTGGTGTAAAGGAGTTAAAATCAGTGTTAATCGAGGAGTGGGATAAAATAAGTCCAGAATTCACAACAAAATTAGTGGATTTAATGCCAAAAAGACTGGCTGCTATTATTAAAGCTAAGGGATATCCCAAACAATATTAAATGTCATTTTATATTTTTATGTTCAACGAACTTTAAAATGGCTGAATAATTTCGCTCGCATTTTATAAGAATAATATTTAATTAACATATATTTTTTAATAAAGGAATTTTAAGTTTAATTTGTTTTTAGTACTTTTTTATTGTATAATAATGCATGTACGTCATACTCAGTGGATATTACAATATCTGTTTACTATGTGGCTACACACACATTTTGTTAATAAAATTTCAGGTGGCCGAATAATTTCGCTCGCGACTGTATAGACATCCAAAAAAAACGTCATCAACTCTGGTTATGAACGAGAGAGATGGAAATAGCGGTCATGTCTAAGCTTTTTGGTTATGTCAAACTTTTGACAAGTGACTGTCACAATTTGTAAAATAAACAATGGCTGTCATATGATGTGACAGTCTTGACAAGTAAATAAGGTTATAAATTCGATTAAGAATAGAAAGACGTTTATTATTATTATTATTATTATACGTCTTTTTTTTCTCGGCCAACTTTGATGACGTTTTTTTTTTTTGGATGTCTCTATAGTATTAGTTGTACAGTGTTAATCATGTGTCAATGGCAATGGATCCTATTTTTTTCAATGGAATACACTGTATGTTCTTCCAAAAACGGAATTCCCCATTTTGTTTTGTCGCCATCTTTTAGATAATAAAAACAAAATTGAAATATGGAGCCTTTATTAAACCCGATCAAAGTCATGTCGAAAAATAGCAAACCGACGAGGTTAATGTGTTAGGCTCTGTTTTAGCAGTGCCTTCAAATTCATGCAGAGGAATTGAAATAGAA
Source organism: Aromia moschata (assembly GCA_029963805.1). Taxonomy (NCBI): domain Eukaryota; kingdom Metazoa; phylum Arthropoda; class Insecta; order Coleoptera; family Cerambycidae; genus Aromia; species Aromia moschata. The sequence continues at coordinate 742,234 of JAPWTK010000174.1, read as the reverse complement.
ATCGGTGTAATCAAGTCTAGGGTACAGACAATATTGAAAAAAAAAAAACGTGGGCTTACTGCAAAGACCCGTTAAGTCCATATTCGACCAAACTTGACATATCTGAACTATTAAGCCAAAGTTAGTATAATAATAAGAATAATTACAATGAAATTTGTACTGCCCTTTAAAAGAGCTTTTTAGTTTTTTCTAAACTAAATACTTTGATGAAAAAAGCAGATTTTTGCAATTAAAAAAAAAAAAATGTTAATATTACATTTCGACAATTACTTTTTTTGACATCACGGATTTTTGCAGTAACCCCACGATATTGTTACGAACGCTGGGCCAGTCCGCCCCTGCCTGCTTCGATGATCCAGCCAACTGAACGTCGATGACGTACGCGGGCAGCGCCCGCGTCGAAAGATCTCTAATATAAATTGTATAAAAATAAATTAGTATAGTTAAATAGTGTTAGTCCGTAGTTGTAATAATTAAATAAATAGTGTTAGTTTAAAAGTGCGAGTTTAATTTTTCACACCTCACGAACCCGAAATAAATAAAACGTTACAATATAAATGTCGGCGTTACAAAATGCATATCGTACAAAATTTGCACCTTGAAGATTTACAACTGCTATATGGAACAAATTCGAACGATTAATTTTGTCAGAACAGTAATATGGTCTGACTTAATCCGCTCAAGGCTTACTTTTCAAGTACCGGCGTTTTTAAGCCCCATAACCAGGGCTTACGAGTAAAAGGTTTAGCTCCTTTTGAGATTAAATCCTAGGAGCGAGTCATTTGAGAGGCGATAGGTATAACTCCTATCGTGAACGATATACGCTCTGCAGAGAAAACGATCTAATCGGGATGGGATTCGAACATACTTAGGTCGTTTAGCTCAACTCGGGAGTTAAACCTGAGATTTTACTCCTCGAGCGAGTCAGCCGAGTCGATGGTACGATTAAATCGTTCCAGGAGTTAAACCTCGAGCACTGCGGCAGGGTTTAACTCCTCATGTGATTTACGCATTTGTAAGCGTGGTTGCTGCGTGTTTACTGTGGGCCGAACATAAAAAAACTAGAGTTCACTCTAAGCTCCACCCACTAATGCACTCTCCTTGCCCCGTCCCGGATCTCAGCGGTTGTTTATGGTTCACAATTTATGAATTATGATTATTTAATAAAATATCTGACTTCATAAGTGGATATTTAAATACTATTGTGCTTAAGAGGACATTTTTTTTATTGGTTATTTATTGACATTTTGTGACTTGTGCTTTAAACTACTAGTTAGTAAAATGACGTGTTCTACCTTAGAAAAGATTACCTAGTCACTTTTTACAATAATGACAAACTTAAAGAATACCTACTTGTCCGAAATTAACCGATGAACACCTACCTATACCCGAATAATTTCCAAAAAATTAGTCAAAACGTCCCGATCCGACCAATACATAGGAGCCGAGATAGCTTTTTTTTAAAAAAAAAACGGTATTCTGGCCGTTCTAATTAATATGTTTTAATTAACAAAGGCTCGTTGTAAAGTAGAAGGCTTACTTTACACGCTGATTTTTTTTTGGATCGATTCGACCAAGATTTGACTGAAAAAAACATTAATTGAAGACAGCGCGTTCTGCGCGGCGCGGCGCGGCGCACAATGGGCGAAAAGTGACCCCATAACTCAAACTGTCGAACCCCCATAACCCCATAACCTCAACTTTTAAACCCTCATGTATGCAAAACTCAATTTTTCGAACCCAACAACCCTAAAACTAAAGCTCTTATGTCCCAATATCTCTATTGAAGATATTAGATATTATGGAGAGTTGAGGTTATTGAGGCGCTCGGGGTGGGGGGGGGGGGGTGAATAACGAAAAAATATATTTTCGCTATTGCCAACTGATTGCCATTCGCTATTGCCAAACAATTTTTCATCATTTGAGATTATGTCTACACTATACAGAACATTTATATCAAATATCAACCAAAGATGGTTTATAAATGAACTTAATAAAAAGCAAATTTAACGGAGTAAAAATAACAACAATTTTGGTGTTAATATTCAACGTGATTAAAAAATATAAGAAAATCTTACCTTGTTCTCTTAACAAGCAAACTACGCCAGAAATACCACAGAAGGTTTTGGGATGGATGTGATTTACTTGGATAAAGTTAAAGCTCGTAATTTGAATTAAATAACTAGCTTATGCGAAATCAATTCACCCCTTAAAATCAATTTCACCCCACCTTACGGTATTGATCTGTACACCACCTAATGGGACGTCCCTGTAATGCTTGCATTACTTATCAAAATGTTTTAGTTAACTCTACCTTTTTTAATACTTATTTTTTAATTTTCAAGTTTAATAAACTATTTTGGTTTTTTATAATGTTTTCGTATTTTTCAATTCGTAGTTTTTTACAACTTCGTTCTTTACACTTTATTTCATTTCCATTTTTTTTTAATTCTTTGTGATTAGTCATGGCTGATAACAACTAATGATTGATGATTGTTGATATGATATGATAATGATAATGATAATGATGGTTACTCATGATTAATGGCTACTGATTGACGATTAGTCATGACTAATGAATAGTCATGACTCAATACATGAGTGATTTCCGTGACTAATGATTAACTTAGTCATTAACACACTTAATAAATTTATCATTGTCTCAAGGTATATTCCCAGAAATTTTTAAAACATCTAAAATAGTACCTCTATATAAAAAGGGTGATCGTGAAAATGTAGAGAACTATAGACCTGTGTCACTTTTATCTTCTGTATCAAAAATTTTAGAAAAAATAATTTGCGGTAGAATAGTGTCTTTTATTACAAAATATAAAATACTACATGATGCACAACATGGTTTTAGACAATTTAGAAGCACGAAAACGGCAATACAAACTTTTTTAGAAAAACTTTATGTAAACTTAGACAACAATAAGAAATCTGTTGGGCTTTTTATGGATTTAAGTAAGGCATTTGATTTAGTCTCTCATAATTTGCTATTAGCAAAATTAGAGGCTTATGGTTTAAGAGGGCTTATTAATAATTTGCTTGGAAGTTATCTCAAAAACAGATTTCAGTTTGTTGAAATAGATAGTATAAGATCAGATAAATTACAAGTTGAATATGGAGTTCCACAGGGTTCAGTTCTGGGTCCATTACTGTTTATTTTATTTGTAAACGATCTACCATATAATTTTAATAACAGCGATCTTGTAATGTATGCAGATGACAATACCTATTTGTGTTCTAGAGATAGTATTCCTGAAGTAATTAGTGACACTCAGCTTATGATACGAACATTTATTAACTGGTTTAATCGAAATAAGTTATTTTTAAACATGAGTAAAACAGTTTTCATCAACTTTACACCGAGGTCTAAAGAAATAAGCGAATCCCACCTACTGAAAGCAAACGGCAAGTCAGTCGAACAGGTTACTAATGTGAAATTTCTGGGAGTGTACTTGGACAATAATGTTGGATGGCATACACATATCGAAAATCTATCGAAAAAACTATCATCAATTTGCTTTTGTTTATATCGCATGAAACAAGTGTGTAACAGAGAAGTTATGTTATCCTATTACTATGGACAGATATACTCTCAACTTAAATATTGTATTTTATTTTGGGGTTGTTCCAGCCTTTCTGTCAGAGTTTTTAAGTTGCAAAAAAGAGCTATTAGATCAATTATAAATGTATCAAAATTATCGTCATGTAGACCATACTTTAAAGAATTAAAAACTCTTACATTACCCTGTATATATATTTTAGAAATCCTGTTATTTGTAAGGCAAAATCAAGAAAAATTTACAAGGAATAACTATTTTCATGAATACAATACTCGAACAGCGGATTTGTTTTGTTATCCACATCATAATTTATCTTTAGCTGAAAAAAATCCTGTATATATGGGTGTACGTCTTTATAATAAATTACCAAATAAGTTTAAATGTATCAATAATTGTAATGCTTTCAAAAAATATGTTAAAGAGTTTCTAATTGAGAAAAGTTTTTATAGCATCTCGGAATATCTTACGAGTAGTTTTGATTAAGGTTTAGTTATATATGTATATGTTTCCGTTTGTGTAAACAATATTTACTTACAATATTTAAATTTTACAATATTTGCTTAATTCAATATGTTATTTAATATTCTTGTGATTTCGTCGCATTTAACTTTTAATTTCTTTTTCTACTTCTTTGTTTATTGTTTATTGTATGTATTTGACTTATCCTATGCCATATATGTGGTCTTTTGGGATGAATAAAGATTATTATTATTATTATTATTATTATTATTATTATTATTATTAATCATTGTTGTTATGATTAATCAATAAATCAGTCATTAGTCGCTTTCGTTCATGACTAATGACTAAATTAGTCATTAATCATCAATCGACTAAAATTTGCCCAACTCTGACTGTATTACAGTTTCGCAAAATATGGGAAAATGAACCCAAAGTCACTCGGGGCCACCATCGTTCCCGCAGACCTGACCGGATATCCTTTCCGATATTATAATTACCGATAACACCGAACATAAACTAGTTTATGTTCGGTGGCGATAAGAGAGTTAAACTCGAGCAAGGAGTTAAACCTCATCGCTCTTGCTGCTCTTCGGGTTTTACTCCTTTATCGAGTTAAACAAGAAGAGCTGCGTAAGGTTTAGATCCTCATGTAGTCGCTCGCTCAAAGGAGTTAAACTATATAAGAGTTAAAGGTTTCGACTCGGTAGATGGATTCAATCGTTAGAGGATTTAATCGTTGAGGAGCGTTTGCCTCGCTACTCGGACATCTCGTGCTCGCTCATAGAGTAAAATATGTTTTGATCAATCAGTTAAACCTAAGAGCAACTCGCTCAGGATTTAATCGTAAGCCCTGCCCATAACCCCCATAAATCACAATATCATATTTGAGCGGGAACAAGGACGTTTCAGTTTCAGTGTTGCTTGTTTTATTTTAGGAAGAAAAATAGTGTATTGCATTTATGAAGGAGACCTATCTGTAAATCTTCAAATTTTACAAGATGTTGAGTCTGTGTTGCTATTATAGATAACGTCCCATTAGCTCAATTAAATAATATATATTTTCAACAATTTGACCGCGGCAATAGCTCAGTGGGTAAAGCGCCAGGTGAGAAGATGGCGATTACTTTGAGAGCTATTATTCGCGCCGGTTCGAATCCCGCCTGTGGCAATTGGCCCCTGTCACAGGGTTTGGTTGTGTATCCTACGTCTTTTTCAAGTGTATTGTAATGACTAAAGCCGGCAGATCCGAGTGGCGGGCCATAATCGTACGCGTCATACTACTTACTACTTGTAAAAACAAAATTCATGAAAACAATACACTGCTGCAATTTAGAAAGAGATGGGTTAAACTTACCCTGTTATTTACGTTATGTCTGAAAACTTATGGGCCGCCGCGCTGTTTAGCCGGCTTTAGTAATGACTCTTAGAGGGAGAATGTTAATTTCTGTGGTGTGATTTATTATTATATTTATTATTAACAGGGTGGGGCACCTGCCCATAATTGTCAATTTATACATTTCTTAAAAAATAACTTCCCTCAAAGATGGATAGCAAATAATACACACACATAAGATGGCCTCCTTGGTCACCTGACCTTTGTTTTAGCTTTTTTTTATGGGGTTTCCTAAAAATCAGAATTTACAAGACTCGACATCGTTCAATGGAGGAACTTCGAGAGGCGACACATTTGGAATTTCAGTATTTACGGAACCGTCCACTAATACTTTTAAACGCCTTACGAAGGATAAGAAAAGTTTGCAAGTATGCAATTAGAGAAAATGGCCATCATTTTCAACAGTTTTTATAATTAAATGAAATTAGGTAGACATATTTTGAACAGAGTGTTCCGTTAAAAAAAAAAAAGAAGCATGTTTGCTTTATTATGAGAAAACGTACGATCGGTGACAAGAACTGACTACGCCACTGGACTCCGGAATAGTGATATGGAAGTCCGTTTTTATATTTCCAATAAGATAAAAGAAGAGTGAGTTAGAGGGTGTGTTCGAAAAGTGCAAATTTTTAGTTTCACGCTCATCTCAAAAACTAAAAGGGCTATGAAAAATTCTGTTTACAGGACACTCTGTACACTTGAAAATAATACATACATATTATGTATTTGGTGTATGCTGCCTGCCCTGTGATTACATTTCTTGGTACATACAAGGAAAATGTGAGCCGAGGACAAAGTTATTATGTCATTCCAGATAACATTTAACTGCGTTGACATACTTCCATGGCACATTTCTCGTTTAGCCGTTTTCAAATTCGATAGTTTCGTCAATTTTAAGATCGCATAGAAAGAAACGCCTTGAATGTTTTTGTTCAAATTTTGCACATCAAAAGATTTATTAAAAGTTATAAGCAAATTTAAAGAAAAAGCTAAATAACTAAAAATCTGTTAAATATAGGTATGGGGAATGCTAATACGGATCGATGTAGAATGTAATTAACTATACAGCAAAATGTAAAGTAAAATGTAGAGCACTGTGTTTTAAGAAAAAAAATTGGATGTTTTGAAGTTACGTTAAATGGTAGTTATGTTCAAGTACCCTGTAGATAACCAATTAAGAAATAATAAAACCATTGTTGCAAAGTTTTAGGGTTGTACTAACCACAATACCAATACCGATACTTTATTTTCTAAAATGACCGATATACATAGTTTTAAAGGTAATAGTGATAATGAGCATAATTCCAAAAAACTCGAAATAACTAAAAAACGGTAAAAGATAGGTATAGGGAAATCTGATGGAAATCTACCTAAAAAAACGTGTATAATCGAAATAATCAAAAAAAGATCCCATTCTATAAAATAAGAAAGTTGATGCCAACTTGAAAATATTTTCATCAAATTCGTCATAGGCCGATTAACCAAAGTCAAAGTTCCATTTCAAAAATAAATCATTCCTAGGAGACCTAATACTTTTAATGAGTAATTTCAATGAATCACCCTGAATGTATGTATGTCAAAACCTGTCAGAGACAACGTTCTGTACACAACCCCTACACAAAAAAAAAGAGAATTTTTTTTTTGGGGAAAGGAGAGTTTTTGTTTTTTTTAAAATTAAAGGGGAGTGCGATGCCCCTCACAACTAGAGTTTTACGTTCTGTACAAATAACACTATATCTAAAAATATATAAATAATACAATAGAGGGAATTTTTCCACAAATTTATATCGTAAATATTAATGGTGATAGAAGAGGTGTCAATTTTCAATCAATCGTCCGGGTTACTTGGGCTCAAAGTTGTATTTATTGTAACCGCAATGAACGTCTCCAAATAGGAGAACATAACGATCTCCAAATTAGAAGAACAATTTTAAACGATGTTATAAAAATGGTGTTTCTGGAAAAAATATTGCTCTAAGCGTCGCGACGCCTGGCGTCGTGCAGTTTTCTTTCTTTTACATATATATGTCAAATTTTAGTTTCAGATTGTAGGAACATAATAGTTTTTGGAGATTACAATTTCCTTTAGCCGTTTACGTATAAATTGGGGTGGTCAAACATAATGGAGCTCAATTACCCCTAACATGAATGTTTAACAGTTTGTACAACTAACACTATATCTAAAAAGTGTATAAATACAATAATTGCGCGATTTTTTCCACAAATTTATATTGTAAATATTAACGGAGATAGAAGAGGGGTCAATTTTCAATCAATCGCCCGGGTGATTTAGGTTCAATTCAAAGTTTTATTTATTGTAACCGCAATGAACACATGCTCTAATATATTGAGATATAATCCAGAAAAATGTGGAAAAACTGGATGTGGGAGCAGTGATTCTCTTAGAAGCGGTTCTTTAGATGAATTGTGTAATTATAAATACACATTGAAGTACGTAGAAAACAAAGCAAAATTAATGTTAATACGAGCAAAATTATGTATTTTAGCTAAACAGAAAAATACCGTTTTGCAGAAAAAAAAGTTATACCTGCGTAAGCTTTTAAAATATTTTGAAACAGAGAAAAAAACTATACTTCAATGTAAATAAACTTATTATTTGTAAACACTCAATATATTTTAAAGTGGAGATATTAAAACTTCGGTGTGTGTTTTTTTACATTCGATTCCTGATGTCACGTTTTGGCACCGGATACACTTTGGTCATATACTTATGTTTTTAACTACATACATATGTATGTACATATATGGCGTTCACCTAAGGCAATTGTTTCACAACTCTGTTATTGTAAATTTAAGAAGCAAATTATAAATATTATCTTAAATTTACAATAACAGAGTTAGGGAATAAACCGCCTTAGGTGAAACACATTGTATGTATGTATATTTAAATTGCTTACAAAAAAATCTTTAAACATAATAATCAATATTGGCCCTAAAAATTGTATTGAAATTAAATAACAAAAGAAACAATTACCTGCTAAAATGTACTTTAAAATAAATTAGAAACTGTAATCTTCGTAGCTTGCAATTAATTGGAGACATATTAGTTAAAAACAATTAGTTTGCAATTTGTTTAACTGCCAAATGCAGTTTACATTAACTTGCAATTTATATGCAAAAAAGTCCAAAAAAAAAAAGTAACAAAAAGACTATAAAATGCATATTTATTCTCAATACATTAAAACTGCAAATATATTAAAACTCAGTTCAATTTTAGGAAAACCACACTTATAATGTATACGTAATTAGTGGAAAAAAAGTCGAATACCTCGAAAAGTATTTGAGATATCAAAAAAGTGATTTCAGATTCTGAATCAGCGCCATTTTGATAACAAACAGACCTGATTACTATTAACAACCTGAGTATTATTAAAATATATAAACTGCTCATCAATATTAGCGTACTTAACACTTTTTAGATTAGCGCCATTTGCGTTCTATTTGCGGTTTTTTAAATTTCGGTAGCTTATAAGGTTGATTTTAACGCCCTGAAGTCGTTACGCTGTGACTTCAACGGTTCGCCGTTCACTCCCCAAATACCAACTCCATGTCGAAATTTGAATTTACAAGATTTTGACGGCAATTATTTCAGAGACCTACAGAATGGACTACGAAGGACGCTGTCGGGTAAAAACTCCATCCCGGCACACAAACAATAAGTTCTCTGTACCTCCTCGATAAATTCTGTGTATTTGGTCGCTGGTCGCTGGTCCCATCTCTTCAACCCATTTCCAGACACCGTAAGCCACCCCTTTGCATTTACGCTGGGTTTTGCGTGGTTTGACCTCTGTTGAGCGAATCCATTGATCTTAATGCTGTCTAATAAATTGGTGTGGGGTACCACCAACTAACTCGCTCTCACCCTTTGACAACTCAAGCACCCCTCCAGGCCACACCCACACCAAGCTCCCACTCACCTCCTCTGGTCCCGCCTCTGTAGAAGGCTACGTAGAATGTCGTTTTGTCTTGAATTCATGTCATGGCATTACTTGAAGGCTCTCAAAGCTGGCGGAACACACTGTGGACAGCCGATTGAGGGCCAAATGTAATATACCAACTCCTACCAACCCCCTGAAAATTTGCTAAGCGGTTGTCAGAAGGTGTTACGTGGGTGACTTGAAAGCTTTCCTGAGGATGTATGAACTCTTTTTGATACGGTTCAAGCATAATCAGAAAGGCTTTCAGAGTCACCCCACGCGACAAGACCTGATTGCATCCCCTCAGCGCGGCAATATTCAGGGAGGTGAGTTGGAGATGGAAGATCACTTTTGGCGCTCAATCGGCCGTTCGCAGTGGGTCCCGTCAACTTCAAGAGCCTTCAAGTAATGACATGAATTCGAAACAAATAGACATCCCACGCAGCCTTCTACAGGGGCGGAACCAGAGAAATGTAGACAAATAATTGAGCATACGCGTCAAATGATAGGCAACTGAAGATAGTTGCTTTGTGGTCCCCTAACCGCACCATACACCCCTCAGAAATGTAGGTATTGCGTAAATATACTTTTAAAATCGTTCAGTACAGTTACACACGGATAATCAACAGCAACAATGGAATAACGAACGCAAACATCAATTGACGAAAGGAAATTAATAATAAAACTGGCAAATGAAGGAAAATCTATGAATCAAATAGCAAAAAATATTTAGCCAACCAAAAGCCACTATACAGGGTATCATAGTTATAAAAAGATCTTTACAAAATCAACCGGGTCGGGGAGAAAGTTCATATTAACTGACCGGGAACAACAAAAACTAATATTCAGGCATTAAAAAGGATCCAAAGCAAAGCGTTCCAAAAATTATCTGCAGAACTACAGCAGTTGTCAGGAAAATCATTTTCAGTTGAAACTATTCGAAATGTGCTGCTAAGGGTCGGGTTTCATCATCGCCAAGAATGCCTAAAAACGTTTACAGTTAAAAACAGTTAAGTTACGCTAAAATACGAAATTATGATGAAACTTTTTGGAACACTGTAATTTTCAGTGATGAAAGTAAGTTTAATCTATATGAATCAGATGGACAAAAAGTGCTATGGAGATGAGATTGTACTGCCTTACAACCCCAACATGTAATCCCGACCGTGAAACACGGAGGGGGGTCTGTGACGGTTTGGGAGTATACGGTAGCTGGTGGCATTGGTAATTTGGTATTCATAGACGGTATAATGAACCAGTACAAATATTTACATATTTTGAAAAACAACCCTTCAAACAGTGCGAAAAAACTGGGTCTAGAAGCGTTTTACCGCTTCCAACAAGACCATGACCCAAAGCACATTGCTTACAAAGGGAAAACATGGTTAGTGTGTAATACCCCAAACAATTAGATACTCCCCCACAATCGCCTGATCTAAATGTAATAGAAAATGTATGGTGGCGATTAGAAAACCGTGTGCAAAGGTCTACCCCAGCTAACATTAATCAATTAAACGCTGTTACAAGATGAATGAAATAAAATACCTGCATCCCCAACAAAAAAGTTTGTTGCCTCTATGCCACTTCGTTTAGAAGCGGCAATTCAAGCAAAAGGTGGACCAACTAGGTTTTAATGAAATTTATAATAATCCTAGTTTTGTTTATATCCTGATGTATGTTCAATTATTTGTGTTCATTTTACTGTATCTTTTGTGCGTATAAATAGAGAGCTGAATAAATATATTTTATGTATATGGGACATTCCACGCTAACTTCGCCACAAAAAAAATAGATTTCTCTGAAACTGTATATATGTAAGTAGTATGTGATAAAAAAAGTTGATACCTAAAATTTTAGAGCTCAAGTCACATTACGCTCTCGTCATGAACTCGAAAAAAAATAGTAAAAACCAGTGGCGGCTGGTGATAAACGGCACAGGGGCACGTGCCCAGCCCAAATTTCAATAGAAACTATTTCTTTTGTGTTAATGTACTATAAATTACTGTTACAATAATATCAATTAATTGTATGCGACAAACTATTCATATTCTAATTATTATTCCTTTTATACCACAAATAATGATTTTTATCACATATATATGACAGACTTTCGATCGAGCACCGAGCCACCGTAGTCTGAATTCGCATCGAGCCACCGTAGTCGCATTTCGCGCGCGTGGCCGAGGGCACACAGTATCCCAGCCCTCGTTTTTAATCTGGCTTTTTCGGTGACTGGTATGTTTGGAGACAATTGCAGCAGACAGACGTCGTTAAATCGTTCAAAAATCAGCTGAACGGGTCACACTTGTTGAGTGACCTTTTTTAGTGATTGTTTATTTTCTTCGCTGAGAAGTGTGTATTTACTGTTTTTGATTGTGAAACGTTTCAAAATGAATTCGGTGGACTGTTTATTGACTAATAAAGATATTACATACGAGATCCGAACGGAAATTAAACGGTTAGGAAGGCCGATACCCGATTTGATTATTTCCAAAACAGACGTAGGAAAATCGCGAAATTATTCACGATGTTTTAATAGTAGTGTCTACGACATATTTAAGTGGTTATGTGTCCTAAAACAAACAAACTGTTTTGTTTTATTCGTTTAGTGACGGGTGGCAACCGAAGTGCATGGACTCAAGAAGGGGTGAGTGATTTAAAACATTTAAATGAACGAGCTAAGAAACATGCTAGCTACAATGAAAAACATTTACATAACATCTTAGATTTTAGTGTGTTGGGAAAGGTAGACATAAGGCAGCAGCTTGATAGTGCTTATCGTGAAAATATAAGACGTCACAGTGAAAATGTGGATAAAAACAGACATATTTTAAACCAAATAATTAATTGTATTAAATTTTGTGAAACAAATCCGGGACTTTAATGAAAAGGTGATTAACATTTTTGTGAACAATAAGGACAGGCGAGCTGATTTCCTCTACAAGTAACGGTAAGATACCTATATCAAATTTTTTTCACATGTTGCCACCCATTATTTTAATATATTTAAGCCGTGAATATTCGTGACTAAATATTATTTCAAAAAGCTACCAAATCCCAAAAATTATTCTTGTGTCTATATTTTTGTATAAAAAAATTGTTCATTGAAATTTTGAAGTGTCAGTAAAACGCATGACCTTGAAAATTTTAAATATTTTCGCCTGCATTGATAGCTAATAAGTAATCCTACTGACACACCCTGTGCCCACCCATGTAACACACCCACGAGCCGCCACTGATAAAAACATCGCATTTTTCCAGTAGATTGCGATAAAAATACTTTTGAATTCATTAAGGGTAGTGTTCACCCCTTTTCAGAGGGTTAAAACTTTAAAATCGAAATTTGGAAAAGTATGAGTTCTTAAAAAAAATTTTTTTGCTTAAAAAAATCTTGACAACTATTTTCGGATGGTTTTTGTGCCAGAATGGGAAGAGCAACGGTATAACCGCTACAAGGCTCGAAAGGTGAAAATTTACAATTTTTACTTTATATCTTGGTAGGTACGTAAAAAAAAAGAAAATGTATGAAAACCATATTTTGAGGTTTTTAGGGTCGCTGATTACGAATCTGGTGTCCGATTTAGAAAATTCGTTTTTTATGGGGCCCCATGGGGCCCTATAACAAAAAATATGATGAATTTCAAAATTTTAGACACCACGGTATTCTACACAAAATTGTGAGTAAAAAAAGGTCTCTTGTTTTTTTTCAATTTTGTGCGTATTTTTAGAGTAAAAAAAATCGAAAACCTTTTTTTAGAATTAGAAGTTTTTGAACTTGTTGCTTTAAAAATACGCCTTAAATTGAAAAATAGCATGAGACATTTTTTTACTCAATATTTTGCGTAGAATACGATGGTATTTTTTAAATTCCGTGAATCGTCATATTTTTCATTGTGGGGCCCCATAAAAAACGAATTTTTACTTTTAAAAATTTTCCCTTATTCTACGTTAAATTTTAAGTAAAAAATGTCTTCTGTATTTTTTTCATTTAATGCGTACTTTTTGAGTAAAAAATGAATTAATCCCGATGAATTTTATAATAAACCGAATAATTTTTATATTTTTTACTTAAAATTTAACATAGAATAAGAGAAAAATGTTTTAAAAGTAAAAATTCGTTTTTTATGGGGCCCCATGAGGGCGCATAATGAAGAATATGACGAATCACGGAATTTAAAAAATACTATCGCATTCTACGCAAAATTTGGAGTAAAAAATGTCTCATGCTATTTTTCAATTTGAGGCGTATTTTTAAAGCAACAAATTCAAAAACTTTTAATTCCAAAAAAAGTTTTTTGGAATTAAATTTTTTTTTTACTCCAAAAATACGCATAAAATTGAAAAAAAATGCAAGAGACCTTTTTTTACTCACAATTTTGTGTAGAATACCGTGGTGTTTTTATAATTTTGAAATTCATCATATTTTTTGTTATATAAAATAGCTAGAAGACTATAAAGTATTTATTACTGGTTGTTATTTTTTGTTTTGTTAACATTTTCCTTACAAAAATACATGAAAACGTAATATAATAATGGTGTCCGAATATTTTTGTTGTCCACTGTATGTATGTTTTAGCAAAACTACATTTCTGTTACATTGTATGTATTTATGTACTTCCTAAAACCTCCGTATGCTCAACTGTTTGGCCCACGGAAGTTTTTCTGGGAAAGACAAAAGTTAAAATTTGTAAACTGGCGTTATTGATGCAATAACCCCGTCTATTTTTTCTCTTTCCCACACCGAACGCCGCCTGAACGTGACGGATGAGACGGGCCTAGGTTCGAGCATTGAAAACTAACGATCGTCTTCGACGAAATTATACTTTCGATTGTGTAAAGTTGCTATCTGGGCTCGGTGCGGGCAAGGTCAACGACCTTGCCAAAAATCTAGCCGAGAGTCCGTCGGCCGCGAGGAATTCCTTCCCAAAATCATGGGCCGTTTCGCGAACGCGACGGAATACCGGCGGGCGGGAATTTTTTAAATCGATAAACGGCCGTTTGACAAATCGGCGATCGGCCCGCAAAGACGCTAACAAATCCACAATAATTATTCTTATTAGTGCCAGAGCCATTGAGATTTTATTAAGGAGAAGAGTGGGTCGATGGCCTTTTCGGTCCGTACCTCGCGTGCACGCCGCACAGTGGTCAATTTTTCGATTCTAGAACGACAAAATTATTTAAACAAAAAAACGTGTTTATTTTGATAAAATATCACTTATTTTGAAAGTTTAAGGTAATTACTGTGTCATATATAGCACATAAATAAATAAATAAAATATAAATACATAATAAAAAGTACAAAGTTCCATAAAATGAGACAAATAGCTCTATAGCTACAAATGTTTAATAAAAATAATTGGAATATTAAATAAAGTTATCGAATCACTATCAGAACTCCCATCGGAACCCCATTTAAAAATTATTTCAACATCGTTTAGTTCAGCTTTATTCTGCTCTAACACGACCCGTTGCACTTCACAAATCCGTCTCGTAGTATGTTCTATTAAAGATTGTAAATCCACTTCAGCAGCTGTTTCTGTAACTACGACATTTTCCGGATAGCACTTTGCCTTGGCTTCAATCAGGTATGATGGACATACCTTGGAGCCAATACTTCTTAGGCGTTGTTGCACAGCAATATACGATCTTTTGGTCATTTTCCCGTCTAAATAAGTGCTTCTTCATTATTTAGCTTTCGCCCTGTAGTATCAGGGGAGTGAAAAGACTTCTTGATACGTGTAGCACGTTTCGGAGAAGTAGATACCATTTCTTTTAGCAATGTTGCTGCATCACGGTTACCCTCAGACTGTAAACGTGCTTGAGCCGCATAAATCAATTCTTTATTAGTGCTTGTCTCTAGCAATGGCTGTATTTTGCGTCTTTTGGTCTTTTCACTTGATTGTTGAAATAATTTGTTTGGCCTCCCTGGACCACTTGAACTGGAAGCTGCAGGTTGGCTCTGAACATCCGGTATATATGGTTGTAATTCAGGTAAAACCAACCAGGTCTTCCAACCATGTTTTGTGTTTATTTAAAAACTTCTTTTTATTTCTATAACATTCTGCCCATCTTTGAGACAATTTATGGCTAAATGACGAATTTTTTTTCATAAGAATATCTTCTAAGTTAGCATCAGGGGTTGCAAGATTGAAGTAATTAAAAATATACGAATACATCTTCATATATCTTTTGCCCTTTTCCGGTTCGCTAACCCATATCTCGAACAGGCTTCTGCGAGGTATGACATACGTTTCTAAAATTAAGGATAAAGTAATTAGACGCTTAGACGCAGGCAATTTTATTGTAATCTAGTAGAGTCAGTTACAGGCAATCTATGGAAAAAAAGATCAACGCGGAAGAAAGCGGAAATCAAATTGTAGCTCTCGAGAAACTTTAATATTGCAGAAAATGTAAAATTTTTACAGAACCAACTATAACCGAAAATTTTCTGATTTAAACAAAAAAAAAAAAAACACAAGTTGTTTTATACCAAAATAAAGGACATACCTTTATTTATACCTGGTTTTAGACATACCTGGTTTTATACATATTTCAACCCTCGTTAAGGGTCATAAAAATGTATAATATAATAATAAATTTTACAGCATTAAATACCTTAATGGGTCTATTATATATTATTAAGGAAACAATTTAATTCTGAGAACATGAGTTTTTGGAATTTTGTCCTCCTAGAATCGCAAAATTGACCACTGTGCGCCGTCGAGACGAATTTTGTCCGCTTTATTTCGGCTGATATATTTAATCTTAAAAAAAAATAGATAGACGTACATACGTGACCTCTTAAAATTTGCAAAAACGATTCTTGTATACTTTTTAATAATATCCCGCCGGCATTAATGTCACTTCAACAATTTCCCGAGTCAGTTTTTTTGGGAATATATGTACATATTTGTACTTTTGAAATATAATTGTATTGATATTTGAACAAACCCTGCATAATAATGCCGAAGCCAAATTCGGATTCCTTCGAAAATTTTTCATAACTTCAGCAAGCAATTGAATTTTCTTTCTAGCTCAAAAATAACCCATAATACCGACAGAGAAGCGTTAAACTAGGACACTCTATACACATGTACAGAATTTTAAAAGGAACGCTAACAATCAATAACAAATGGACTTAACACCCGTTTCGAACTTTGCTCGCCGTTTTGAAACACACAATATTCCACCGCAATATTAGGCCTTAGTATCAGGGATACTAAGATAGATACCCATGGAAATAAGAGGTGTGTAAATTAAGTAGGCTGCTTTTTAATTTTTTTTAATTCGAATAGAATTACAAGTCAGTATTGTCTCCTTCAAAATAATTTCCTTGGGAAGCCACACAGCGCTGGAGACGGTTCTTCCATTCCTCATAGCAGTGCTGGAACTCATATACTGGAATAGCCTTCAGCTGGTCGGTTACAGTCGTTTGAATGTTTTCTATGGTTCCAAAATTACATCCCTTGAGGTGATTTTTCAATCTCGAGGAGAGAAAAAAGTCACAAGGACTCAACTCAGGCGAATGAGGAGGATGAGGAGCCACAGGAATGTCTTTATTGGCTAAAAACTCGTTTACTGAAATGGCTGTGTGACAAGGTGCATTGTCGTGAAGCAACATCCAGTTGTTCTTGATGTTTGGTCCCACACGCATGACCCTTTTTCGAAATTTTTCAAGAACATCTCTGTAAAGTGTTTATTTACTATTTGGCCTGGAGGCACAAACTCTTTGTGGACAATTCCCTGGCTATCAAAAAAGCAACTCAGCATGCATTTGATCCTCGACTTGCTCATTATTGCTTTTTTGGGTCTTGGAGAGCTTGAAGTATGCCATTCCATGCTTTGGCGCTTGGTTTCCGGGTCGTACTCAAACACCCAAGTCTCATCACCAGTAATGGCACGTTCCATAAAATGGGTAATCATTCTCAATCGACTCCAAAAAGTCAAGACACCTTTCTCTAATGATGTCCTTTTGTTCCTGCGAAAGGTTTTTTGGAACCATTTTTGCGCAGATTTTTCTCATCCCCAATTCGTTAGTGAAAATCTGATGAACAGTGGTGTGATTCAAATTTAACACTCCCCGATCATTCTTGTCGTCAACCAAAAATCTGAACGCACAAGATCCCGTATTCTATCGACATTTTCATCGGTTCTTGAAGATGAAGGCCTTCCGCTGCGTGGTTCATCTTCAATCGACTCTCTTTCTGCTGAGAATGCCTTGAACCACCGAAAAACCTGGACTCTTGAAAAAAACACTGTAGGCGTGTTGAAATTTTGCAAAAGTATCCATTGCGCTGTGTCCAAGTCTGAAGCAAAACTTGATAGCACACCGTTACGGTTTACGAAAACAGTCACAAAGAACAAACTAATGACTCTAACAAGTTTAAACTTGTACTGAAGGTGTATTACATGTTGCTAGATCGGACGCTACGTTATTTCAATACTTAATTTACACACCTCGTACATAGTTTATCAGAATGAATGTAGGGTACGGAAATGTGTGCGGCAACGCAGGGCTCGGAACTATAAAACTCTATTATAATGGTAAAAGTTACTACGAATGATAATAATTTAAAAAAATGATAAAAGTTAAAACTCTTATATTAATAAATACATCCATCAACGTAATCTAGGGATATTGTTTATTTTTCAAGCAAATTTAATTTTTTTATTCTACGGAAATCACCTGGTAAGGTTAAGGTGTACAAAACAACTTTTGGATGCAACCCTACTTACTCTACAGATTAGAGAAAAAAAAACTGGACGTTTTCCACGAAACACCGAACTACTATACTTTTCTCGACGCGCGTTTCGCCAACTAAGTTGGCATCTTCAGGAGAAGATTAAAACTCTTAGAAGATTAAAACTCAGTTTTAATACTTAGTATTGGCATCTTCAGGAGAAAATGCCAATACTAGGCAAAGAAGGAGAAGATTAAAACTGAGTTTTAATCTTCTGAAGATGCCAACTTAGTTGACGAAACACGCGTCGAGAAAAGTATAGTAGTTCGGTGTTTCGTGGAACACGTCCAGTTTTTTGTTTCTACGACGAAGGTTCCAGTACCCACTCCAGGATACAGATTAGAGTACAGAGAAAAACAATAACATTTCATGGGCATCCCAGAGTTAATTTACATAACTATCTAATAATTATGAAGATTGGAGTTAAAAAATAATAGGAATACTGAATTCAATACTATATTTAAAACTACTGACAAAATTCATGACAAACTATTTGTGGGAGGAATAATACTAATTGATACTACTAATTTAGTATGTAAATATTGGTAAAAACGTATAAACACCGAGCTATCCAAAAAAGTAATCAAAGTTGGCCAGACAAAAAAGACGTATCTCTATTCTTAATCTTAAGTTTATAACGTCGTTGAATTGTCAAGGCTGTCACATTATTTGACAACACTCAACATCCACATTTCCGAACTTTTACGTTCCGCAGACTTCCACATTTCCGAACTCTCGTCACCTCGGGATTACCGAACTGCTGGCGCATGCGCAAAGGGTTTTTCTGGCTCATTCTAGTACTTTTCTTTGTTTTTCGAGATTTTTATGCAAATGTAATACATACATACATGTGTACATGTTAATAAAAGAACGTTTTTCTAAACAAAAAAAATGTCAGGTGCAAAGGAGAGAGTGGTGCAGGTAATTATTTTGTAATTCAAAGTAAAGGTTTGTTTTATTGAACATTTTGTTGACGTAACCTATAATAATTTCAATCTGAAATGAAAAATTATGAGAAAATATGTATTTTTAAGAAAACCGTGATACAAAACAAACATTATTGTACTGTTTATTTGCAGAGAAAACAGCCTGCTAAGAGGCTAACCTTGGAGCAAAAGCTGGATTTGATAAATCACGCAAAAAATGGTGTTAAAAATGTTGATCTATGTAAGATGTACAATATTTGTAAATCGTCAGTGGCAGAAATTCTTGGAAAAAAAGAAATTTACTTTGAAAAAAACTGAAAAAAACGAAAATGGAGTGGACGGATTGACACAATAAAGTGCACCGGTACTTATGATACGCCATTTGAAAGAAGTGTTTTTCACTGGTTTGTACAAAGAACTCTTGTCTCAGGTGTGCTGCTGAGGGAGGGCGATTTCCTCTTTGTTGAATTCTGTGACAATCGAAATGTTTGATAACAATCGCATTATTGTGTTTACATTTTTTTCTCACTTCAAATTTAGCGGTGTTTTGTCGTCAACCAATCAGCGACAAGTTCGGTTATGTGGAAGTACAAGTTCGGAAATATCGTGAGAAAAAGTTCGGAAATATCGTGAGTTCGGAAATTTGGAGTTCGGATATGTGGATGTTGAGTGTATTTATTTTACAATTGTGACAGCCACTTGTCAAAAGTTTGACCACAACAAAGTTTCCCTTCAAGCCTCGACATAACCGCTATTTGTATTTCTCTCTCGTTCATAGCCAGATTTGATGGCGTTTTTTTTTAATGGATGGCTCATAATTTATACACAAAAAATATTGAGCATATGCCTTTACAAATAAGCTAATCAGCTGGAAATTACCAGGCAAATTACCAACAAGTGTTAACACACAGGGAAACCAAGTAGGACGTCTGATGTACATAGTCTAGAAAGTCCGAAGGAATTCTGGAGAAGGTTACCAGAGGAAGTCTTAAGGGAATTCAGGAGGAAATCTCAATGCATCAGGGATATTTTTGGGAAGTCTTTTATAGGAAATTCGGTGTACAAAATCAGGCCTACGGTTTCCCCTCAGTTAATACACAGTACACTTTTTTGGGCACCAATTTTGTATTGAAATTTAAGTAGTTTGGTACCAAATTTTGTCTACAAATGCTATAAATTCTAAAAAAAAAATCGCTGTGGCAGATTCGAAAACCTTACAACTAAAAATTGAAACCCATTACTGAAAACATATTACCTACACACAATTAACGAAAATATTTGTATGGCGAGCAAACAAAATTCAAATAGATAATGTTACTTAATTAACCGATAATAAGTGAACATCGTATTCGAATAAAATTCCGTTCACATTTTGTGAGCATATCTGCAAAAAACTCAACGAAAATACAAAAGCTAGTATCAAGCTTCGCATTATCGTATTCCTAACAGATGTAACCAAAAACAAATTGAATTGTATATCTTTTACATCCTCTGTTCATCCTCAACCAAGCGGACGTATACGTAGAAGTTTGTACAGGGTTTTGTTGCCATTGTCACGCTTTTCTAGTGAAACTGTGACCTGTAATCGAGTTGACATTTTGCTTCCGTCTTGGAAAGATAGCCACAGAAGCACGCACAATCCTTCAAACGGCCTTTCAGAAAGAAACCCCAAGTTCTTATCCAAGTTTTCGATTGATTTACGTTTACGCGTTTCAAAAAAGAAATGAACGTTCAAGATCATCTGCATTCTGGGCGCCTTTTATTCAGAATGTTCGAGAAAAATTCGAAAAAAAAAATAGGATCGTCGGTACAAAATTGGGGATATTTTAGGACCTACAGGTGTGAGTTGGAGTTCTCACACTCAGATTTTGACCACTGATTTAAGAATGAAACGCGTTAGACATTAGATGTCACAATAATACGAGAAGATAGTGAAATGTTTGCGAGAAGTGCCAATATAAGCCAGTACAAAAACTTCTACGACCTAGTTACTAGTTACTGACTCTGCTACTGACGCAGGAAGGGTCTATAGCCACCTAAAGACAGTAACTTCAACTCCGACCAGACAAGGCTCCCCGAGGTCTATCCGGTATTCTTTTGAATCCCCCTCATACAGTGATTAAGCACATTATATTTACATACACGGTGGAGACTAACTGGAATATATTCGCTAGCAGGGTGGTGAATGATTTTTCAAAAAATTCCCGGGACACGTCAACTTTTAAATGTATTTACCTACATTTTGCAAGTAATATGAAAAATATAGCCCTTCAGGGGTGGCTGAAACCACCCTCGACATGATTTTTTTCAAATGCAACCCTATGGCTTGTGACCCCTCATTGTAAAGCTGGCGGAAAGAGGAATCCAACGCACTGATCAAATTTTAATTTTTAGTATGTTTGTAGGATTGCATACAATTAAAACAATTTAAAAATTAAATTTATTTTCAACGTAACAATTGTTCAAAATGTGCACCATTCACTTGTTGGCAACATCCCAGTCTGTGGTAGGTTTCGTCCCTTACATTATGCAACATTTGCGGTGTTATTTTTCCGATTTCCTCTCTTATCCTTTCCTGCAGATCTGCTATGTTGTTGGGTTTCTGAATGTAAACCCTACTTTTAAGATGTCCCCACAAAAAGAAATCCAGTGGTGTAAGATCTGGAGATCTTGCTGGCCACTCAATATTACCTCGCCTCCCAATCCACCTACCGTGAAAAATTCTGTCCAGATACTGACGAACAATGGCAGCATAGTGTGGTGGGGCCCCATCTTGCTGAAACCATAACCTCTCGTCGATCAAGTTCGGGTTTAAGGGGTTTGGAAATAAATGACATAGCACTGGCATTAGTTCGTGCTGGAGTAAACGCAAGTAGCTTGCTCCATTAAGAGTGTCATCAAAGAAAAATGGTCCTACAATTCTATCTTGTATTATTCCGGCCCACACATTAGTTTTCTGTGGGCGCTGAGTATGAAGTTCCCTCATCCAATGGGGGTTCTCTTCAGCCCAGTAACGACAATTTTGGCGATTTACGTGCCCATTTAATGTAAAAGTAGCCTCGTCAGAGAAAACTATCCACTCTAAAGATAACTGGTTTTGATCAATACAAGTCATCAATAAATTGCAAAATTCCAACCGTCGATCTGGATCATCTTCAAGTAGCTCTTGGACAGCTTGCATTTTATATGGGCGTTTTTTCTCATATTTAAGTATTTTTAAAACTGTTTTGTGATTAAGATTACTATCACGGGCCAGTTGACGGGATTGTTGGAGTTGGAGTGATTGGATTTTCTTCTAGAGCAAGCAACAAATTCAACTTCGTGTCGTCATCAACAACAGCCTGCCTCTTACTTGGTACTTTCCTGACATGACCCATCTCTCGATATTGTGCCTCAATTTTACTAATGGTACCTTGATTTAGTGGTGGCAAGTCAGGATGCGTTTCTCGAAACAAGCGAACAACTTCGCATTGAGTTCGCGCCCTATCACCATATCCAATCATCATCAAAATTTCGATTTTTAGTGATTCAGTTAAATAAGACATTTTCACCAATTTGAAATAACACTTCGTTTCAAACTATGAATACAGCATACAAACTAAATTACTCTTTGCGGCCGTGTAAAAATACTAGCAAAAAATAACAAATATCAGTTGTGGCAAAAAATTGCTTGGAATTTTTTGTGGGGACATATGAAAAGTAAGGTTTACATTCCAAAACTAAACAACACACATTTTGAGTACGAAATTGTTGCTTTAAAAATAAATTAAACTATAAAATTACGTTTTAATTGTATGCAACCCTCAAACATACTAGAAATTAAAATTTGATCAGTGCGTTGGATTCCTCTTTCCACCAGCTTTACAATGAGGGGTCACAAGCCATAGGGTTGCATTTGAAAAAAATCATGTCGAGGGTGGTTTCAGCGACCCCTGAAGGGCTATATTTTTCACATTACTTGCAAAATGTAGGTAAATACATTTAAAAGTTGACGTGTCTCGGGAATTTTTTGAAAAATCATTCACCACCCCGCTAGCGAATATATTCCAGTTCAAGTCTCCACCGTGTATGTATACCTGTACAAGTACTACAGTAGTTAAAATCAATTAAGTATAACAATAGTACTAAGTTAACCAGAGTAATATGGATAAAATATTTTTATATATTAAGTAAATAATCTGTTACAATGAAAATATGTAAGAATTATCCTCCTCTACCCAGTTTCAGTGTAACGCAAACTAATTTGCCACTCACTCCACAGTACGTTGTTATTTGCAGTTGTTTGCAGTGACTTTTCTAAATGAGTAAAAAATCATGATACGAGGTGTGTAAAGTAAGTAATGAGAACGATTTCTTGAAAAACTTCGAAAAATGGTCATGCGTGTGAGAGTAAACAACTACATCAAGAACAACTGGATGTTGCATCACGACAATGCGCCTTGTCACACAGCCATTTCAGTAAACGAGTTTTTTAGCCAGTAAAAACATTCCTGTAGCTCCTCAGCCTCCTTATTCGCCTTGAATCCTTGTGACTTTTTTGTTCCCGAGATTGAAAAATCAACTCAAGGTCACGAAATCGGTTTATTGTGATAATTTCAAAAACGATTACCTTTTCGAAAAAAAAAAACAACACTAATTTGTAGATTAGATAATTCTTTACAAACATGGTATCTACAGTTTTTTTCCATAAGACTAACTAACCATTTTCCAGATATCCCTTCAAACCATTGCAAGCCTTACCATCTACCAGGTGCGTAATTTTAAGTGGTCTCATCAGTGGGCCTAATCCACTATGTTAAACTGAACAACTATAAATAATTGATGGTGTTTTAATAAAAAAAAATACAATTAGACAACCGAAATGTCGCAGTGGTGTGCCCAAGGTTTTCAGTGTTAACTCCCTCCCCGCCTTGGACCAGGTCTTTGCAGAAAATAAAAAGAAGTAGCGTTGGTTGTACCCCTTCCCCCCTACTTTGCAATAAGTAGGTCCGTACAGCGTACAGCCACCCCCCCCCCCAAATTTCTGGGCACGCCACTGAACTGTCGCGTGGCTTGGTGTCCTCATCTAATACTCTAAGATCCCGACCGAAGTCGACATCCCCTCATCCTTTTTCCTAATTAAATATATATTTTATACAATAAAATGTATAAATCAATACAATGTGCTAGGGTTGCCGCGCCATATCCGCGCAAGGCTATTTTCAATTAAAAATTGTTTAATGCAATTTTTTGCGGTCATTAAGGTCATTCTTTTTTCTTTAAAAAAATAGTACCATTCGAAAACCAAAGATGTACATAAAACGTCAAAGTAAGGTTGCCTACCATTTTTCCCGCCGTATATGGGGTTGCCAGGTGTAAACAGGTGAACTGATATTAGTAAATTACCCTCATCGTTTTTCCTAATGAATTACACTCGAACCCCTCTTAAGTCGCCAAATCCGTGCATCATTACCTCGCTTAAGTCGCGAAATTTATCCTCTCTTAAGTCGCGATCATAACCTCAACTTTTTCGTATTTTAGCTGCAAAAAGAAATATTTAGAGATATACCACAGCACTTGTTATAACGAAAAATGAGCCAACTGAACGAAAAATCAATGTACGTATACCAAGTCGTGCGTGATAAAGTTCAATTTTCCACTTGAATGAATATTTTAAAGATTAAATATTTTTAAAAGACACCTAACCTATTTTAAATCAATAAATGTATTATACAATCATTTTTTTCAATAAAAATTGTACATACTCATGCGAGAATCCAATTTCCAAACGTAGTTCTAAAACTTTTACAGGCGGCGACTTAACCGGGACGGTTTCGCGACCTAATAGGGGGAAACGTGGTGAAATAACAGAGGATGTGAATTAAGCGAAGGTGAAATAAGAGGGGTTCGAGTGTATATATGAAAATGTAGTTAATTTTATTGCGGATATGATGGTATAGGGTTGCCTTTGCGAAAGTGCGTAGAGTCTAGGGTTGCCGCGATTTAAAGTATAAATAATTGAGTAAGAGATAAGGCGCGACGGAGAGCACTGCAGTCGATATTTTTTTTTTTGTAACAATAAATGTATTAATTGTATTCAAAAATGATTTTCTTTTATTGACCCTGTTTTATAAATAAAAATATATTAGTGTATGTTACTTATATATTGTTAATTTACTATATACTTATATACCTAGCAGAAGTTCTGCATGCGTTAAACCGCAAAAAAATAAGGAAACATACAAATGCAACAAAGTCGTTCTCATATTTATTACTAAAATTATTATTATTTTTATTTTTCTTACTATTAATAGTGTTGTTGTTTATATATTTTATTTAGTTTGTTATTTATATATACCAGATTTTCGGTTGAAAAATTGCATCTCTTTTATCGCTTTAAATACTATTATTTCATTATTATTAATTTATATTCACACTTCTCAGCGTAAACGCTGGAAAACATTCACCCATTCAACATGCAGACAGTGATGGCTTGATATCCCATCCTCGCCTCCAGCAGGAATTAGACTCAGGCGAGGGGAGGAAATTCATCCTGTCCCAAAACCTCTCTAACAATGTGACACGTTTGTAGTACAACTGCCTTCTGGCCACTTCTAATAATATTATAAAACTGTCCTAATGCCGTGATGTTCTTGGTGAATCTGGTCGTCATCACTCCCTCTGCCGATTTGCTATTATTATTATCATTTTTTTATTATGATTGTTGTTGTTAATTACACAGGCCCACAAAAAAAAATGTTTTTTTTACTATGGATAAGAACATAGTTTTTCCCTGTATTTTTTGACGCTGAATCCAAATCCGGTGTCCGTTTAACCGTGGCACGTCAAGATCAAGGTCATTTCAAGGTCACATAGCGAAATAAAGGGTTAACAGAGGAGAATCCATGGATATATAAATAAACCCGCACGTTAGGGATCCTGTTCCAATTGCAGGCGAGTCCGCCGTCCTAGGGGTGGTAACCCTCATACCTCCCTAGGTCTAAGTATGAGGGTTTTCCGACTTTGACGAGGCCAAATTCAACTCGTCGTTGGACACACTACGGCATCATTCTCACACCCTAACGCCCCCTGCAGGGCAGCGCGCCTTCGCTGGCTTCGTTACTCCAGAGAATCGGAAAATGGATCATTCTACACATCCTCAATTGAGCCAGTGATCACCATCTCCAGCATCCTCGGGGGCTGCAGGCATTCTATATGCACGCACATGCACACAGTCACGCACACATGCATTTATATACGCACGCAAGTACACACTCACGCATACACGATTTTATACACACGCGTGCATTAACGCACACACGCAAAAGTGTGTGTGTGGTTGAAGGAGTCTAAACACGTTTATTCAATGACCCACTCACTGATTTTCAGTAAGATGATTACTATGTGGTTAGACGATATTCAGTAAGGTGGCTACGAGAATTGGTATCAACTCATCTAATGTACATGGATACATGGGTTTCATGGTTACATCATGGGTTTCAGATTTGGATTCAACAACTTCAATAACATACAATAACAAACTTTTGCCTCATTAATGCGTTTTTTAGTGACTTGACCT
This sequence comes from Aromia moschata, assembly GCA_029963805.1. NCBI lineage: Eukaryota > Metazoa > Arthropoda > Insecta > Coleoptera > Cerambycidae > Aromia > Aromia moschata. The sequence goes on along the minus strand of JAPWTK010000174.1, from coordinate 715,650 downwards.
TGGACTGCTCTTCGAAGTCACGTGATATGGTAAGAATAACAGCTGATTCTAATTCAGCGATCCCAGAAACATAAAGATATATGGGTTTATTCCCTTTTAAGCCATTATTTCGCCATTTGACCTTGAAATTACCTTGATCCTGACGGGCTACGGTTAAACGGACACCGGATTTGGATTCAGCATCAAAAAATACAGGGAAAAACTATGTTTCTATCCATAGTAAAAAAATAATTGTGGGCCTGTGTTATTTACTCCAGAATACAGAACACTTCTGTGTCCTTCTCTATCACATATATTAATAAGTGCCGTTGCGCCTTATCTGTTACTCAATTATTCATACTTTAAATCGCGGCAACCCTAGACTCTGCGCACTTTCGCAAAGGCAACCCTATACCATCATATCCGCAATAAAATTAACTACATTTTCATATATAATTCATTAGGAAAAACGATGAGGGTAATTTACTAATATCAGTTCACCTGTTTACACCTGGCAACCCCGTATACGGCGGGAAAAATGGTAGGCAACCTTACTTTGACGTTTTATGTATATCTTTGGTTTTCGAATGGTAATGTGGCGAAATCACCAGCAGTGTGCGTCGCCGGCCTGTCGACCATGCAGCGGCACAGGTGTTGTTTGGCGACACGGCACCGCGATGCGTAAGCCCCGATGATATTCGAGAACCATCGAGCAAGCGGGCTCTGGATCGCTCTGGTGCAGCCTCCACCGTTCGAGAGGGTCGCTTCGAGAAGACCGCTCGCTTCGAATAAATAACCGGGGATTCGGCCAGGGGTCTCCAGTCTCTATTTGAATATCGGCGCGGCTTTCCGTACAACGCTCTAATATAAATTGTATAAAAATAAATTAGTGTAGTTACGTAGTGTTTAGTCCGTAGTTGTAATTATTAAATAAATAGTGTTAGTTTAAAAGTGCGAGTTTAATTTTTCACACCTCACGAACCCGAAATAAATAAAACGTTACATTGGCGTCAGGTGTGAGTGTGGAAAAAAACTGAACAATAAAGACATTTAAATAAATAAATTCGCGATAAATAAATTAAGTGAAACGGCTTCAAGACAAGTGTTTTTAAAGGACCTTAAAGTGGCGGATTTAAAAAGGGAACTTGAAGAACGGGAATGCGAGACGACAGGGAAAAAGGCAGACCTGCAAAATAGACTTAAAGAAGCTCTGGAAAATGAAGGTGAAAATCCTAACACATATTTATTCGAAATTGCTGGCGATATAAATTCGGTGTTGCAAAGTATGGAGAAAAATATAGAAGAGAAACTTCTAGAAAATGCCACCAAAATGCAACAGGAACTTCAGGAAACATCCGGAAACTTAAGAGGGATGGAGCAAAACTTAGGAGGGATGGAACAGAAACTGATGGAAAATGGTAGTAACCTGCAACAGAAGCTAGAGGAGACATCTGGAAAATTAGAAAACTTGGATAAAAAACTACTCGAAAATTATACAACTTTAGAAAAGAAAATTATGGAAAATTCTAGTTGCCTCCAGAAACAAATAGGCGAATATGTGGATGGAAAATTTGAGGAAATTGAAAATAAGTTAGTTACCGTAGAAGAATTCCAGAATAAGTTTCTTGAAGTAGAGAGAAAAATTGCAACGCTGAGTTTAGAAAGTGGGGAACAACAACGAGTGGTCAATACCTCTCTGAAGTCACCTGGTAGCGATAGCGACAGGTTGAGTAAACCCGAATTGAGCAGTCCCGTGGAAATTTCGAAAATTCGTATGAAACCACCACAGTTTGATGGTAAGAGCTCATGGGTCAATTATCTACGACAATTTGAGGCTGCAGCGAGGGAAAATGGTTGGTCGTTGGCAGAGAAGGCTACAGCGCTGACGTTGGCGCTACGTGGTGACGCCACAGATATTTTACAGACGCTTTCTCTTGAAAAACAAGATGATTACCATCAACTAGTTAAACACCTCGAAATGCGTTATGGTCAGTCCCATCTCGAGCATGTCTACCACTCGCAGTTGAAGAACCGCTGTCAGAAAAATAACGAATCACTGCAGGAATTTGAAGCGGACATAGCGCGGTTAGTTCGTTTGGCATATTCATCTACGCCGGAGAACGTCATGGAACGACTAGCCGTGCAGGCATTTTTAGATGGTCTGCGTGATACTGAGACCCGTCAAGCTCTGACTCTCGCTCGTCCCAGCAAGTTGGTGGATGCTTTAGCGCGAGTTTTGGAATTCGAAGCTGCTAAACAGAGTTGCAGAGGTCAAGCTAAGGTCCGTAGGATGGAGGAAGGTGTTGAAGAAGGAACCTGCAATGAAGCAGAAATTAGGCAAGTCGTCGAGGGCATGTTGGAAAAGAGGCAAATTCGGTGCTGGAATTGCGGTAAGGTTGGACATGTCCGTAGTCGCTGCCCTAGAAATAAGGAAACGTCACCCTCGTCGGAAAACTAAAGGAGGTTGACCGTAAGGGGCAATCGTCAACCTCTAAGAAGCAAGCCCCAAAGAAAATTGCACGAGTCGCATCTCTTCAACACCCGTCTAATAGTGTTTTTGTCGATGGACTAGTCGATGGAAAAGAGAGACTGTTGCTATTAGATACGGGTGCAACGAGAACTATCATTAGACCAGATATTGTTGGAACAGCAGCAACAATTACTCCGACCAGCTGGCGACTACGTACTGCAACTGGAGATCCCGCTACCATTCGCGGTGAGACCAACGTCACAATTGTCATTGGAAACGTGTCGTTTGAACATCGAGCACTGGTAGCTGAAATTGAGGATGAACTTATTCTTGGAATGGACATTATGAACACCAAGGGATTTGAACTGGACTTCAAGAATAATGTTCTGAAAATAAATGGCGAGGAAATCGTACTACATCGAAAGACGGAGGAAACAATCCGAGTTGTCCTGGCAGAGGATACGGCAGTGCCAGAACGAAGTGACATGATCTTGGACGCTCATTTGGACGGTAACCCGTGTGTTGGAAATATAATGATGTTTGAGCCAAGGTCTCACGACGGCGAGGTAGCAAGAGGAATAGCTGTAGGAAAAGCTCTGTTGCTGACCGAGAAAACAGTACCGGTGAGAATAATGAACCTCAATCATCACCCAGTGAATCTAAGAAAAGGAATCGTTTTAGGGTACTGTTCTTCGGTTTCCTCCGTCATTCGAAAGTTAGATACTCGAGGAAATTCAGTTGGGAGGATTACAGGCGAGTTATCCAACCTCCTGTCGTCTTCCTCAAGATCCTTGAGAAGTGATCAAACGACGAAGCTAAGGAGTCTAATTACTAAGTATGCAGACATTTTCGATAATGGGCAAGGAGGAAAGGGCAGGACAAATGTAATCCGACACAAAATCGACACAGGCGACGCTCGGCCAATCCGACAAACAGCAAAAAGATTGCCATTAGCCAAACGCGAGGAAGCCGATAAAATCGTGCAGGACATGGAAAAATATGGGGTCATTGAACCATCTAATATTCCGTGGGCTTCACCAATTGTATTGGTAAAGAAGAAAGATGGCTCAACCAGATTTTGTGTGGATTACCGACAATTAAACAACGTGACAAAGAAAGACAGCTATCCATTGCCTAGAATTGATGACACCTTGGATACTCTATCAGGATCAAAGATTTTCTCAACCCTAGATTTGAAGAGTGGATATTGGCAAGTAGAGTTGGCACAACGGGATCGAGAGAAAACTGCGTTTACTCTGGGTACGGGACTATGGCAGTTTACCGTATGCCGTTTGGATTATGTAACGCTCCGGCAACCTTCGAGAGGCTGATGGAAACAGTGTTAAAAGGACTCTCTTGGAAGACATGTCTTGTGTATCTTGACGACATCATCGTGGTTGGAAAATCTTTCGAGGATCACATGAAAAATCTGGAGGAGGTCTTTCAACGTTTGCGAACCTCTGGCCTAAAGCTTAGCCCGAAAAAGTGTCATCTATTCCAGAAGGAAGTGAGGTATCTGGGCCATGTTGTTTCCAGTCAAGGAGTGGCAGTGGATGACCAGAAGATCAAAACAGTGCGAGAATGGCCAGTACCCGGCAATAAGCATGATCTACGAAGTTTCCTCGGGTTATGCACTTACTATCGTCGATATGTGCCCGGATTTGCCAACATTGCCAAGCCGCTGACTCGACTTACGGAAGGAGAAAGACGGTTCCAATGGAACGACGAATGCAGTGAAGCGTTTCGACATTTAAAGGAAGCGTTAACGAGTGCACCTATCCTGAGCTATCCTCTCCCAGATGGAAAATTCATTTTGGATACCGATGCCAGTAATGAGGGTTTGGGAGCAGTTTTGTCTCAGATTCAGGACGGCCAAGAGAAGGTTATTGGATACTTCAGTAAAACCTTGTCGAAACCTGAGCGAAACTACTGTGTTACCAGGCGGGAGCTACTGGCGGTAGTGAAATCTGTCGAGCACTTCTATAAATACCTGTATGTGATGAAATTCTTGCTGAGAACGGACCATGCGGCGCTAAAATGGCTTCTACAGTTCAATAATCCTGAAGGACAGGTAGCCAGGTGGATAGAGCGACTCCAAGAATTTCATTTCGACACCGAACATCGTGCAGGAAAAGTTCACCGCAACGCTGATGCGTTATCCAGAAGACCCGGCTTTGAGAATTGCAAACATTGTCAGCGGGCAGAAGAAAAGGACATCTTAGTATACAGAACGACGGCGGTGAACGATGATTGGCAGTCGGAGGGGGTTTTAAAAGACCAAGAGAATGATCCGAATCTGAAACCAATTGTGGATTGGAAGAAAGAAGATCGGAAACCCACTTGGGAAGAGGTATCACGGTACTCGCCAACCGTAAAGTCATACTGGGCCCAGTGGGATTCCCTCGTTTTAAGCGACGGACTCTTAAAGCGCGTTCTGAAGAAATCAGATGGTACCGAAGAGCGAAAACAACTGATAGTCCCCAGAAACAGAGTGCCCGAGGTATTGGAGGAAATCCACAATGGAAGCACTGGCGGACACCTAGGAGTAACGAAGACGTTGGGAAAAGTTAGGGAGCGTTTCTACTGGGTGAACTGCACTACTGACGTGAAGGAGTGGTGCAAGAAATGTGTTGTGTGCGCTGCAAGTAATGGTCCGCAACGGCACCCGAAGGCTCCAATGCGACAATACAACGTGGGTAGTCCGTTTGAAAGAATTGCCATCGATGTAGCAGGTCCGTTTCCGGAAACAGATAATGGAAATAAATATATCGTCGTCGTGATGGATTATTTCAGCAAATGGGTAGAAGCGTATGCCCTTCCAAACCAAAAGGCTTCTACTGTGGCGGACGCTCTCATCAAGGACTGGATTTGTCGATTTGGTGTACCTCTGGAATTACATTCGGACCAGGGGGAGAAATTTCGAGTCGATTCTGTTTCAGAATGTGTGCCGTACACTCGACATCCGTAAGACGAGGACAACTGCACTGCATCCGCAGTCAGATGGAATGGTGGAGCGAATGAATAGGACCATCAACCGGTACTTATCCAAAGTAGTCTCTGACCACCAGAGGGACTGGGACCAGTTTCTCCACCTGTTCCTGCTAGCCTACCGGTCGTCAATTCACGAAACAACTGGGCAAACACCTGCAAGCATCGTCATGGGCCGTGAACTGGGTCTAGCCTGTGACCTGAAGTTCGGCTGTACACCAGGGGACGACGTGGCTGGAGAGGACTACGTCAGTACTCTACGCCAGAGAATGGACGACATCCACGAACGAGTCCGTTCAAATATCCAGGGCGCCAGCGACCGCATGAAGGAGACCTACGACATCAACGCCAACGATGGGAGGTACCAGCCCGGCAACCAAGTCTGGTTATATAACCCACAACGTCGTCGTGGGTTATCTCCAAAACTTCAAAGCTCCTGGGAAGGTCCGTATGAGGTCGTCACCAGGATTAACGATGTAGTCTACCGAATCCAGAAGTTGCCAAGAGGAAAACCCAGGGTGGTCCACTTCAACCGTTTAGCCCCTTTCGCCGGAAACAATGACGAACAAGCTGAAGCCAGAGTTCGACACGTTAGTCCACCAGACGGCGAGCTCTCCTTTGAGGAATTCATGTCGCTTCATTCCAACGGCCAGAAAGCTCGCTACGGTGTAACGCGAGAAGAACCACGTGACCTGTTCCAGGCTCCTGCTGACTTCTGTCTTGCTCACTGTGTGGCAGCGGATCTCCGAATGTCCCGAGGGATTGCACTCACCTTCAAGAAGGCGTTTGGACAGTTGGAGGAGTTACGCAGACAACGACCAGAGGTGGGACGAGTCCTTCAAATCACGGTGGCCGAGCAGGAGAAGGAGAGGTCCGTTTTCTATTTGGTGACCAAGCAGCTATCGCATCACAAACCAACTTATCAAACTGTCTGGGACACACTAGTCGAACTGAGGGATGTGCTCTTGTCCCAGAACATAAACAGTTTGGCGATACCGAAGATAGCCAGCGGACTAGATGGCCTGGATTGGAGGGTGATAAGGAGTATGTTGGAAGTCATTTTTCGGTTTACTAGAGTTGAGATTCTGGTATGCTGTTACAACCCCAGGAGATCGCTCAACGAGAAGACCGTGGACTGTTTCTTCTACTAGACCTCCCGATGCAAAAATGGGCCACGCTGCAGGTATCGTCATGGACCAGAGGATGATGGTACAATTCGGGACGAAATGTCTTTAAGGAGGGGGGCAGTATGGCGAAATCACCAGCAGTGTGCGTCGCCGGCCTGTCGACCATGCAGCGGCACAGGTGTTGTTTGGCGACACGGCACCGCGATGCGTAAGCCCCGATGATATTCGAGAACCATCGAGCAAGCGGGCTCTGGATCGCTCTGGTGCAGCCTCCACCGTTCGAGAGGGTCGCTTCGAGAAGACCGCTCGCTTCGAATAAATAACCGGGGATTCGGCCAGGGGTCTCCAGTCTCTATTTGAATATCGGCGCGGCTTTCCGTACAACGCTCTAATATAAATTGTATAAAAATAAATTAGTGTAGTTACGTAGTGTTTAGTCCGTAGTTGTAATTATTAAATAAATAGTGTTAGTTTAAAAGTGCGAGTTTAATTTTTCACACCTCACGAACCCGAAATAAATAAAACGTTACAGTACTATTTTTTTTTTAAGAAAAAGAATGATGTAATGTAATTACCACAAAAAATTGCATTAAATAATTTTTAATTAAAAATAGCCTTGCGCGGATATGGCGCGGCAACCCTAGCACATTGTATGGATTTATACATTTTATTGTATAAAATATATATTTAATTAGGAAAAAGGATGAGGGGAGGTTGACTTAGGTCGGGATCTTGTACTATAAATCACAATCTTCTGTCTCCAATATTTACATCAGGAAAGATGACAGATCTATATCAATGATGTTCTTCTCATCATAGATGTCTGGTGTAACGGAATTTAAATATGATTGGCCATGACAGTGGCTACAAGCTACAGCACAATTTAACCCTGCTTAATTTTAAATTTATGCCTATAAAGGCATTAGTCGAAAAAAAGGTCTGGTATTCTAGAACTATAACTTAATATCAGAACATTTTTATTATGTGCATTATACCTACGTATGCAAGAGAGTGCAATATTACCAACCCTTCATAACATAATTGCTCTTCATAACATAGTCAAACTTGCAAGTGTTTGAGGCACTATATCTCGTGAATGAATAATCTTATGGAAAAAGCTGTATATGTCATTTCTGTGAATAATTCTCTAAGCCACAAATTATTACTGAATATATTTTTTCCAAAAGTTAATTGTTTTCGAGATCCCCTGAGACCCCCTATAATTGACTCCCAAAACGGGATCGATGGGGAAATCTCATATATTATTCTCAATAGCAATGAATGTACCAAAAATTGCCCTGTACCAATTTATTCTTGTTAATTGTCTTTATTTCCTGGATTAATAGGTAGTAGAAACAGAACCAAATGTTGCTTTGTGCAACTTAACGATATCACCAGATAATTCCCCTAGAATAGTCCCCTGGGATCGGAAGGATGTCGCATTCTTGCCGTAACATCACACTAATCACAAACTTGTGACATGATATGAATGCGAACGCTGTACGCAACTTGATTGACTTTTCAGAACATACATATTTACTGAGCCCCTCTGGCAAAATAGGGACGAAAATGAGTTCACAGTTGCATAAATTAGCATTTGGTTCTGTCCCTAGTAGAGTAGATACAAATTTCAAAAATAAAGTTAGTGAAATATATTCTGCAACAAAAGCATTAATATCTAATGGTGGCACTTCAGTTGGCGTAGCGTATTCGTATATTTGTTGTATTTGCCCAAAAACGGCGATGTGTAGAGAAGCTATTCGCTATATTTGCTTTATTTGTACAAATAATGCGAATAGCGCTAACAGCAAATACGCGTTTCCGTCCACTTGTCAGTTTTCAATCACGCATCAAAGAAGTCAAATAAGGCGAATATTTGCGGTAACCGTCCACACTTAGTTCCACCAGCGCCGTGTTCGTCATGGTCTTTTAGTAACTTTGTACTTATGTAGATTTAACATGTATTGGTAATAAGAAGCATTCAGGTAATAAGCTGCTGTCGCTGTCAACACGTCCGTCACTGTATTCACTGGTTCCGAATATTCAAAAATATTTGGCATGTTCGAGTGTTTTGCTGTATGTGTGGATGTAATGTTTGGAATATTTGCGAATGCATTAAAGAAAACTCTACAAACAATGTTGGATATTAAAAATAATTACTTCTGAGGTAATTGAAATGTTAAATAAAAATTTCAAAAGGCATCACATTTTCAACTATTACATTTACCTAATGAATAATGACGAAAAAACTGTATTATGCCAAAATCATGGTTTGTAAGTATGAAGTTATACAGAAAATAAAGTGACATTTTTGATAATCATAAATCATACTTAAGCACCAAATAATACACATATATGTCAATGAACCTTTATATATGACTGTAATTTTAATTGGTCGATTTTTTATTCAACTGCTTCCATGAACTCCTAATAATTAGTACTTTGAAGTCTCATTCTCTCCCTAAATTCATTTATTGTATGCTAAGCTAAGGTATAATTGTGGGTGGTCATATCATTATGTTATTTCATTATGTTTCAAAATATTCAGAAACTAAGTAGGTACATATGTACATATTCCTCAACATTTTAATGATGACAAAAATGTACAACAATAGAAAGGTCAGCGATACTTGTTGATAGTTGAGAATGTCTAAAAAGTTGTCAAGTCTATTTTGGTGCTGTTTTAGCCGAGGTTTTAGGTTTCTTTTGCAAATTTAAAATTTGCAGTGGGTATTTACGCGATCTTAACATACTTATTAAGAATGATGTTTATTACCCAGTGCTCAATTATTCTTTTAAGATATGTGTAACCATATTTTTTTATGCTAATTAAAATCACTGTATGTAAGAATATATTACCAAGGTAACATATATCTGTAATTCTAATAAACTTAGGGTATACCTATATAATTAAGTAGGTATACAACTATTTAATAATCAATTAAACATTCAGTTTTTCAAGAGATCTAGTCGAACAGCTGAGAAATGATTTTGATTTTACTACTTATTCATATTGGATACATAACCAACAATCAAAATTAATGATGATGTAATGGGTCATTCTATTTTATTTCTTGGCTAGGTGTAACAGAAAAATGAAAAATACTGATTAGAGTGATTAGTCCTTTTTACCTAGCTTTTTGGCAAGTTGTAAAAATATCATTTGTATACAAGTGATTCATTCCCGTCAGCTTAACGAATAAAAATTGCAAGGCCATTGGCAAGGTAAAATAAATAATGTCATCTACTAGTCTACCTGTACTGGAAAATTCATCTGGAGTCCTGCCCCCGGCCATGAGCCATTTGCACCAGTCTATGGTCTCCCATTCATCTATTGCCTTTGCAGGGTTGAGAAGATTATCCAGAACCTCATTGAGGTGTTGGGGGCTCCTCTTGTTTGAACAGTCTGCGTGAATATATGCAGCAGTGGCTCTTTTGCCCTTAGACATCAACACTTTTGCCTCAAAACTGGAAGTTGAGGCCATTGTAGTCACTAAAATGTCATGTCATTCGAAAATTTCACTGAAAATCTATCAAATTGACGCACAAAACAAAACAATCGTCAACTTTACTTCAGAATCACAAAACACAAGATCCGCAAACACTACCACTTTGATTCTTTAATTATTCGTAAATTTTAGACGAAGTTTATTTGAGGCCACTAATTTTTAAGAATTATTTTAATATATAAGTTTCATTATTAGAAAAAGGCTACTTCGAAGAATTGCAATTGCAAAACTAGTAAACCTAAATAGCAATAGAAAATTGTATCTACATTAGACGTCGTTTACTATCTCTTTCTTGAACGAACGTCACAGGGTCGTTCTACACGGGTACACAGAAAGTACAAGTTCATCGTCTGGCTTTGTTCGTAAAACAAGTGGCGAAGTGGCTTGAGGGTTTGTTCTTTCAATTATGAACTACGTAATTGGTTTGTTCCAGCAAAGTGTTCCGAACATGTTATAAACTGTAATCAGTGCACATGCGCGGGTTGAATTACGTATAAAAAGTGCTTAAAACAGAAATTAGCTCAAACAACAATAACAGTGACATCAGACAACCGCCTTCTGTTTTCTAATTATATGATGACAAATTGCTTTCCTTTCTTATCTTTAAATATCCTGAAATTTTTAATTCGCTTTCACTGCTTTCATCACATCAGATTTCCATATTATCCATAGTTGCGGTATTTTAAATTTTCTATGCGGAATGTTGAGACGTCACGAAATACGAAATATCTAAAATTTAAACATGTTATTTTATTATCAACAAAATTCTAAAATTTTTATATTTCCGCGGATAGAGCCTAGTAGTGTACAGACGTGAACAAATGTACTGTTATGCTTGGTCAACTGTTCCTACTTTTGTATGGATATGAAACAAGTAATATTTCTTCTTACAAACTAATAACATGTTTGTTTCCGTAGCGTGTTATAAACTGATTTGAGTTTTCATAACATAAGCAATATAAAATAATTGTTCCAGCAGAGCAAAGTTCATCACATTTAGTACATGTTCATTGTTTCAGTATCGTTATTAGGGTGTTTGAAACATGTTTGTAAAAAGAAATAAGTAATATGTGTGAAATATACAATTTCTATATAAAGTTTGAATTATATGTCGCATGTTCAATGATCATATGTGATCTAAAGGTGATCTTACTTCATGTTATGTCTCTCATCGTTTTCAATCACCCCTTTTTCATTTATTGTGCTGTTTCTCGGTACCTAGGTATTTTACGCGAGCTCGGTCTCCTTATTCTAGTCCTCTTGACTCTGCTAAACTTCAAAGAAGTCATTCTGTCTTCTTACTATTTTCTATTTATTATTTGCTTGCCTTTTTCGCTGATTGATATACTCTTTATACAATATACATATCTTTGCAGTGGTTTAGAATCGGAAAACATAATAAGTTGAAATTTACTGACTGTATACTAGAAATAGATAATAGACACAACAGTAACAATTTAATAAGCAAAAATTGAAATAAATTATGTTTCTCTATTTATGACCAAAACTTAATATTTGTTTACTAGATCTAAAATATCTCAATTCGTGAATAACATTTATAGTACTACGAATTATTCAATGATATCAATATTTTTTCAAAATATCTGATGTATATAATGTATGCAATATATCATGAAAGGAATATGTTGATATACATAAGTTTTTTGCTCTACTAAATAGTGTATATCGTATTTTACAGTTGTCTCATCTAATTGTACAGTACCTACATCATTTTCAATTTTCATCAAAGAAATATAGGAATATTTCGGAGTGATTACGTAGTGCACAGAATGGTGTAGTGTAAACAATCGCAATCATCTATGGTGTAAACTGCACTTGGTAAAGGAATGAACCTTTTTGTGTTTCAAGCTTTGTGGAAATTAAAGTCAAGTCAATTGATTTACAAACAAAATGCAGGTAAAATTTAATTACGAAGGTTGTTGATAAACAATGTGATCAAATTTATGGAATTGTAGACAGTTCGCACGTGATTTGTGCTCTACGGTTCTGAAATCTGAAATTGACAAATGGACCGTCACTTTTCGAAACCTAAAACACCTAAAAGACAATATAATTATTTATATTTTCATATGTGTAAATATGTATCTATCAGAGACTAATACCCAGGAATCCAGTGACGATTCGTTAAACAGAGAATCAAATTTTTCTGACTGTACCGGCGCAAAACCTAAATTTAAATTTCCTCCACCGCCAAGACTAAGTAGAAGTGCAAATAATTCGTACTGCACTAGTGCGTCTGATAGTTCAAATAGTGGAATCTATAATCGAAGTTTTATAACGAAGAAAAAGAGGCACAGGATATGCTTGGAAAGAAAATTACCTCCCTTGGGTATATATTGGGACATTGAAAACTGTTCTGTACCGAAAGGTAAATGTGCTAGAGATGTTGTGCAAAGGATAAGAGAGGTTTTTCTACAGAACTATCGAGAATCTGAATTTGTAGTCGTTTGCGATGTGAAGAAAGAAAACAGACGAATTATACAAGAATTGCATGATTCACAGGTATAGAAATATTTTAATACTGACAGACGTAGTATAATTAAAAAATATATACAGGGTTAGAAACTCTATGTCTTTAAATAACAAGCGTTTCTGTGCTGATGCTCCTCCCCTAAATACTTTTTTATAGTTGTCTGAGGTGTTTCGTTTGTTAATTTAAACTAAATAATGTTAACAGCGCCCATCTCAGGCGGCTCAAGGCATGACATAATCCCTTTCACACTGAATTTTTCTGCTGTTAATCTACTCTCAAAGTGTTCATTTTGCCGAGTTATTTTTAAAGTTTAACAAAACTGTAAATAATTTTATAAACTTGAAAAGATTTATGAAATGCTGTATGTATAAATACTGCCTTGTTTTTGTCGACTGACACATCTAACCGACAGCTTCCAGAAAACAGAAAAACAACTTATTTTTTCCAAACGCTGTGCAGACTGGAACAAACCATTTTTGTACTTTTCATTTTTCCTCATGCTTTATATTTGACGAGGTGCAAGAACTCTTTGAGATTAACAATAAGTTAAATATGTTTCGGGGAATATCAAATTTATCTAGAACACAATTTCATGGAAGGAATATTGAAACTTTTTACAGGATACAATGTCCCTTCTATAGGACTTCTTTTAGAAGACCCAGGAAATGGATAAATCTATGAATGATAAATAAATTATGAATATAAAGCAACAATTTACCAATAACGTTTAAATATTTTGCAAAATTGTATTTTTTATAATTTTAGTCCTCGTTGTTAAAGTATGTATACAGCCACTGAAAGAATTATAAAAAAAAAACCCTTAAGACCCACCGCACACGACAGACAGTCGGTGAGCAACTATTTTGTAGGAAGACACCGCAGACCGACCAACAGTAGGTGAGAAATCGGAAATAACTTGCATACATACAGATAGTCAGTGGTGCATTTAGATAGACCATGGACGGAGCGATGCAAGTGCAAAGATTAATGCGCGTTATAATATTACTAAAACACAGGAAAAAAAAAGAAATTAAATTAAAAGTAATTTTTTTACGAATTTTTATTTTTCCACTTACTAGTCAATCTTTATCGAAATGAAAGTTTCATTTATACTATTTGTTGATTTTGTATCCAACACCAGATTATGATTATGTGGTATGCTAATGATCATGCATTATATTTCGCCCAGCTCCGACTAAATTGTAGTTGCGTGTGCGTTACTGCATATTAGTGCATTCGTTCCATTTATTACCGACTCGTCACAGACAATCAAGTTGGTGGCAAAAATAGAACAGGTTCCAATATTTTAGTCTGGCCGTCTTTTTAGTCTCGTTTGTGGTGTCTCATTTAAACGTATACAGTGCATTCATACATACAAAATTGTAGGTGACCGATTGTCTGCTGGGCCTAAAACCATAGTAAATGGTTGAAATGCATGGAACATGTCGATTTTGTTTGGTCAAAGCACACATTTTAGTGTCACTTGACAATTCTTGATTGGATTCTATGTTTCACTTAGTTACTTTCATTTGTCCCATTTAGTTACACTGCAGCAAATGTGTTTGCTTGGATGTTTTTTTTTATGTCTACTAAAAATTTGTGTTTAACTAAATTACCTTCAATTTAAATCTTAATCTAAATACCAAACTTTAGTCCTGAAACATATGTAATTTTTCAATCACTTTTTTTGCTTGTAAATAACCATATATCAATTAAGTCAATGGGTGCATTCAGGGACGCTCAGCCGCTGACCGCTATGTGTTAGTAGTTAGCCTTTTCTACAGTCAGCAGCTTAACACTCCCTGAATCGTTTGTATAAGTTTCGCAAAAGATCTAAAAAACGTAATATGTTCTATGCCATAGATAACTTTCATGAATCATGGATTCATAATTCCCTTAAGTTTTCTGAGCTTAAAGACACCTAAAGAACAACGGTTCGTTTTCTTTTCCATTACTTTTGTTTAAAAACAAGGAATATTTTCTTTTCTATAACTTTCGTTTAAAAGTAGGTTAAAACTCAGTTGCTCACAGCACAGATAAAACGACAGGGAGAATCATGATAGAATTATTGTCAAGTCAGCATCTCAGCTATAATATTTTAGGCTAAGTAAATTGGTCAGCCGCTGAGATAAAAAAAGTGGCAGCCACGTCCATTCAGGGAAGTAGCTAAGTTAGCTACTCAGCCGCTGACCGTCCCTGACTGCGCCCAATGCAATACCACATAAATGCAAAATTAACGTTTCTCGGGAAACACATTTATTTTCTGAATAAAAAAACACCTTTATACATTATCTATGGTTACTATTATTTGAATGGAAGTAAAATATATTGAGTCAATACACATTTGAAGAACAGTACACATTTCTAATGCTGTCATCAGAATCATCACCTTTGACTTAACCATAAGTCCATTTATGGTAATTTTGCACTTGTGTGGTATTGCATTGACATTGTCAATATCGCTATAAACGTATATGGTATATATTCCAGTTAAAGTAGTTACTTCGCTACTTTATAAAGTACGTGTATAGTATATGCATAAGCTAAGTAAACCACTATAGTCCAGGCGGCGTAGATTATTTTTTTAAATAATTAGTTGCGGCACTTTCGCAACGTGATAATTAGGAGAAAAATCGTACGAATCGAATGAAAATGTTTTGGACAAAATCCGATTGTAGGATCATTGCGAAAAAATTGCAAAAAAGGTGCGAAAAAAAGGTTTTTTCGACTTTTGGGCAGGAAAAAAAATGTTGAGTAAAAAACAAAAATATGACGGTATAGCGCTTGAAAAGACGAATAAAATGGTTTTTGGATCATTAAAAGCGTTTGATAACTTTTTTGCACAAAAAAATAAAAACCGCGAAAATTAGCGATTTTTCTATGTTCAATTACTCGGTCTGTAGTTATCCTAAAATTGTAGGGTTTTCCAATACCTATCTACAGTTAAATTTTTGTCGAAAAAATATTCATAAGTTTTCGCGCAAATTGCGAAAGAGTAAAAACAGGTACTTTAGTAAAACGGCCCCTATTTCCACAATAATTGTCGTAGAGCAATTTTGCAAAAAGCTACATGTTCTTGACGAGTTCCTCTACAACCATATCAAATTTGAAGTTGATCCGATAATAATAAGTACCTCAAAAGCGCGTCTGAAAAACGTGCAATTTTAGAGAGCGGCCGCGTGGACGAACGAGCAAAGGGGAAGTGGCGCGGTGGTGGAGGAACTCTCTCCCGCGGGCACTGCAAAAAAAGACATCAATTTTTGTTCAGTAGATCCTGAGAAATCTCAATTGTTTCCGGCTTGTAGAATTTGAACGCGCGCGATCACTCTCCGGGCGCCCGCTCCGCCTGCGGGAGAGAGAGTTCCCCCACCACCGCGCCACTTCCCCTTCGCTCGCAAAATTGCTCTACGACAATTATTGTGGAAATAGGGGCCATTTTACTAAAGTACTGTTTTTACTTTTTGCCAATTTGCGCGAAAACTTATGAATATTTTTTTGACAAAAATTTAATTGTAAATAGGTGTTGGAAAACCTTACAATTTGAGCCCCGGTAGACATTTCTAGGATAATTACAGACCGAGTAATTGAACATCGAAAAATCGCTAATTTTCGCGGTTTTTATATTTTTGTGCAAAAAGTTATCAACCGATTTTAATGATCCAAAAATCATTTTATTCGTCTTTTCAAGCGTTATAACGTGATATTTTTTTGTTTTTTTACTCAACATTTTTTTTCGTGCCTAAAAAGTCGAAAAAACCCTTTTTTTCGCACCTTTTTGCAATTTTTTCGCAATGATCCTACAATCGGATTTTGTCCAAAACATTTTCATTCGATTCGTACGATTTTTCTCCTAATTATCACGTTGACAAAGTGCCGCAACTAATTATTTTAAGAAATCACTTGTTTTTTGTGTCCTCGCCTGGACTACTAGTTATTTTAGCAGAATATTGTTTTTACACTAAAACATTACACTAAAAATAAATTTATATAGACATCCAAAAAAAACGTCATCAAAGTTGGCCGAGAAAAAAAAGACGTATTTCTATTCTTAATAGAATTTATAACCTTATTTACTTGTCAAGACTGTCACATCATATGACAGCCATTGTTTATTTTAAAAATCGTGACAGTCACTTGTCAAACGTTTGACATAACCGAACAGCTTAGACATGACCGCTATTTCCATCTCTCTCGTTCATAGCCAGAGTTGATGACGTTTTTTTTGGATGTCTATATTTCCCAAATTTAAAAAAATGAAAATATCCTCAGACAGGTCAATTTATAAAAAGACATTTTTTTTATAAATGTTATATTTAGTTCTTGACATGTGACATTGACATTTCTTTAAAATGAGCTTATATTTTTTTTTTGGCGGATTTGGATTGAGGACACATTTCTTCATACAACAGCATAAAAAAAGTTTAACCTTGAATAGGACAGATTTTGAGATATTTTAGGTTTCAACAAAATGGGGCACTACTACATTATACCAAACCTCTACAGATTTATCTCAATAAGATTTTTCAGATATATCTATGAGGAGCTATTGAGTGGGCTCCAAGATCTCCATATATTACCTCATTAGATTATTTTTGTGAGGGACACTTAAAAAAATGTGTAGAAAACTCCGTCAAATGGCATTCAACATTTAAAAGTGATCATTGAATTTCCAATAAACAAAATCACTCCAGAAGTGATAAATAAGGTTTAAACTTTTTTTCCTGGTTGGGATATTGTTAAGTTGAACAAGACCGCCAATTGGAACCTTTATTGTGATCAGTCTAATTTTTGGGTTGATTCATACTTATCCGCCGTTTATATTAGCGCAGTTTGTTTTACGTTTTACATTTCGTTTACTTTTTTTCATATTCTAAAATATTCTCTGTTCAGCTGATAAAGATGCATGTCGAAAATCATATTCATAATCGTCATTTATGCTTTCTCACTTCGAGAAAGGATGGAAAGCAGCACAGTCATTTGGCAGCACAGATTTGTCACTTTTTAGCGAGGCCTTGATTAGCGAAAGACAGTCGAGAGTGGTTTGCCCATTTCAAAATCAGGTAATACCAGCTTGGAGGACAACCCAGGAAGAGGTCAACCATCAGATTTCGATGATCTGGCACTTCTTTCTGGCAGCCGTGGAAGAGGACGAAAACATTACAATTCAAATACTGGCCAAAGACTTCAGTGTCGGATTCTGGACAAAAATAGCAAATGGCAATCCAACATCAATGGTGACTTCTACCTGGCTCAACTTGATTGCCTTTATGCTGCAATCCAAACGAAAAGTTCGCGAAAAAAAGAAAAAAATCAATGTTGTCGAATCCATAGCCAATAGGGGATGGGAACTGCCCCCTCACCCCTCACACCTTCCCACAGGGGCGCCTACGGACTACCACGTTTATCATTCACTGAAAAATTGGCAAGGAAATAAGATTTATAAAGTTTTGGTTGAGTTGGTTGCCCCTGTCAAAAAAAGCCAATGGAATCGATTGTCTGCCGAGCAAATGGGAAGCAGTTATTGAAGCAGAGGGTGAATATACTCCAGAATAATCATTTAAACGTGTTTGAATCAACTCAATATTATCATCATTTATTTTGTTTTCATTTTCATCAGTTTTGTTATTATTAATATTATTTTATTAAATATTATTTAGTTTGATGTGTCCAGATTCAATAAATTCATATTGTATATTTAAAAACTGCTGTTCTAATTAGTGCACGTGGTTGATTATCCTTTTTAATTAATATTCGATGATCTCTTCTAACACTATATTAACACCATATTAATTTGAAATATCTCAAAACTTTCCTCTTCAAGATGAAACCTTTTTTTTACTGTTTTATGCAGAGAAGAGCCCTCTATCGAAATATGTGAAAAAAATATTATTGTTGTCATTTAAATAAAATGTTGATGACGTCATATGTCAAAAACCAAACAAAAAACACATTTTTCAAAAAGACGCCTTTTCAAAAATAAAAGTCGACCTATCTGAAATTTTTTTTTAAATGTTTTTAATTTGGGAGATAATTAATTTATTCCATACTTTATATACAGGGTTAGTTTCCATAATTTGGCAAGTTATTGGGAGTGTTGAAATTAGAAAAAAGTTTCTCAGACAAAAATTAGAGATTTTTCCATACATTTTACATGTAAACTGAACTAAAGTCTTGTTGTTTTTTTAATGGAATATCCTTTTTATTATCACAATGATTCTTCAAATGTTTCTCTTTTAAAAAATATATAGTATATTTATGTTTGCATGAGAAGGTCGCGACATATTTAATAAAAAAATAGCAAAAGTGCTATTTAAAAAGTGTTGAGGATTGCAGCAATAAGAAATTATTTAAATAATAAGTTTGACTTGTGGACTGGTAAAGGTGGAACTGTTCATTGAATCCCAAACAGTGCAAACCTGTTCTCTTTGGGCAGAGTTTTCTATGAGGCTATTGCAAGACGAAATTTATAAAGATACTAATTCAAATTTAGATGTATTAAGACAAAATTGAACAGGTATACTGAAAGTACAACATTTGTGGTTATTTTTATTTATGCTCTTTGAGAAATTAAATTTATTTATTTAAAATTCTGTTTATATTTGACTTTTTAATAAACTTCAACATATGATTGTTATAATTTTTGTAACATAAAATCCAGTATCGCTAACCTTTTCAATTATACTTTCGTATGAAATATATCGCGACTTGCTAAAGCAAACAAAATATTACATATTTTTAAAAAGAGAAAAATTCGAGGAATCAGAATATGCAATAATATACAGGGTGTACTGCCTGTCTTGGTTAGTTTATAACTTACTAATTCTAAAACTGAAAAAACAATATTCTGCTAAAATTACTAGTCATTTAAGTGCCAATTGATTTTAACCATTTTAAATATTGATTTTAAAGATTTTACTAAATATTATTCTAAATAATAATCACAGATTTTTATGCATGTATAAAATAATACAATAATTTTTAGGTGAATTTAATTCATGTTTCTTCAATGTCTAAGAATGCGGCAGATGAAAAGTTGCGGCAGTCATTAAGACGGTTTGCAGAACTGCATCCACCTCCAAGTGGGATAGTGTTGATATCTGGAGATATAAATTTTGCAGCTGATTTGTCTGATCTTCGGTATAAGAAAAAAATAAGGGTCATCCTGGTACACCAAGTAAAAAATGTTGCTAGTGCTTTAATATTATGCGCCAATGAACACCATTCTTTTATGGAATTATTGAAAGATTTGCCAGAATATACAGTCAAAGTAAGCACATTGTGTTTTCTTTAGGAATAATTATTGTATATATATAAATTTGCTATATGGGTATATGCAGTGAAGTATACCTACTTGAAAAATTACTGGTACTTGAAAAGATCACATGATAGCATTCACCACTTTTGTATTGTTTAATAACACTTGTCTGCAATAAGGAATTCCTGTGTCTCTTTTTTTCATATTTATATTACTATTCGATGAAACAGTACAAGAAGTACAAATAAGTAA
This sequence comes from Aromia moschata, assembly GCA_029963805.1. Classification (NCBI taxonomy): domain Eukaryota; kingdom Metazoa; phylum Arthropoda; class Insecta; order Coleoptera; family Cerambycidae; genus Aromia; species Aromia moschata. Next base: position 695,576 of record JAPWTK010000174.1, on the reverse strand, counting down.
CTACATTTAACACAATACATCATTTATACATGCCATAAAGGTTGTCATAGAAAAAATATGTTTACCTCATATTCAGACTTCCGAAGTCTTTTAGTGGTTTTAACCTTGAACGGCTTTTATGAATGGATTGCTTCATTCATAATTTTCAAGAGGCGCTTGCGCAGTTGGTCCTAGCACTGAATAGTTTCTGTTCATGGGATATTACTAAAGCCGGCTAAACAACGCGTCGGCCCTCAAAGTTTTCACACATCTCAGTGTAAATAACAGGGTAAGTTTAACCCATCTCTTTATAAATTGCAACAGTTTATTGTTTTCATGAATTTTGTTTTTGCACATACAAGTAGTAAGTAGTATGACGCGTACAATTATGTCCCGCGCCCGGATCTGCCGGCTTTACTGTAAAGACCAAATATTATCGGCGAAGTACAGTGTGCCTTTTTTTTGTCAGATAAAATTAATGTTCAAACGAAAATTGCACTATATTCAAACATATTAATGTTTTTGAAAATAAATGAGTTATTTTAACCCCATATACCCAAATACACTAAAAAATTGTCACTAATAAAAAATAAGATTTACATCCGATGGACAGATATTCATACTTACTTGACAACCGTTCAAGGTTAAAACCACTAATGTCCTAAGCCTGCTCATATTCATATATTCAGAACTATCATATTGCACTAAATTCTGCTAAATAGCTGTCCCACTTCGTTAAAATAGTTAATACATCAAATAAAATACGGATGGCAAAAGATTTTCTATTAAAATTTATCTCATTTCGTTTGGGAACAATAAAAAAGTTAAATGATGCAACGAGTAATTTAGAATGTTGAAAATTGTGTGATTTCCATTTGCAAATAAAATGCCTTACTGCCTTATCTGATATAGACTGAAGGGCTGTGGCTTCAGTTGTAATTTGTTGGTAAAAAGCCATATTTTCAAAGTATAACATTTAAGAGACATAATATACAGTCAGAGACGAAATTTATGCACCCACTTTTTGAAGGATATACTTAAATTCTAATATTTGTTGTACCACAGTATTGATTTTTTACTTCTGATAGGATTATGGCTCGTGAAATTTTCCATCTAAGCCCAACTAAAAGGTAACATGTCGTTGTGTGAAGAAATATCGCTAAAAAAGTAAGCGATTTTTTCAAAAAATCATGAATACCTCCAAAATATTAAATTCTTTCCAAAGTTCTTGGACTCATATTGAAGACAAATCTTCAGAGTATCTATCCTACTAAGCCATTTTGGAAAACTTTTCATAGATATGAGGAATTTCTATGAAAAGATGAAACAAAAATATAATAATAATTCGACAGCCACCATATGTAACTCTATATGCAAAAATTAGTGGATTAGTAATCCTCTAGAACTCGCTGTATTTTATTAAAATTTTGTGAACTGATTTTTTATGAGAACTATATTAAGGATTAGGAGTAGAGTTTTGAATTTTTATGATATTTTTGGTCCAATTTTAGAAATTTTTCATGTCTAGGAATTTTTTTTCCAAAATGCCTCATTGTCAGTTGGTCAGATAGATACTCTGAAGATTTCCCTTTAGTATGAATTAAAGAACTTTGAAAAAGATTTAATATTTTCGGAGTTATTCATGGTTTTTTGAAATCATCGCGATTTTATTTTTTTTTAAATATCTTTTCTCACAATCGACATATCACTTCAACTTGGGCTTGTCAGTCGCAGAATTTCACAAGCTGTAATCCCATTAAAAGCAAAAAAATTCAATACTGTAGTACAAAAATTATCAGAATTTAAGCAACCTTCAAAAAGTGGGTGTATGAATACTTTCATCGCTGACTGTATACAGTGAAAATTAGGGTAATGGTTCAGATGGAAAAGCCAGGTGAGAAATTGCAATTGCTTTGAGAGTTTTGTCTATGTTAATGTTACTTGTGGGAGTTGGGACCTGTAACAAGAATTGGTTGTGTGTACTGTTATAGTGTTCTTTGTACCTAATGTCTACAATTTAACTTTGATACCAATTTTTCTGGTATTTTGGCCTCCAAAAGTCATATGAAATAGTTAATATTCTTAAAAATCTTAATTCAGTTTATTTCTGAAGCAAAACTTTCCCCTAAATCATATTAGAGACAGCATTATGTTCTAGACACATTATATTTTTACTGTTATTTCAATAATACATTATTATTTATCAGGTATATTCACATACTCCTTCGATTTTAACACTGACAAATCTTCCTATAAATTATAACTATAAAAAACTACGAAGAAGATTACTTGCCCTTATAGAAAACTGTGGTGGGAAAATTTTACACATCAATACTGAAGAAGGAACTGCCAACATCCGATATGAAAATTTTAATTCTGCCTTCAGGTTTGTATCAATAATGTGTACAGAATATGAATTTATTAATTTTTCGGAAAATAATGTTATATCACTTTAAATAATATTACAAATATTTATTTATGAGTATTTAAAATCATATATGTATTTGGTAAGATACTGATATAATTTTCAAATGTTAGAATATCCAAGTATGATCTTATATAATATTCTCGATTAATCCTTATACATTCTTAATGTTCAAGTATCTAATGACATATATACTTGTGTAGATGCATATTTTGTTTTTGAAAACAACCAATGAGTTTTAAGCTACATTTGTACATTTAGAGTACATTTTTTCACTTGTTTACATTTTTTCTTTATTGGTGTTATTTTTTTTAGAAATCTGTTTAATTCAATAAATTAGAGAATTAAAATCCCGTATAACCATATCTTCAGCATTTATACATATAATGAATACCCAATGTGCTGTATTACTGCTATGCCAGTCTGTTATCTAAAAAAATTATGAAGCATTTGCAGTTCTTCAAGCAGTGGCGGTGTGTGATATTTCAGTTAGCCATATCTTGAAAACGACGCATGGGACCCACTTCACTTTTTAGGTGATGACTATACACCTCTTACAGAAAGGATTTATAGTAAAAAAACCGTCAGCAAAGTTTGCGAAAAAAATTTTCAAAAACACTGGAGCACTCCCTGGGTTCTCAGTAACGCTCTGTGGGACATTTGCAGTATATATTTTTTTCATAATCTAGAAACAAATATAAGGAGACGTTTTTCGATATGTTGCAAAATATTTTTTTTTTCAAAAAGTTATGGCCATTTTAATTTTAATTTTATAGGAACATTTTGTTTCCCAAAATTAAAATGGCCATAACTTTTTGAAACAAAAATATTTTGTAACAAATCGAAAAACGTCTCCTTCTATTTGTTTCTAGATTATGAAAAAAAAATACTGCAAATATCCCACAGAGCGTTACTGAGAACCCAGGGAGTGCTCCAGTATTTTTGAAAATTTTTTCGCAAACTTTGCTGACGATTTTTACACTATAACTCCTTTCTGTAAGAGGTGTATAGTCATCACCTAAAAAGTGAAGTGGGTCCCATGCGTCGTTTTCAAGATATGGCTAACTGAAATATCACGCACCGCCACTGTCTTCAAGTAAGATAATTTGTTTTGTTAAACATTTTCCTTAAAACAACTTATTTTTCTTTGATATTGATATAATCACTGATTCTTCACCAAAAAGGATCTTTTCATAAGGTTCAGAGAGCTAACTAAATCAGTATTAATCAAAAATAAAATTGAAAACAAAAAAAGATATGAGAATAATTATAGTTCTTTAGTTTTATTTTTCAATTCTGTTCTAGGTGAGATGCTTCTTAAATTTTTTGTTTATGTAAACAATTTGATAATTCATAAATGACAAATCAGGCTAGTTTCCTACAGTTTATGATATTATTTAAAATTTTCCTTTTATGTTTATGATATTATATTTGATTTAAAAATTTCCTTTTCATGAATATGTATGTTGTAAATCTAAAATTTAGATAACTCCTAAAAAAATGGGCCTAACTGTGTCTATCCACCTGTTTAGAAAAAAAGAATAATTTAAGTAATCCATAATTACATTGAAATGAAAAGGAAAATCACTATCCATAAACCACATAATCTCTCTGGATTTGCAGCTAAATAAATCTTACAACTCTGCTAAGTTGTTAAGAAACTGCACTTTCGGGTTGCCAAAGTACCATACTTTTATTTTGACCACGTTAATGGTCACATATCTAATCATAGTATAAACCAGTCTAGCAAAATTTATAAAAGCCAATCAACAGATCAAAATTTCGTCGTTGATTCCCTATCAACGACGAAATTCACGTTGAGCCAAAACCACCGACTGATTTAATTTGTCAAAAACATTGAAAATTGTTCCGTGTTCTTGAGGAGTATAGTGATCCGTGATTTGTCTACATGTATTTTGGTTCTGTTTACTTCACAGATGTTAAAGTCGAGATAATATTTACAAAATTGAGAGCGTCTTCCAATACGGTGATGTGATGACTTTTGCACCGCCTGTTACAAGGTGACAAGTGGAACAACAAAAAACATATCTCAACATATATTTATTCCTATTTGTGCGCTGTTCTATTAAACCCATTATATTTTGAATTAAACCCATTATAATTTGCTTATAGTAACCAATTTTTTAATACTAATACTACAAGAAATTTTAATCACGGTAAGCAAATACTACTTACCGCGATTCAAATTATTTAAAAAAAAAACTACGTTTTCCACGAAACACCGAACTACTACACTTTTCTCGACGCGCGTTTCGCCAACCAAGTTGGCATCTTCAGGTGTAGATTAAAACTGGTTTTAATTTTTATATAAAACAGTTTTAATCTTCTCCTGAAAGATGCCAACTTGGTTGGCTAAACGCGCGTCAAAATGTGTAGTTCGTGTTTCGTGGAAAACGTCCAGTTTTTTGTTTCTACGCCGAAGGTTCCAGTACCCACTCCAGGATAAAATTATTTAGGATATACTACAGTACTTCATCAAATATAAATTTTTTAGTTACCAATTTAACTGTTAAACATTGTGTAATAGAAAGTGTTTGAAGGAATAATTATATATTTTGTTTAGTTTGAATCCATTGTCAAACAATTGCTCTTTTTTTTTTTTGGTTGTTTAGTTTGAACCCATTGTCAAACAATTTTTTTTGGTTTGTTTGTTGTGTATTTTATATCAATAGGTACCATTATATACAGTGGCGGCTGGTGGAATTTGAAATTTTCGTATTTTTGTAAGAAAGGAAACATGGGACCCACATTAGATTTATGGGGTTACTACTAAACCTAAATCGAAGGCTACAATAGTAAAAAAAAAACTTGAAATGAAACATGTAATTTTTTTTTCAAAATTCTAGTATACCCTCAGAAAATCTTGGAAACGGGCTGCAAAATATTTTTTTTTCTATATCAAGTAAACACAAAAACTTTGTATTCTTGTATCTTTTTAAACATTTTAAGAACTAAAGTTATGGAAATTAAATTTTTATCAAACCAGCATTTTGTTTCTGATATTTTATAATAGCTGTAACTGTAAATATAATGAAAATTTTGCAAAAACTATAAGAATAAAAAGTTTTTGTATCCACATGGTATTTATGAAAAAAAAAAAAATATATTTTGCAGTCTATTTCAAGGGTGTGATAAGTTTTTGAAAAACATTTTAACAAGTTTCGTTTGTAGTTGTTTTGCTATTCTAACTTTGCATTTAGGTCTAGTAATAACCCCCTAAAATCTGGTGTTGGTCCCATTAGAAAATCCCAATTTTAAATTCCACTAGCCGTCACTGAATATACAGAAAATGTATGCATTAAATTTTACATAATTTTTTGGTAAGGTAAGAATTTTGTTAAACAAAAGATAATTTAACATGTAAAATTTGACTCTTGTTGAAATAAATAAAACGTTTAGTACCAGAATTTATATTTACATATTAATCGTCTAATATAATAGTCTAGTAGTCTAGTATAATAATTTATGAATGAATTATTGAAAATTTATTCATATATATATAATACTTATCCATATTGCAACTGTACTGTTTTGATACACCAAGAAATAGGAATTAACTTATTTGATATATTTTTTTATAAGACATTTGGCCTTGATCATTAAAAAAGTATAACAAAAAAGTGTATGCTGCTACCAACTGCCTAGTAGGTTGAAGCCTTTCCTATAGTAATGATACATTTTATTTTAATGAAGTGATTGTTCATTTTTAATTAGTTTTCGAGATATGGCTCATTTTAGGCCCTATGAAAAAGACAATAGGTATCTTGTTTATTTTCTGTTACATACAAGTATACATGTGTATTTATTTTAATTCTTAGTGTCGCTATAAAATAAGGATAGCTTTTAATAAATTTTGTTTAACTAGGGCACAAAGAAGAATTCAAGGAGAGAATGTTTTTTGGAAATAAAATTAAGGTGTTGCCTCCATCTGTAAGAAATTATTCAGGTAAGGTTTATTTTTTTATTACTCTCTATTTCTTTTTTTGCTACTTCATCAATTCTGACAAGAAATTAAAGGCAATATATATAAATATTTTTATCAAAATAGTGTTTAATAAGATAAAAGCATATTTAGACGGAAGTACATTTTAGTAGTTGTTTCAATTATTGTTTATTACAATTTAGTCATGATTACAAATCTGGTATTTATATCTAATGTAAGTAGACTGACATAGTTTATAGTATTTATTTCTTTTTATATACATATATATATATATATATATTTTAAACGTGACATTTTCAAAAAACATAAGATACTGGGTGAGAAAACGTGGTTTGGGATCAAGTCAATTGGGAGTAAGTCAAGAATATGCATACAAAATGGTTTCATTTTTACAATTTGTAAAAGTTGTAAAAAAGTTTTTTGTTATGAAAAATAAACTAGTTTTGTAACTTTTTCATTGGTTCTGAAAGTTTCATGAATGATATTTTTATGTATTTCTGAAACAATCTAAAATCAATTCTGTTTAGATGGGCACTTTTTTGTAAAACCAAGGCTGAATGTATTTTCCAGTGTTTCACACATTCCACAAATATGTCCCACATGAATACTAATTAAAAGTAATGAAAACTAGAAATGTATACTGCTGATATGTATGTTTCTTATGAGAAATTGGTAACAATTAAAATTGTATAAACATGTTTCTGATGTGGATTTTGGTGTGATGTGCTGACAGACATTGCTGCTAGGCAAAAAATATTCTGACATCTTGAAAATAGAAAAAATAACGGAATAACTCACCAGTTCTGCCTATAATACTGCAAATTTAACAAAAATGAAAATTTTGAATGCACCTAGAATATAATTTTTATTTCTTCTGGTAGTGTAAAGAATATGTTATGTAATATGAATTATTTTTTCTTCTTCTAAAGTTTATACTTTAGTTTTGCTCTTTAAGAGTACCTTTTATAATATACTTTGGGTTTCTATACCGATTTTGTCAAAATGTAGAAGTTCTTATATTCTCAGTATTTATTCACAGTTTGTCTTTTATCTCATAACATCATTGTTTTTTTTTTTTTTGTAGGACGTAAAATTAAAAATGATGATTTTTCCAATCAGTCTGGTGCATGTGCCATGCCCACTCCTCCCCCCTGGTTTTGCTCAACATGAGTTTGCTCAAAATAATCATTACTTTCATCAATCTGGTACAAAAGAACTAAGGAAACCTACCCAGGTAATGAAAATGAATGTTCAAAGCAAAATAAGTAGTTGTAACAATTCTGTGACTAGGGTTTTTTTGTTTTTCTTTTCCTTTTTTTTTTAGGAAAATTTTTTCCTACTATATACTTCTCTTTCTATAGTGTGTACTGTCAAAGGAATTTCAGATTTATTTTTCTGCGTGTGGTTCTCGAAGTACTCTTTATAAAAAATTTTCATTTTTCCCACTACCAATAAACCGGTATTGTTAAATATTAAGAAATCGTTTTGGCCAATTTTTAAAGAACATATTTTTTAAGTTAATAAATCACAGCTTAATAATGATGAAGACAAAGGCCGAGTTTGAACATTTAAAAGTAGAGGTCTGTAGGAAAATATCCCCAGAACTCCTTTTGAATGTGATGCTAAAATCGACACAGCGAGTCCTGAATTAAATAATGTTTATTAAATTGAATATTTGTTTTTTTATTTGTATTAAATTCATGTTTCTACCTCACAGGATGTGTCCAGTCAGCAGGCCGTGGAAAGTTGTATGTTTCGCCCCATAAGAGGGGCAGGTGCATCTAATGCAACCCCGATGGACGTGAGTTGTGATCAAAACTGGAGTATCAGGCGTAATGCCGACTGGCGTTCTCGAACTCCACAAGAACAAATGAGCGCAGCTTTTAGTGCGTTGCCCGCACGTATTCACAAAGCTAGTGGTAGTTCAGAATATAGTGATGATGGAAAGGTAATTTAGAAACTAAGTAAACGGGCGCATTAATATGTTAGATGGAAATAAAACAACGACAAAAATTGATGTTTCGCTGGCGAACACACATATGTTCCAGTGTAGAGACTAAAACTATTTGAGACCGAGAAGTCACTCCTGGAAGTGAAATGAGAATCTGATACTCTACTGATTAATAATAATAATAAAACGTCTTTATTTACGGGCGAAGTTTAGTACAAAAAATACTACTCTTACACTTAACCCAACTACTCTTACACTTAACCCTAGGATTAACCCTTTCACTGCGGGAACCGTATAAAGCTGTAAAAAAATGTGTGGCTGATATGCGATAGCCGGATATTTATGCTAGGGTAGAGAAGTGCTTTAATGCATGAGGCGGGCGCAGCCCCATGATTTACTGCACTATTGGTTGCCTATTTTTACTGATTTTAAATATCCCAAATTTACCATCGCGTTAGTGCGGGAGCCGGATATATCCGCATATACATATGTACTCGTATGTCATCAGCGTCAATTAAAATTGCAGTTTTTCGTCGGTAGAAGTTGGTTATCATTAAAAGTGCATTATCATGTCGCGTAAACTAATTTGTATGTCAAATTAACGTTCTTGTTATAATACACGTGATGCGTTACCTAAAACTTAAGATTTGTAGATAAAAAATTACTTAAGTGCGGGAGACGGCCGAATCCGCATTGGCTATATAGAATCTCCACTACTAAAACGTGGTTACTTGCGGGAACCGTATTGTATTTTCATATTAGAATCAGGTGCCGCAGTGTAAGGGTTAAGTAATCAGTTTGTCTTCTTCCTATTCCGTAGACAAACACACCAACAAATTTTGAAATTTCAGATTATGACTTCAGATTCAGAATTTGAATGAAACAAACACTCTTTCTATTTATCGATTGATGGGTTACCCCATTTACAATGAAGAATTATAACCAGACTTCGTATAACGCTTAGGCATAACAGAGTCATACTCAATAATACGCGTACATTTACATATGTACCATTTACATACTACTAGATGATTATAAAAATTAACTTAGCTGTTTTTGTAACATGCACTTGATTATTTTTAAGTGAACAAGAAGTATATTTGTATCTTACCACACCTACAATGCTTTATAAACCACACCCACCACTGGCGGTTGGTGCTATGGTTTGTATGTTGTCGTAACCTTCAAAAAAACACTAAAAAACTCAATTTTTATTTTTATATTTCAGTCATAATAAAAGTAGTTAATTTTGTAAAACTCATTATGATTGACGTTTAAAAATAAAATGTTTTTTGATGATTTCTTGGAGGTTGTGCAACCTTCTGTAACCTTAACACCAAGCACTACTGACTCCCATTATCCAATGAAGTAACTTAACTTGCATCTTACATCTTACATAGGGAATGCCTTCGGGAGGGTCCTCTGACAGGTTGCTTAATCTTTTTAAATAGAAAAGGTACCAGCAATAATTATGACTTACTGTGCAGTGAACGAATTTTGGGCGGACGAATCCATTAGAGCCGAATGCTCGTGGCGAACTATTGTGTGACGTCATACGTCGTACAGAATTACGTCAAGGTATTTTCAAGTTTTCTAAAATATACATTATGTCTCGGAAGGAATTGCAAATATGACCGTTTACAAGTGCTTTTGCACTCCTCCTTTAGTCACTATCGCATTTAGACATCAATGTCACCATGCCCCTAAACTAAAGCTTTTCCTATACTATATGTACTCTTGTTCGAATGGTCACCGACAGCTGGTGCGCCAGAAAATTCTGGAGTCTGCACATGTATTGCAGCGAGAAATGAAATAACCTATATGCAAATTGTGAAGAAAAGTATAGGCGCTTGTAGATAACAACGTCATCTTAACAGATGCTAAAAGTAGGTGAACCAACTCTCTTAGGAGTTCTTGAAAGTAGGATGGCCAAACATTACATCACAGAAAAAACTATCCTATAAAATTATCGTTAATCATAAGTGTATGGAAATGTGTGCAGCAACGCAGGCCTTGTCACTATAAAACTCTATGATAATGAAAGTAAAACCTTATTTTTTAAGTGCCTTGTACATTATATACACGTGTATTTCTTGTCCGTGCTACATACGCCATTGACCCTTCCCGAAAACTGCCATCTGCTGTATGCCATCTCAGTAGTACGCCATCCCGCCGCGGGGAACGTGGAATACCCTTACGTAGTTTTACACACGGGCAGACAAACATTCCGAATCCTAATCATAACCACACTTACTCACTATTTTACTCTGTGTTAAATTCAACTGACGCAGTTTATATGTGTGGATAAGCAAATAAGTAATATAAGACTGTGTATGTTGTTATTTGTAAGTACAATAGTTGAAATTTGAAATGCGAAAAGAAACGCGTGGTAGAAACACATTGTTATGTAATCGATAACCTCTTGTGAATCATATAAATAAATCATAAATTGTATATTTAATATTGTATGCTCTGTGTATAATATGTGGTATGTTAAAGATAGGATGTGCATATATGTATATACATATTATTAAATGTCTATAAATTTTTGTCTAAATAAGTATTTGCAATAGTAATGGGCGTTTGACATGAGTCAGTGAATGTATTTTCAAATAACACGTAAATGGGCGTTAGTGACGGGCATTTAATGTGAATCACGATGGGTCAAGGAATGAGCCACTTCTTCTCTTCAACCAGCTCTCCTGAGATTGGGCTTGTTTGGGCATAATTCTCCCGAGGTTGGGTGTGATGGACGTTACTCTCATGGGGTTGATTCTGAATGGGCTTTAGTGGGCTTATAAAACCGCTTACGTACTCACCTTTAATTTAAAACCCTTCATTTGTTTTGCAGTAAAATTTATTTTTATATTCCTGAGTACAACCCTATTACGCCAACGCATATATGAAGTCTAATTACAGCTAATACACAGATTACAAAGCTCCACAAAAAAAAATGAAAAAAATGAATGATGAGGTCTGACTATGTTTACTACATGTTTTTGAGGTCGCTGAATCCGAATCCGAGGTCCATTTAACCCCATGTCGTCAAGATTTTCCATAACCTCAATATTTAGACCAAAAACTCTTATTACTCCTTGAATTTTAAACCCCATATCTCCATCACACCAAAATCCCCAAAAACCCTAAGCCCTTAACCCCCCAACCCCTCAACCCAATAACTTAATAAACCAATAACCCCATAACCTCAAAATGTAGACCAAAAACCCCTTATTACCCCTTGAATTTTAAACTCCATAGCCCTCCCTGCTGTAAATCATCTATAGAAATCAATCAAAGTATATATAAAAAATCAATCTATAAAAAAACACCCCGAATAGTGTGAGGCAAGGGGAACACACTCTAAAAAAGCACCCCAAAGGAACGAAGCCTACTACGTCCCCGTCGTCATTCCAGCTAGATCATCGACCAGGATTTCCTTTTTGGAGCTGTGTTATTCGCCATCAAAGAACTTATCTAGTCCAAATTTCGAAAATAAAAAGCGTATTGTGAACTTTGCCACGTTTATCTTGAGGTTGTGGGGTTATTGGTTGAGGGGTTGGGGGTTCAGGGCTTAGGGTTTTTGGAGTTTTATTTAATTTAATTTCATTATGTACTGTCGACTACCTATATAACCCTAACCTCGGAAATAAGAAGCGTATTGTGGACTTTGCCGCTTTCATTTTGAGGTTATGGCGGTTATTAGGGGAAATAATCCTTTTTTGTGCTTTTTATGGAAAGACTATAAATTCAAGTTCTAATAAGTTATTAGAACTCGAAGAGGCATGTCTATTCACAAATCTTATTACTTTAGATTTATTTGAAGAATTTATAGTTCTTCCATAAAAAGTGCAAAATGGCTCATTTCTCCCAATACATTAATCCCCATAAAAGTTTGGATTACTGTCAATCCATGTTTACAGCAATAACTTTTTTTAATGGAATGACCCACATTAGCGTATACCTTTAAACGAAAAATTAAATTACCTTTCAACTGATACCAGTTTGTTCATTTCTATATCCTTCAGTTTTCGAGAAAAATATTGGTTTTTTTCAAAGCTCAAGGAAAAAGATTTGAAAGAAATAAGTAGGCTTTGACAATATTATTTACATAATTTACTACAACACTGAACACATAACGCAGTAAAACCAAACGCAAAACGATAATAATAAAATAATACAATTATAATAAATAAGATAAATAATATTGGTTGAGTAAACGGTTTATTAAGTTATTGGGTTATGGGGTATGGGAGTTAAGGGCTTAGCGTTTTTGGGGGGATTTTGGTATGATGGAGCTATGGGGTTTAAAATTCAATTTTTGGTCTAAATTTTGAGGTTATGGAAAATCTTAACGACATGGATTTAAATGGATCTCGGATTTGGATTCAGCGACCTCAAAAACAAATAGAAACATAATCAGACCTCATCATTAATTTTTTAATTTTTTTTTGTGGAGCTGTGTTATAGAAGAGTATGACAAAAATTCATTTAACTTAAATATGTAAAGCTGTAATACTCTAGAATAATCTTAATAACAATAATTAAACAACAGGAATATTACAAGAAAACTATTAAATAGAACTAATAGATATTAAACATTCATGAGTATAATACACCGAGCTTTTAAAAGTACACTTAAATTCAATTCTACTCAACTTTTGATAGGCTTTACTAGCAGTAGTGTTTATATGTGGCAGAAATTCATTTCAGACTTACATATCATATTTTGCATATCACAGAAACATTACATTATATTCGACACATGTTTGGTCAACCTTGTTTTAATCACCAGGATGTGATTAAAACAGTTCAAAACATGATGTTTTGTGCTTATTACTAAGAATCTGTTTTTGGACATTCAATTTTTTTCATGCCTCTTATAGTTGTTACACACATGGATGAGTACTAAATAAAAAAATATTCTAGATGTGTTACTCCAGTGAAGGTGATGGCAAAATTAACCAACCAAATCAACCTGTAGACTTAATCATATCTAACTTAGATCCAACGATAGATATTAAAGAACTCAGAAGGCTGCTAACTAATATGGTAAAGGAATATGCAATGGTAAGTTTTCTTTTTTCACTTTTGACATTTTGTCGAGTAATTAATATATACAGCCCTCATAATAAGGTAGCATCCAGTAATGTGAGTTATCTGCAAGTAAGTATGATGTTCAAAAAATTCTTCGAAAAGTGTACACTAGTGTAGAGTATCCATCATGCAGTGTAGTGAAACGAACTAGAACTATTTGAACAACGAACATTTTTGATATATGCCTAATGACAGCACGTAAATCGGGTGCAAAGTGCAATGAATTCAGCACACCTAATTTGAGTGCAAAGGTGCAATCAGTTCAATGAACCTGGTGCAGTGTGAAAACGATTGCACCCAACCCATTTGCCACTCTTATATTATCTTTTAACATTAATATTTCACAAAAACTGGCAAATGTGTAAACTTAGTAATTTTGAGTTTGTGAATCTAGAGTTTGATAATGTTGGAATGAATTAGTTGATCAAACTGTACCCATACTAAACAACAACTAACAAGTTTTATTGTGTTGTGACATCATATTTATGTGCAATTTTGAAAAGAAGCAAAATTGCTACATTATTTCTTAGTGTTCTAACTCCCAGCAACTGATAATCACTTTTTTTCTAGATTTTGAATCTGAACATCATTGTACCAGCTGAAGGCCCACTAATAGCAAATATAAGAGTCAGTAGTCAACAAGAAGCTCAGTTTACAATTTCCCAGTTGCACAGACAGAAGTTGGGACAAAAACGAATTGTCATATCATATGTAAGGAATACTTCTCCTGATCCGGATCACCTTAGATCTATGGTGGTAGAACTTTTGCAGGTAATTTTGTAGTATCTAAACAAGAATTGGTTGTGTAAATTTATAGTATACTGATCAAATTTAAATTTAATGTATGTAATTCATTTTCAGGAAGCCCCCGAAAAACGTATGCCTCTATTTCAATTCATAGATTTATTAGAATCACGTTACCATTGTACTGTGTCTGTGTCGGAAGTGAATAAGTTAAAAGACATTTGTAAAATAACAGATGATCTTGGATCGAGGATCATATCATTAACACAAGAAGTTAAATCGTCACCACCACTTAATTTAAGTAGGGTAAGTATTTCTAACTTTGATGTGGTCATATTTAAAAAATTCCCCTTTCTACAGGATGTATTTTTAGTGCATATTATTTACTGTATTTGGTGCATATTACAATCCTTGTTTTATAATAAACACTAAAATGTAATTGTGAGGCTGTTAGCAACTTTTGTTGCCAACTTTTTATAATACTGCTAAATCTGCAGAATATCCATACATTCCTGCATATTAATATTTTAAATGGTGCACCATATATATTTTTCCACAAATTTCGAGAGCACACAATTTAGAGTGAACAAAATTATATAACCAAAACGAGTTTTAACATCTAATGCCTGAATTTGATGTCAATTTATAAATAATACATAGCGCAACAGAGACACAATTGCTTATTGGATAGTGTATTGCTGTTCAGATGTCAACATTATTTATTGATTTTGTCTATAAGTGGCTGTTCTTGTATGCCATCTTTATTATGTATATGTACCAAACAAACAAATATAATAGGTTTGTTTTGCAGCACTTTCTGATGGTTTGCAAACTATCAGAAGTAGTCGTCCAGTCCAGTAGCAACAAGCCATATCAAGTTTAGGACGTAATATTTTACTGAGCAACTGCTTCTGATAGTTTGCAAACCATCAGAAAATGCTGCAAAAACAAACCTAATGTATTAGCAAACACGAAGCTCCTTCTAGTGTTTCGATTTGGCTTCGAAAACCTGTATCATAACCTGTTATTTAGTATAAGTGCATATTACAATCGTTATTTCATAATAAATACTAAAAGTAAAATGTTATATGAGGTTCTTTGTATCTATTTTAGCACTTTTTAAAAACATTTAAAAGTGGATGTTACAGTTAATTTTTTCCAAAAAGTATACAGGGTGTATCTAAATAACACCGAAAAAATTTAAGAGGCGATTCTACGATGAAAATTAATGGGGGTTTTCGGTATACAATTTTTGAAACCCCCCCCTAAAAAAGTTACTCCCCTACATAGATTCTAAAAAAAAATTGTGTTTCTTTTTTATCTTCCATGTACATTAAGCTAAAGAAATGAAACTTCGTGAACAGTATCTGTTAATAAAACTATACTTTCTGAAATTTTTTCACCCCTGTAGTATTTTTTAAGGGGTTGAAATAATCAACCCCTAAGATGTTTTTTCTTCTATCTTTTTTTTGCGACAAAACTTTTTACATTCAAAAAGTATATCTAGAAAGTCCCATTCATTTACGAACTTTTTGATCTCTTCCAAGTTTTTTTCGAAAAGTTATAGATTCATGAGAAAACAAAGTAAATGTATTGCAATGCATTTTTAGAAAGACGAACTGTTTAACGCAAAGGTTGTTTAAGAAGTGATTAAATAAAGGTGTTGATCGAGGCCTATCTTCAAATTTATTGTTTTGAAATTATTTAACAATCGATTTATTACGTGTTAGGTTAATTTAAGTTGGGTTAGTTAATTTCAAAGTAACTTGAAGAGACAAATACTAGATAAGTTTGGAAAAATTAGGATTAATAACATTTTATTATAACATTTTATCAACAACTCAACCAAATAATTCACCTATTTCTACTATTTGGAATTAAAACAAATAACATAATAAATAATAATAATTTAATTTATAATAATTTAACAAAAAAAAAAACTTCAAAATCACAAACTATAAACAAAAATTCCTTCACTCTAATACACACTACTTTTCTCATAAATTAATTTTCATACTCTATAATACAATTTAAAATGGTTAATTAATTATCAATCCTCTAATCTCTTGGTACTCCGTCATGCATAAACCATAACTGTTACTTAATTTGAATGGGAATGTCTTCAAGAAGAACAGGTAATTCTTCGAGAAAATAACAATATGAGTCACCATCTAATCGCAGAGGAAGAAAATAGGGACCTATTAAACGATTGTCAATAATTCAGAGCCACACATTTAATGAAAATTGATACTGAAGATTTCCTTCAAAAAAGCCATGAGGATTTTCCTCGGCCTAAGTGTGATTATTATGAAAATTACTAATACAGTCTCTTGAGAAATTCGCCTCGTCAGTAAATAAAATATTTCTTAAGAATTGTGGCGCTTGGCCGATCATGTCAATTAACCATTGACAAAAAACCACACGCGGTAAAAAATCTCGAATCAGTAATGCCTGCACCCGTTGAAGATGATAGGGATATAACTGTTGTTCTTTTAAAATTCTAAAAACTACCGAATGGCTTACATTTAGGGCACGACCTATTTTCCTGATACTAGTTTCTGGGGATTCTTCGATCAAACTAAGTACGTCTTGTTCTAGGGCTTCAGTTCTGACTTCTCAGGTAGGGCCAGAGTCATGACTTCTCTTTTCAAATTTACCAAATTCCCGTAAGCGTTGGTGAATATTTGTGAACGTAGTATGATGACTGGAGGTAATCTACATTCTGGGTACTATTCAGCATACATTTTTTGCGCCTTCAATGCATTACCATTAGCACACCCATATGTAAAATGCATATCTGCCATCTCAAAATTCGAATAGTTAACCATATTTTCGGTTTACCAACTATTTTCCTCACAAAATCATAAAATTTGCGAAAGAGTAAGAAAAAGTAACAGTAAATGGTATTTCACAATCCCTCTTTCAATTGTTTCTATGCATTCCATTGTAAACAACCGGCAACTAGATTTATGGCAAAATACCCTCGCGTTAAACAGCTCATCTTTTGAAAATGCATTGCAATACATTTACTTTGTTTTCTCATGAATCTTTAACTTTTCGAAAAAAACTTGGAGATCAAAAAGTTAGTAAATGAATGGGACTTTTTAGATATACATTTTAAATGTAAAAAGTTTTGTCGAAAACAAAGTTATAAGAAAAACATCTTAGGGGTTGACTATTCAACCTCTTTAGAATCCCTTTTCGCTCCCAAGAAAAATATTACAGGGGTAAAAAAATTTCAGAAAGTATAGTTTTATTAACAGACATTGTTCACCAAGTTTTGTTTCTTTAACTTAATGTACAGGGAAGATGAAAAATAAAAATTTTTTTTTAGAATTTTTGGAGAGGCGTAACTTTTCAGGGGAGGGTGTTTTCAAAAAATTTTATACCGAAAACCCTGCTTAATTTTCATCGGAGAATCACCTCATAAATTTTTTCGGTATTATTTAGATACACCCTGTATAGAAAAGTTTAAACTACATTAACCTTCAGAGGCGACGCCCGTCTCTCAGCCCCCACTTTACCGTCTCCCACTACTCTCTGTGAAGTGGTAGAGAGCTGAGCGCAGCGTTACCAACTCTACCTACTTTTCGGTAGATCTACCAACTTTTAGTGTCTTGCTCAAATCTACTACCTTGCACCAAAAATCTACCTACTTTTTGAATTTTTCGAAAATTTAAATCATATCTCCATAAAAATGATAATATTGATTTATATTTTTTTATTGCACCAACCTTTCTATTTATTTTTTATCCATTGATGTATTTAGTGAATGTAATGGATAATAGATGGCGCTACAGGTTATTGTGCAACTATCAAAATATTCATATATCTATGATATATGAAAATATTTAATTTACTTTTTACATCATGGCGGCGTTTGATGTTACCAATAATTGTCGATTCTAGTAAGCGATAAACTATAGGGATATTTAGTAACTTTTTACATTTATTTCATTGTACCAAACTAATAATGACTTAAATGGTTTCTCTTACAACTCTTTCAGAGTTGAAATTGATCAATTATACATAGTTACTAATATTGCAAAGTGTAAGCAGTTAATAAAATTGGATAATTTGTTTAAAAATAAATTCTACAATTTATTGTACAATAAATTGGTGTAAAACAGTCTATAACATTATTAAAATGAGTGAAAATGAGGAAAATCCTCCACCTCAGAAATTAAAGAAGAATTACGATCAAAAATATTCAGCTGTGGGAAAAGGAAAAGGATAAAAACTACGCAGGGTAGATAACAGCAAGTCATAAAGAAAATGCATATTTTCGCTGCAATGCATGCACTCTGAAAACATTTATGCCCGAAGTCTGTTTTTCCTCCATATTCAGCAATTTCATTGTACGAATATTTGAATTTATTATTTTAATTGTTTTTGTCTCTAATTTATTCATCCTAATTCTTATTTCTTATAATTAGTAGTACCCAGTGGCGGTTGGTGATATATCAGTTAAGTGAAGTGGGACCCACTTCACTTTTTAGGTGATGACTATATACCTCTTACAGAAAGGATTTATAGTGAAAAAGTCGTCAACCAGTCGTTGAAATGGAACCACCCTCTTATTTTGGGAGGGGTTAACCGATTTTCAATTTTTTTTATAATACAGTACTCCAAAAGTTTACTTTAACTATATAAATAATTTTAAAATTGGATCAGCCTGTCGGCTTTTTCTAATTCGGGATTTGACTGTATTTATATGCATGTGTATATAGTAATATACCAGGTCATATAAAAGTGCCGGAACAGCTGAATAACTCGATAGGAGTGGGTTTTTGGAGAAAATCGTTGATACAAAAGTTTTAGGATTTTTACCTGGATATTTAACCCCTTAACGCACGTTTTTTTTTTTTTTTTTGGAAAAACGGTAAAAAAACTTTTTTTTTATTGCTGATAATAAATATGTAAATTTATGTGAATCCAAAAACATTATTTTTGATAGTCAAAATAGTCAAAATATGGTCAAAATGAAGGAGGAGGTGGATTGGCCTGATGTACACTAAGTTTACACCAACTTCTTACAGAGCTAAGATCCCTTCCATCTGTTGAACTACCATCCGATTCTATAGCACTATCGCTAATGTCAATCTCGTCTGAACTGCTTTCAGATAACTGCGTATTCAAAATCATCGGCATTCTCAGACATTTTGATTTACGGTGTTTTTCAAAATTACTTATATTTTGAATAACTCCAAAAACTTAGTTCAAATCTAACTAAACACACAAATTAAAAAATCGTAAAATGCCAAGCCTAAACACATCCGCAACGGCAATCAGGTTGTAGACTAAACCTTGCACGCTGCAGTGGTTAGGTTTTAGGGAAAACATATGGCGATGAGTCATAAAGCACAAGACAACAAGCCGCCACTCAAGGTTACGTGATTTTCCGAAGTGCCGGCTCGCTTCTCATAAATTTGTAGCTTTCCCCGAGTCCTGTTCGTTGGTGAATCATAAAGTAAACTAAATATTGTGTCTACCCGAGTCCCTCTCGGGCATGTACAATTTTGGCAATAACGCTTGCCCGAGTACCGCTCGGGCATGTGCGTTAAGGGGTTAATGGTGATATTGCCTTTCACCGTCACTCAGACCTTAAAGGTTATTTCAAGGTCATAGTGACATAGAATAGTCATAGTACGTCAAGTACTATACTAGTACAAAGTTCTACTGTACAAATATACATAGTACATCAAGGTCATAGTACGTTCAGGTATGACCTTGTAAGGTTATTAGACGTTAGAAATAGTCAATTAAAAAATAAGTAATAACGTAACTTTTTAGTGGTAACCAATGGTGATTATTATGTAATTTTTGGTTATTAATGATTATTTAAGCTAAACGGTGGTCAAAATCACGTAGCAGGGTTCGAATAAAGTAAAATCACCTTGCTAGGTTTTTGTAAGCAAGGTTTAAGATTTTTTTGCAATAAGAGGAAAATCCTAGAATTATGGTTATAATCATTTTCAGTTTTATTATGCTCAAGAACATATCTCAACATAAAATGTTCCGTTCTTTCCATTTCTGGCGTCAAGACCATGTACTTCCATTTCACATTTTATTACCTTAAACTTCACATCTTTAGTCAGTGGTATTACCATTAATAAGGAAAATTTACAACTACTATAATTTTAGAAAATATTAGTTTGTGCTTCTTCGTACTTTGACCTTGATTTGACCTTTAAGGGTCAAAGTGTTTTTTGAAGGTGATATTTGAACACAAAATTTTTCGCTCTTTCCATTTCCAGCATTAGAACTATGCACTTCCGAACAAGACTTTCAAGTTGACCTGTAAATGACCTTCAAGGTCAAAGGCGATGTCACTATTAGATCGCCGGGAAGAAATTTTACAACTAAAATTACAGCTTTTACAACAGTATTTTTATTTTACAGTATTACAAGGTTTTCTCTGAAAATGTGCTTTTTCACAATTTGAAATTGATTTAACTCGTGTTTTTATGCACAAGGTCATATCTGGACGTAAAATTTTCCGCTCTTTCCATTTCCGGCGTCAAAACTATGCATTTCTATTTAAGATTTTCAAGTTGACCTTTCATTTCAAGGTCATAGTCAAGGTGAAAGGAGATATCACCATTAAATAGCCAGGATAAAATCCTAAAACGTTTGTTTTAACGATTTTCTCCGAAAACCCACTCCTATCGAGTTATTCAGCTGTTCTGGTACTTTTATATGACCCGGTACATTTTTTATAATAGAATATTTTATAATATCTAGAATATCTTGGTTATATTGTTTTGTGCAGACTAATCTGGCGTATCTTAATTTATGTTATATTTTCTAGACTCTTGTTCCATACTGTACAATGCATTGTCCTAATGGAATGCATAATAGAGGGTGGTGTGAATTGAGTACAATAGAGACACCCAACGTCATGATGTCCCTGAAACTGTTTGCCGAAAAATTGATGAATTTGCTAAAACTGCATTTTGGCTATATGCCTTTGTTAAGGTTGGTACATTTTGTTGTGTTATCCCTCTAAATGATTAATAAAACTGTGAATTTACAAATTTCGAATAGAAAACGAGATAACATTTAACTTAAGAGACATTTGAAAAATGGCGCTTTTCAGTTTTTTTCAAGATTTTTCAGAAGCTGCTGATAATTTTGGCAAATTTTCTGTAATTTATGCGGTCTTGTATCTATAATTTATCCAATCTTGTATCATTCGCTGTAGAGTCAAAACCAATATCTCAGTCTTAGGCACTTTTGAGTTATGTCTCATTAACTCACCATCGTAGTTAATTATCAATTATTAATATTAATGCGTACGCGTGAAGTCTTTTTGTAATACAGGGATTTGCATTTTAATAGTGGTTGGATGTCTAGTGGAGGATCCATGTAAATCAAAAATACTAAATATTGAGATACAAGGTTTTGACTACAGCAACATTATTTTACCTGGTACAAGTTCATTTTTAATACATGTGGGTTTTAAATATCTGTAAATGTTTTGTATTTTAGTTTTCAAGCTTGTTATGAACAAGAGTATCATGAACCATTGCCTGTCGATGATTTGGGTGTGCCCCTAGAACATTTCATTTCATGTGTTCCAAATATGGACATCAAATACATTGGTGTCAACAAAAATATTAAGATCATTATATACAATGAAATGAAGAGCATGGAAAACGATGAAGGTAATAATTCGTTTTAATTCGGAGTTAATATTTTTTGTAATCTGTGTGTTTCTACGCCAAATGTTCCAGTACCCACTCCATAATCTAGTATATGGTATGTATTTTAGATGCTGTTTTGAAGACTGTTCCCCCGTCATTAGCTGCAAATATAACTTTGTTGTGCCGTGAACTTGTTGACTTGCTGAAAACTAGACCAAAGTGTCAATTGCTGTTGAGCAAATTCATACCAGCATACCATCACCACTTTGGCCGACAATGTAGAGTAGCGGATTACGGATATACTAAACTTATAGATTTGTTCGAGTCTATAACCCACATTGTTCAAGTAAGTATATAGTTTTTTATTCTCACATAAAAATCACAAATTAATTAGTACAGACTTATTTGGAAAGTGTTACAAGAAATTCAGAATCAATACAAATTAGATTCATTCGTTCGGCATGATATGGAAACTACACACCACATTGTATAAAAACTGCTCTATAAGAAACTTAGAAATAATATAGATCTAAATCAGATTTATACTCATCCGTAACGAATGGAGAGCTAACCAATCATAGTTTATGAAACTGTGAGCTGATTTTGGACCCTATTTTGGGAGTTTATGCAAACTATTGGGTTAATTATTGATCTCAAAAGATTCCACTTGCTTATGAACTAAGTAAAAGGTATAGTACACCAAGAATGGCTTTGCCTTTGAATTGCGCACAAAGTACGAGGTAGAATGATCATACCCGAGAGATATCCACAATTCTCGAAGCGTTCACGGCTGGAGCTACAAAAGAAATGGACACAATTTCCCGGTTTTGTCTACTTCAGCCAGGGGCAAAGCTACTTTTGGTGCACTATAAAAAGATTATACAGGGAAATGCATTTCTTTGAGATGCAAAATTTTGATAAAAATTGTAAGCGATCTCTGTGGTCAAAAGATTACAGTTGTTAATTCTGACGGACGAGGCAAATATTTTACATTTAGATGAGTGGAGAATTTTTTAATTTTTTATTTTTCCGGACACCCTGTATACAAAAATTTATTTTTCTATTTCGTTTTATTCGTGATTCACATTTTTTTGACAAGCAAAAGCTTTTGTGAAGAGAATGATTTTATGTCTAAAATTAAATTTTTCATCCATTATATTTTACCTATTGTAAACCGCATCTATGGACACAGTAAATATTAGAGTGAGATCCAAATTATGCTGTATGCAAGTATAGTCAGGTTGTTTTTGGAAGGTGATGTAGGTAAGAATAAAACGATGGTTAGAAGAAATGTATTTATTTATTTATTTCATTTCAACTTATAAAGCATGAAAGAATTATATATGGTTCTTACGTTGAAGATCATGGGCGATGGCACTCGTCGAGTCATAACCTTGTCACATGCCGCACAAATGAGACGTTTCACATCGGATCTCCTCAGGGTTTTAAAAGTGCAGCCGTCCAAGCAAATCTGCATTACAGACTTCCCGTCGGCCTACGAGAAGGTCATGAATAAACCATTCAATGCAGTCGAATACGGATTGTGCACCTTCGAGGATTTATTACAAGAAGTACCTGAAAATACAATTGTTATTAGTAGAAACGATGATGGTATATATATTGCCGTACCAAAAAGAGAACAAACCGCTGAAGAAATAATGAGAACAAAGCAGTTCGCAACTGAGGTAATTTTGCACAATGATTTTTTTGAAATGTAGGAAATTTGTGTCCATATTCCCATACAGAGCTATGCTAACTAGAACAAAAAAAACTTAAGTGAGATTACAATTACGTTTTAAATATAATTCCATGTTTATATGTATGAAAACAAAGGTTTTCTTCAATCAAAGAATCGGTCTTAAAATTCTCTGATGTCCTTAATACTTATATACAGTAAGAGTTACCATACTGCGTACATAGGTGGATATTAAATACATATTAAATGGTACATTTTTATGTTTTTAAGTTAGGCGAATTTACATAGTTACGTACAACAACCCATCCCCCCTTCTTAGCGGAAATCTAGACGTCCCCAGATCTAACTGTAACTCTGCATAATAGGTCTTTATAAAAACCCTATATTTATAAAAATGCATTGATATGTACGATCAATTAATATAAGCCAATTTCATTTTCAGACTGTGTGGCATATAATAAAATTTACTGTTATCTTTTTTCAACTAAACTATTGTGAAACAATTTTAAACAGCAAATATTACTTTAAACAGTTGAGCTGTGAGCCAATTTTAAAATGTCTAATAGGAATATTATGTTGATGCGACAACAGCGAAAACAAGACAGAAACTACGAACAGTCAAACTTCCGCCAAGTCGAAGCAGAGTTGGACTCAGGACTATTATTTAACTCGGACAGTCGGACTGTTATTGCAAAGCGATAGTTCACAATGCAATAGTGAATATTCGAATAAACGTACTAGGGAGCTAACTATCTAACTAAGGAGCTAACTAAAATTCAAATCTATAGAAATAAGTAAACACGTAGAAATACTAGGAAATGTAACATTCGTTCAAAATTAGTAATGTTCAATGTAAAATTAGACTTAATTATTACAATGATTATAAACTGATTTTAGAGTATGTAGTGTATTTTTAAACATAAAACGTCCCAGTGGTCTGACCTAACCTTGTGTGACATATGGCGTCACGCAATAGTTCATTTCAAGTGTTAACTCTAATGGTTTCATTGGCTCAAAATTAATTCTCTGCGCAACACGACACACAATACATGCCGGGGCCTTATCTGTTTAAAAGTGCTCTGTAATATTCGAGGTTTTATGAAATGATATGTATTTCGGAAACGATTCTAAACCGGACCTGCGTCTAAAAACTTCAGGTGTTCCGACTCTATAATGGGTCAAATATGTTGTCGGTATTATGCACGTTACCACGAAGCTATGTACCAGGAATGGTCCGGCTGAAGCAAACTTGAAAGCAACATATCCGCCAAGGATGATAAGTTTTTCACCTGTTTTTATTTGCAAAAAAAATTGTTTTGAAATTCCTATGCACAAAAAATGCCTGTCTACTAATCACCCAAAGAGCTCCGTCGACATACCGGATGCCTGCCATACGCCTGCGCTAGCGATCGGATCGCGATTGGTTACCACCTCATGTTTAGGCGGTGGTGAGGTCTGGTCTACTCAACAAAGAAGTTAACTTATCAATTCCCTTTCATTCTGCTATGTACGCATTAGGGTGACACGTACTGTGTACAGGGTGTTTCCTAACGTCATGCCAGTATTTTACGAAGTGATTCTACTGTAATAATTAAGACTTTCTTGCCAATGAAGATACGTCCCAAAATCAACCCCTGCCAAGTTATCAAAGTTCAAAATCAATATAAATATAAAGATTTTATTTATTTTTTCTTCACTATCAATGATTGGATTGAAATGATCTTTAGTACATTTTTTGAGCTTGTAAGGGCAGTTTATTCCATATTTTTTTACCCTAAATTATTTATCTTTAACAATAGGTTAAAGTAACATGTTGACTGCCAATGAATAAAGTATAAATTATTTATCCATTTTTTCTCAATACAGTGGAGCATCAATTATCTGAACTAATTGGGAACCAGGGTGGTTCGGTTAACTGATATTTCGGATAACCAATAATTAAAAAAAAACTATTTGAGGTGTAGGTACATAATATGTATGTGCATAGATAATTAAATAAACAAACAAACACACATTAATACAACACACAAATTTATTTTACACTTCAATGTGTACCAAAAAGAAAAGAGAACAACCACTGTAAAACGCCCACACTGACGACGTGACGTTGGTCACATAGGCTACGCGTGGAGTAGAAGAGGGGGGCGGTTGGATTTTGAGGTTCGGTTAACCGGTCGTTCGGATAATCGATGCTCCACTGTAATGCCATTATCTAAATACCAGACAAACACACAGTTATATGCACATTTCAGTTTTGCTTTCTGTAATGTTCTTTCTTTAATAAAAACCAATATAAGCAATATGCAAGAGTAATTAATGTTTATATTTAGAAGATAATCATTGCACTTACGGTGGAACTTGTATTTATTATAAGGTAATTGTAATTACGAACTTCTTTTTTACAACGATGAAAAATTAAGATAAATTAAAATCATAAATATATTACTTTAATTGTACTTAAGTACAAAAGCAAATTTAATTACTTAGAAAATTGAAATGTACTTAAATACAGTTATGTCTAATGAAATAATATGTTTAATTACGTTTATATGAGTACATTTCAGAAGTACACTCAGATTTCTGATGCTGTACTTTTTATTTAGGTTATTGATTTATTAAGACATTCTCCATATTATACAATGTTATTTAATAAATTTGTACCTGCGTATCATCACCATTTCGGCCACCAATGCAAAGTTTCTGACTATGGATTTACAAAACTTATAGAATTGTTTGAAGCTATTCCAGATATTGTAAAGGGTAAATATTCGTCTAATTTGTTATAAACGAAAAAAAAATTATAGTTCATATCGAATTGCTATTTCAGATAAGTCAGTTATCAGATGGAGAGAGAACAGTTAGTCTAACACTTCAACAATCGCTAAAGATACTAGGTGCGCAAATAGTACAAATTGTTAAGGCTTCCAAGCAGTCATCTCTCTCTTTGGAAGATTTACCGCAGATATATCTACACGAGTATGGATATCCACTCAAGCCACAACTTTATGAGTGCGAAACAGTAGCAGAAGTAGCCGAAAAACTATTTGATTATGTTCAGGTATGTAAAACTAAGAGAAAGTGTAATATGATATTTTAGTACCTAATGAAGTTAGAAAGGTTCCTCGTTCTTTGTTACTCACACATCAAAAGTCACAGATCCGGATTTGAGTTTATTAGATCTCGCCAGTGCGACATATTTGACTTCGAGTAACGAAGAATGAGCGTGTCGGTTATATTTTGACAAGGAGAGGGTACTGTGTGATGTTACCATCATGGTGTTGCCCTCTAGTGCAGTTTAATGGGACGAGACATATTTCGGAGGTCCGACAAAGTCGACAACTACTAAATGTCTTAAAATTACAGAGTTGATACCTATATGAACATGAAGTTTATGCCTCATTATGTTACTACATAAAAGGCATTAGTTTTCTTTTTTTTTATTATAATTAAATGTGTGGAAATTTGGTTTGAAAAACTGTGTTATAAAATTCACATTTTTTTGTGGTGGTATTACTGTGATTGGCAATACGTATTCACGATTTAGACATGGCTACTTGGTCTGCCGAAAACTGATCCTTTGAGATACGCATCCATATTTTATATACAAATTCTTCCACATATTACATTTTCGAATATATTAAACGTCAGTTTGAAACAAATAGACGATACTGTAAGGTATTCTATTTCCATTCTCAATTGAAAATGGGTAGAAAAAAAGCAAGGTTGTCAGATATATTTTCTAAAATTGTTAAGATCACTATACAAATATACTTCATACTTCAGTAAACTGTTAGTTCGTGACGTTCTTAGAAAGCTAGTTTGGAAATATTTAAAAAAAAATACATAGATATAAATTTATTAGTTAGCATTAAAATAAAGGATTTAAAATTGCTGGAAAAAATCATTATAAATTAAAACAACTTTATGTATGTTGCTATACTTTTCATTTTACGACGTCGTTAAAATGATTTACGACTTTAGAAATTCTAGGTGTTTAAGGCGCCAGTGACGTGTATTTCAGCTAGGTTTATTAACACAGACAATTTTTTGAGATTGTCTGGCTAAATGAGCATTATTTACAGCAAATTATATTACAAATATTAAGAGTTTTGTATGCAGGCTAATTTTAATCTCCTATATTGATTTGAATGAAAAAAATTATTTCACAATTTTCGAATTTATAAAAGATATATGCACGTCCATGGAATCATAAAGTTGCACCGCTTTTTTTGTTCCCCAGGCGTATTTATCATTTTCAATTAAAAATAGAAGAACTATACATACAACCAGGTGTTCCGCATTTTAGTTTACAGACCCTAACTACTCACCCGGTATATTTATGACAAGATAATGACGGTACAAAATTACTAAATAGTTTGTCATTAGTTTGAAGATCGTTAAGAAGATTAACCGTGTTTTTTAAATGAAAATAAACTGAAAAAATGTTTTGCTACTTCTCTAGTTTTCAAAGTAATTAACATAAAAGCATTTCGATAAAGGTTGTCTTAGTAGTAAAAGGCTTTGGAAAATAAACAAATGGCTTATGAGCAAAAAACAAACTTAACAATGAACTGTTAAATAAATTTTGCTTAGCAATCATATGTTGCTTTGCAAATATATGTCAATTTTTCGAAGCCTACTGCTACCGAAAAAAAAACAAGTGGTCTCAGGGAAAAGTTATTAGAATTTTTTTAATTGATTGAAAATTGATTTTCAATTGACCTTCAAGGTGAAGAATAAATGAAAAATTCACGAAGTATATAATCTTGTAGTCTTTACAAGGCCAAGCAAGTTTTGTTTGAACATTTTCTTGTAAGTACATGGGTTGGCCCATGTTGACTTTGGGATAACAAATATTGCCAGTTAAAAAAAATCAATTCTATGTGAAAGGGGAAGGCGATGTGGAATGGGTCACGCAGAAGGTGCCGACCGTTTGAACTCGGATTGGACATGCCGCGGCATCCAGACGCACTTTTTGGCACAGGTGGGGCTTTACGGGAGGAGCATATGAGCAGAAACGCGTTATCGTAGAAAGATGTACACTGTCTTATTCTGTATATCGAGTGAACAACTATTGACTGTAAACTAGAATCAGGTCAAGAGACAATAGCAGTTTACTACCGTCAGTGTAAAAATGGGCAAAGAACAGTTACCCATTGTTGAACAGTTAAACAGTTGTGCTACGCACCCTTGATAATATATTTTTATCTGTTGTAAGCAATTCTAATAGTTCAGACAATGAAGACCATAACTTACAGTGAATTGCAAACTACTTATGCTGAAAGAAAAGATTATTTTTAAATACACATTTTACATCAAACAACGTTAAAGGGATATAAAACTTGAAACTGAACTTACTGTTTTTTTAGAATGGCAATTTGAGGACCGATGTCTAGATTTGCTACCATTTTTAAATGAAATATCTGTATACTTCTCTTCCTCTCCGATGCCAAGTCCTATTTGATACAACATCTCAAGGTGTTTCTTGGAGCGATAAAATTCCCATATTAAGTTAACATCTTCCTTTGAAATCAATGTTGAAAATGATAAACGCAACACGTTCTTTGAAATACCCATTTAAGTTGGTTTTAATAAAATAATTTATTAGATTGGCTAGGACAATTTTTTTTGCTAGTGTTTGTAATGTGTGTTTATTTCAGGTCTGGTTAAAGTACGTTTAGATTCTGGTAAAAATTTTGAGTTCCTAATTTATAAAGGACTCGTTACTTACATATTTTAGATGATTGCAATTTGTATCACACTTTATAGTTCACCTCTTTTTTTCAGGTAATCAACGGTAATGCCGGTACATTACTTGTTGCAATTGACATGGACACAATACCAAACACATTGAGGTTAAAGTGCTGGGCACTTCTACTAGATCCACCTCACTGCAAAGACTTGGTTACTTTTCGTTATGAATACCAGCTTCAATACAACAGTAATTTTTCCTTGGAGAGTTTTAAAGAGATCGGGAATGTCATTTCGGTAGTATTATTTGAAATATACATGCAATTCTCTACTTTTTTTTCTATTCCAGGTAACATCAGTTAACAATACAGATTTTATATCATTAACTGCATTATATATTTTGGCGGCGCAGTTGTACCACGTTTTATATAGTAAAGGCGGTAGTGTGCCATACAATAACCTTGAAAAACTCTATTCTGAAACTTATGGAAAGACATTAAAATTTTCTAACTATAACATATACTCAGTTGATGAATTTTATAATCATTTTAGTTTATTCTTTTCTATAAAGGGCAGCAAGAAAAAAAGTGTTGTAACTCTCAATCATAATTTAGCAGGTGATTCTTGTAAAAGCATTTGTTTTGAAAGGTATAATAATTATTTGTTACAGAATATTTAGTGCCTTTACCGTCATCGATGTACAAGTCTAGTCATATTACTGTTAATAAGAAGAAAGACACTCCTAATTGGTTACCACCACCACCACCTGAAATGGTACAACACACTGTGAAAAAGGTGTCACCGCCCAAGCCTGATACTCCTCCTACTCCGGTAAGAGCAACAGTTTTTTATTAAAACATTGCCAAATTAAATTACCATTACACAACTTGGGTTGAGTGAATGTTTAAACACATCGGAAGAAAGAGAACAATACATAGAGAAACTTATAAAGCAAAGCCAATTGCCAGCATCGGAGTAACATTTGCACATAACTTCGACTGGTTGAAAAATCTTGTTACCGGGTATGAAAAGTGGGTGTTTTGTGTAAATCACAGCCATAAGTGCCAGTAGGTAGATGCAGATGCTCCAGCACAATCACTACTTAAACATGATATCCACACGAGAAAGGTTATGTTGTCAGTTTGGTGGGGCCTCACCGCTGCTGTCTATTTTGCTCAACTCCGCAATTTGGCCGACCAGCTTGATCTTCTGCGGTTGCGGCTGGACAAAGTTATACTACTGTATGATAATGCGCGTTCCTATGTAGCAAAACAGACACGCCTTTATTCTTGGAGTTAGGTTTTGAAGTTCTGCCTCATTCACTGTATTCACCAGACGTTTTCCCCACTGACTATCATTTGTTCTGTGCCTTCAGCAAACATTTAATAAATTAATCATTTGATGATTGTCACCATTTACAAATAATCATACACAACTTTTTCGCTCAATACTTTTCAATCAATCAGATATAATGGAATGAATGTCATTCCATCATACAGTTTTTGACCAATCAGAAGTCGTTTACCCGCATATTAGCGCGAAATTTCAAGTACCCTGGTTTGATTGCCATGGTTACATCTAACAAATGTGACAAATAAAATAAGATTGACGGCTCAGATTTATTCCTGGTTTTGTGTTTGACTTTTGTGAGTGCATAACAGTTTTTTTAAAAATCTAAATATAAAATTTTGTTAGAGAAAGTATATCCTGGAGTGGGTCCTGGAACCTTCGGTGTAGAAACAAAAAAACTGGACGTTTTTCACGAAACACTGAACTACTATACTTTTCTCGACGCGCGTTTCGCCAACTAAGTTCGCATCTTCAGGAGAAGATTAAAACTGTTTTTATCTTCTCCCTATTAGCTTTAAGCTTCTTCCGCCAACTTCCACAACGGCCAAGATTTATTCCTGGTTTTGTGTTTGACTGTTGTGAGTGCATAACAATTTTTTAAAAATCTAAAACCTAAATCTAAAATTTTGTTAGAGAAAGTATATCCTGGAGTGGGTCCTTAGTTTTAAGCTTCTTCCGCCAACTAAGTTGGCATCTTCAGGAGAAGATTAAAACTGTTCTTATCTTCTCCTTATTAGTTTTAATCTTCTTCTGAAGATGCCAACTTCGTTGGCGGAACGCGCGTCGAGAGCGGGTCGAGCCGAATCTCATCTAATCTTACTTTGGGGAGAGGGGGGTCTCGGCGAATATCGCGTAAATTTTTTCCGCAAAAAAAACAGAGTAAAATTGCGAAAATATTGGGTTCAATTAGGTAAGCCATGTTCCTTCACTAAAATATGGCCAAATCTTACATAATAATATTTATCGTGGTTTTGCAAGTATTTTATTGTTTCATTCTCACTGTAACCTACTCTCTACTTCTAGCCTACTTTCTAAGCAATCTTAAATACTAGTCTTAACTAGTCAAATAAAAATATTGAGCAAATTATTATTTTTTTTATTATTTTTTTTAGAATAAATCCAACACACTTAAACTAGAAGCACACGTTTTGAAAAATCTCACGTGAGATTGGGGGATGGGGGGAGGGGGTTTTGCCAAATCTCACGACATCTCACCAGGGGGGTTCCGAAAATCGCCAAAAACGCCTCACGTAATTAATGGACGCCCCCTTAAGCATATAATAAATTATCCATAAAAACATCCTTATTTGAATATTCTTGATTTTTCATGTTGATGAACACAGAAAGCACACTATACAACTCGATTGCCTAGAAAATGACACAAATTATACTTCCCAATTGAAAATTCCCCAAAGATATGGAAAATGTAAACAAATTATACTGTTGTTTAAAAACAGTAACAATAACATTAACATAATAATTTCCGTGGCATTCTGTTGAAAAGTCGAATGGTTTATTAAAGGTTATAACCTTTAATTGTTATTAAAGTGAATTTCTAAAAAAAGCTAAATAACTAAAAAACTACTAAATATATGTAGGTATAGGGAATGCAGAATGTAATTTCTCATTAAAATGTGAAGTAAAACATGGGTCACTGTATTTACAAAATTTGAGTTTGGATGGTTTTAAGTTGGGGTAAATGGTAGTTCGATTTTAAATACCCTGTACATAATTGAGAAATAATAAAAACATTGTTGCATAGCTTTAGGGTTCTACCAACCACAGTACTAATACTGATACTTAATTTTCTAAAATGACCACTCAGATATGACAGATAGTCTCAAATGTTACGGCGCTAATGAAAGAAATTTCAAAAAACTGGAAATAACTATCAAACGGTAAATGATAACTATAGGGAAATCTAATGAAAAATGTACCTAAAACAACGTATAGAATCGAAATATGCACTAAAAAAAGTACAATTCCGTTTAAAATAAGCAAGTTGATGTCGACTTCCGGTATAACCGGAAGTGCAGCCATGCTGAAAATATTTTCATCAAGTTTGCCATAGGCCTATTATGTAGCTTAGGTCCAAATTTTCAAAAATCAGTCACTTCTACGAGCCCTAATACTTTTAACAAATGGTTTCGATCAATCACCCTGTATATTAACCCTTATATTTTAATTCCTTTTCCCAAGTTAAAAATATATTACAGTAATATAATGTTTATAGTTTTTTTTTTAATTCAGGGTACCAATTTATGGAACCATTGGAACACGCCCCCTACATTTGATAATGGCTTGGTAAGTTTCTGTTATTATTTCTATCATATTTTGTATAGAGACAATGGACGGTTTTTGAGCCACCATATTCAACAACCTTTATTTCGTTCACTTTAATGTGAACGCATCAACACAAGGAGAATTAATTCTATAACAAGATGTGATGGTGATCAGTAATTGTTTTGTACGTTTACTTTACTTTATCTTTATAAACCGAGAAACTCACCTTTCAATAAAACACTTATTTTGTTCCGAATTTATTTCAGATGTTGGGATAACACAATTTCTTCCTGGGATTGTATTCTGGGACAAGGGAGGGAAATTTGATTTAAATAAGGGACAGTCTCTTATTTAAAAAGTCCCTTGAAAGTTTGGTATTGAATAAAAGTTCAAAATGAAGATAGAATAATGAATACATTAAAATTAGAAATACAGTACTAGTTTAATGTTTTTCAATATCTTTAGATATCGTGATTAGCACTCTGCAGTACGACAAAAATATAAAATTGCCTCTCTAGTTCAACCTGGTATTTTTTATTAATATTTTAAATAGTTCACAGGACATGTCAGTCACAAATAATTTGTATTGAATATTAACAAAGATAAGTATTACTGTAATTATCATTGACATTATTGTCTGGAAATTGTGTCAATATTATTATGCAGTTAATCCATAATAACAATTTAACACATCAGTAATTCGACGATAGATAGATGATTTTTATGATGTCAAATTATCGAAGTTACATAGTTTATGTGATAAATAAAATTAAATAAAATGGGCTATATTTTATTCTATACATGATAAATATACATTCAAAATAAAAACCGACGCATTTCATCAAACACGTGTTTAAGTTTTAGAGTGCACTGATGCCAGATTGTTGTAAAATTATGAATGGATTCTTTGTTTTTGTTTGGTGTTAAATAACTTATTTCTTCAACATTAATATGATAAATAATTTTAAAAATATGTATTTTAAAAGACTATTTGGTTGGTTCATAAATATGCAAGTACAAAAAAGAGCAGGAAAAATTGGTAATAAAAATTAGTATAGGTGTTTTTTTTTTTAATGAGAGGAAAAATTAGTAGAAAATCACAAGGAAGTTTTGAAAATTTTCAAAAACGGTAACTCGGATCTACTGTCAACTGCATAACAACGAAAATCAAGCGTGAAATTTAAAATTCAATAAAACTCCATTATAATTTTTTTTTTCAATATAATTGAGTGGTGATATCACTGCCACTCATTCAATAGCGTCATTGGTGACGTGCATTGGTTTTTATTTTATGAGTGATTATTGTATATTATCCTCTACTATATTCAGAACATTACCATGATCCATTTTAATTTAAAGTTACTAATTAACTTATCAACAATATTTTTATTGCAACCTTGGTACGGTTCTTATTACAAGTAATAATTTTTTTTAACGCTGGAGATTTCTGAACTAACGATGTTGAAAAATATTGAAGTTTCAGAATTTATCTATACAAATGCCAATAGCGCACAATCCGAAGTTGCTGGGCAACCCAGATTCTTTGATATCACCAGCACGTCACTTGTTACCAGCCAACAGAAATCCTTGGGGTACTGTGTCTGTTGCTGCTCCTGATCCTACCGAGCTTCCAATGCCTGACAAGCTGATGTCAAAAGGTAAGCAATGTATGAGGCGAAATAATTAATAAATTTTAATTTAAATCGCTGATAAGGTTTCCAGAAAACTAAGAAATTGAAACTTGGAAATGCACTCCTTCATTTGAACAGTAAGGTTTAGTACATATATTAGTTCATCAAACGTTATAATCTTCTATTAAAATTCTTTGTAATGTAAAATATTTTGTGTGAAAACTGCGAGACTATATAATTTTATATTGTTAATAACACAGGTCTACAAAAAAAAAATGTTCTGTCTTTGCGATCAGACCCATCATTTACAATGTATTATGATGCACTGAAACCAAATTTGGCAAAAAAAAAATTTCTACCCCATCAATTTTTCTCTCCACCCCCATCTAACCCCCATAAACTCTTATAGAGGGAATTAAAAAAAAAATGTATTGTGGTTTTTTGGGTCGCTGATCACGAATCTGATCAATGAAGTCAAGAATAAATTTCGACTCAACGACAGCTGTCAACAAGCTGTCAAATTTCACTAAAAAAGTAAAAAGTTGATATTAAATGCATATTATTAAGTTTTTTGGGTTGCTGATTACGATTCTGAAATAAAAAAATGAATTATGTCAAAAATCATTTTTGACTTCAGAATCGTAATCAGTAACCCAAAAAACTTAATAACATGCATTTCATATCAACTTTTTATTTTTTTAGTGAAATTTGACAGCTTGTTGACAGCTGTCATTAAGTCGAAATTTATTCTTGACTTCAGATTCGTGATCAGGGACCCCAAAAAACCACTATAAAAATTGTTGTTTTTAAATTCCCTCTATAAAAGTTTATGGGGGTTATATGGGGGTGGAGAGATAAATTGATGCGGTAAAAATTTTTTTTGCCAAATTTGGTTTCAGTGCATCAAAATACATAGGAAATGATGGGTCTGATCGCAAAGACCGAACATTTTTTTTTTTGTAGACCTGTGTAATCATTCGAAATATAAAAAGGTTTTCATTAAAAATCCTGCTACAGGTGACTTAACATTCAATTGTTTTATTTAATATCTTTTAAGTCAAAAGGTACGTTAGTAATTCCTACCAATTCCATTCTACTTTTATTATGTAAACAAATTTCAGTTAAGAAATGTCTCGTTGATTGTTCTATACAACACACATTTATTTACAAGTACACACATTTTTAAATGTATAATTCAGAATTATCATCTCTGATCTAGGTAGCGGTATATCTGATGACTCGGCAGATTCAGGAGTAAACATTAAATTGGATCATTCTCCGTCTGATGATGAAAGTAATGTTTCCACAGAAAATCACTTGTTCGGTAAGTGAAAGTGATTATAATTCAGCACATAAATGTGTTTCACATAAAATGTACTGTCCATCTTCATTCTTAATACAACAAAGTTTTTATAACTCATTTATTGATAGTTTATAATAGGTCTATTTTAACAGACACAGAAAATTATTATCAATAGTCATGAGTAGAGCGGGGCAATGACAATAGTCGGTTTTTAGCCTTTTACACATTCCACATACTTTATAATATTTATAAATTATAATTATGTAGTTTATGACATGTAAAAATACAATTAAATATGTGGAACTTGAGAAAGCTAAAAAAAACGGCTACTGGAATAAGTTGATCGGTAAATTTCTAACGTCACGCCTATAAAAAATTTTCATAAGGTACAGAATATAATCTATATCACATACGATAAACATTGATATACTTCTCAAAGAAGAAAAATGTGATGCAGGTAAATATAGAGGCAGAAGTACATACATACTTATTTAATTCAGGATAATATGTTTGTGACACCATGTGCCATGGACAACTCAGGTTAATTATTACTAGGCTTTGGAATGTCTGCGTGCCCGCGTGTAAAACTCCATAAGACTATCCCGCGACGACGCGAATGGGGATGGCATACTATTGCGTATACGTGCTTCCTGGGGTCTTGGCAGGATCGGTCAGTGGCACGGGAAAGAAATATAAGCGTATATAATGTACAAGGCGCTTAAAAAATGTATGGTTTGTACGCTTGGTTTATACTTTAATTATCATAGTCTTATAGTTCCGAGTCCTGCGTTGCCGCACACAGTTCCGGACCCTAGTTATTACCAATACCCAAAATGTATCGAGCCATCCAAAAAAAAAAAACGTCATCAAAGTTGGCCGAGTAAAAGAAGACGTATGTCTATTCTATCTTAAATTTATAACCTTATTTAATTGTCAAAGCTGTCCCATTATATGATAGCTGATAGCCATTGTTTATTTTACAATTGTGACAGTCACTTGTCAAAAGTTGGACATAACCGAAAAGCGTCGACATGACCACTTTTCTATCTCTCCCGTTCATAGCCAGATTCGATGACGTTTTTTTTTTTTTGGATGTTGCCATCGGTAACGCAAAGTATATAGTTTATTTAAAACAGACTCACTGTCACTGTTTACTGCTGTAGGCCACCAGATTACCTCTGCCTTATAAAATTGTTAGGAAAAAGGTTGACTTTAAGAGTGACCGCAAATTTAGCCCGTTTTCTGGACCTCGCTAGAGAATCGTAGAAAAATGCCAAAAATATTTGGCAGGTACCAAATTACTCGTCTTAAAAAATCAAGATGAGCATGGTTTCTTGTTTTTTAAAAATTTTCGAATATCACCCCTATTTAGGGGTTCAAAATACCCAAAAAGTGAAACATTTAAATAGTATCAATTAAACTAAAAAACAATATTCATTACATTTTTTACCAATATTCATTACCCCTTCAGAAGGGTTGTTTTTATAAAAAATAATTTGGAATGTACAGATTGAGTCGAGTCTACCTCCCTGTATAAAAAAAATTGGAATGTTTTCTCAGATTCGTATGGAAATATAACCTTCTGATGTTTAAGGGTGGCTCCACCCTTGGGGATGGGTGTTATTTTGTCATAAATATCGGTAGAAAGTAATTTTTTCTCAATTTCTTAAGATTCAAGTCCTAAATATTTTTTTTTCAGATTTTTTAAAAATCACATTAATTATCACATTAAATAAAAAAAATGTAATGAATATTGTTTTTAGTTTAATTGATACTATTTAAATGTTTCACTTTTTGGGTATTTTCAACCTCTAAATAGGGGTGATTTTCGATTATTTTTAAAAAACTAAAAAAACATGCTCATCTTGACTTTTCATGACGAGCAATTTGGTACCTGCCAAATATTTTTAGCATTTTTCTACGATTCTCTAGTGAGGTCCAGAAAACGGGCTAAAAAACAGCTATTTTTTACGGTCATTCTTTACACAAGACTTGAAAAAAATTTAGGATACATAATACATACATCCATTATTTTAACGGTATAAACGGCCGCTTTACATGAACATAATTTACATTCATTTTTACATAAATTTCTACATGTAATATTCAAGATGTAGATACCAACAAAATTTTTAGGTTGGCATGGGTTGTAATTAATTTTTTACAGTTTATACAACAAAAATTAATTTATTCTGACAAAGGTTTTTTCGAGCATTGAATGAAGTTAATTTCATTAGTTTATAAATATGTGAAACTGCAGATATACATCATAAGTATATGTTGTCTGTCTCATATAAGTATCAGTAACACTCAAGTGCCTCTTTCGATCAATATAGAGCTTAAATTGTCTCACTTGAGTGTATTATTTTGTGCTCACAAGGAACATGGCCCACAATAAAGTGTTTAGCCGCCATTATTCAAACTAAAACCACCAGAAATCGCTAAAAATACATGTAAATGATATTCAAACTTAGGACATGTTCTATTTATTGTAAATGTAGATATACATACACTTATATAATTACATGCAAAAATTGATGTCAATTGTGATCGTGTAAAGTGGCTATTAGTACAGACATGATACAAACCACTTCTCTCATAGTAACATAAATGTTTCAGGAAGTGCCAAGAAACACACATACCCAACTTTTCTAAATTTTAATGATTAGGCAGAATAATTTTGAAAAGAAAATTTGTAAAGCTGACTGTTTTTGAGGACTTTTGCACGTGTTATACTACTTGATATACACATTTTTCTAAAAGAAATAATAAGATATATTTTTATATAAAAGTATATTTGGTTTTGTCTAATTATCTATATTATAGTCCTTAAAGCGGTCACACATTATTAATGTTATTTGGTCATAAACATTTATGATAAATTATTTCTATACTTTGTTCGACATTATAAAAAAGCGATTAGCAACCGTGTTTTACCATAAAAAAATCCTAGACCAATATTTTATAACATTCCTTTTATTTAATTTAATGTCTGTGATGTGTATTTTTTTTAATTATAAGTAGGTAAGCTCAATATCAACATTTTATAATAACAAAAAAATGAGTTTTTTATGGAGCAACACATAATTCGTATATAAACTTAATATATTATTAATCTTAATGTTGTGTTCAGTGATTGTTGATTATTTTTTGTAAGATTTAGTTTTTTTGCAAAAATCATGCAATACTTTTGTAATGAGATAGCTTTTACAACTTAATTTAAATATTTTTATAATTATTGTGACTATTTTTGTAAGTATAGAATTAAGAACAATGTTTTATTTGTACTTATAAGTTTTTAAATATATTTTGTCAAATGTACTACTATAGAGTTTGTTAATAAATAAATGAATTTGTATTTTTCAAGGTTTATTTGTTGATGGTTGGCATTTATTGCTCCGTGAAGACGTAGAGATTTAGGTAAATTCATTACTTTCCAAACTAAAAAAAACTATTTTAGAAAAATCCTTGCATAGGTCAATTTTCATTTTCAATTAACCCACTTTTTTGTACATGATGTCATCAATATTTTTTTAATGAAACCCTATATTTTATTTCACTTTTGGATTCTTCAGTTAACCAATTCCAAAGTGTGTAATACCTTTTGGTCTAAAATAATTCATTGTGTGAGCCAGAGACAATTGAAAGTCATATTATTTTTTAATACCTTTAACAAAAAAATAATCATAATTTAGCATTTAATTAAATGGTCCAATTGCATGGCATTTAGTTCCTGGCTGTATATAGTTCCTTACTGCATTCTTAATTGAATTAAGTATATCTTTTAGTGTGCCAATATTATTAATACTATTTAAATATACATTCGATTTAAGAAAACTCCAAAAGAGATAATCAAAGAGGATCAAATCAGGAAATATTGCTGGCCACTCTATATGTGCTCGCCTTCCAACCCACTTGTTGGGAAAATGGTTATTATTGAATGATCCCTTTGAAAACATGCCAGATCACTATTTAGCGAGATGATAACATTTACAGATTTTTTTTAGTGCTCAACAGTGTTACTATGACAACAAAAAGGGTAGTATAATATTTAAAGTACAAAATTTGCGATTTTCAATTATCTCTAACTTGCAACCAAATCACTTTATACGATAAATGTTACACATTTTTGGAATTAGCTGTTACTAGAGAAAAATATATAGGGTGTCCTGTTTTAAAAAAAAAGATCAATAACATACAAAAGTGGTGATGTCATTACCACTTCTTCCTGGAGTGGGTACTGGAACCTTCAGCGTAGAAACAATAAACTGGACGTTTTCCACAAAATACCAAACTACTATGATTTTCTCTATAGAAAAGTATAGTAGTTTTTTTTCCACGAAACACCGAACTACTATACTTTTCTCTACAGGGTGTTCCTAAAAAGGTATGTCATAAATTTAACAGCGTGTTCCTGGATCAAAATCATGTCGATTTAACACAATATACCTATATACTGGAGTGGGTATTGGAACCTTCGGGCGTAGAAACAAAAAACTGGACGTTTTCCACATTGGAAGTTGTGGAAAACGTTCAGTTTTTTATACCTATATTCGATTAAGCGTCCCTGCGGAATTATAGCCCATCCAAGTTTCCATTTTTAATTTATTTTTTTTAAATATTTCCGTCATGTGTAGAGATAAACATTTCAAAGCCATGAACGGTCATTCTTAGGATTCAAATAATCAGCTAGATTGTTATCTATTTCACTTAAAACTGAAGGGTAGTTAACCTGAAACTTGATTGGTTTGTGGGCCATAATTCTTAGACCAGACAAAATATTTTAAATCTTGTTACACCAAAAAACTGGACGTTTTCCACGAAACACCGAACTACTACACTTTTCTCGACGCGCGTTTCGGCAACCAAGTTGGCATCTTCAGGAGAAGATTAAAACTAAATTCTAGCCTACACAATTGCATCATTTATACCAAATTTGTTGCCACGGTTCACTGAACCGTAACTGTCTTTGTTTATCAGAGCAAACAGTGGACTGGTGGGTATCGGACCGTTGTCCTTATTCATACTATTGTTACACTTAATGATTTCTAAACTTTCCTAAACCAACTGTCTACTGTTTGTTACAATTCTAATTAATTTTAAATTATTTATATCTATCCTATGGTTGTTGTCAAAAGAGTGTTACTTGTTACACCATATTGAAAAGAATTATAAAATAAAAAGAATCTTATTCTTGTTCAAGTTTGAAAAGTTAACCGTTTTCTTGAAAATTGCAATTAAAGATATTGGCTTTATTATTTTATGCCCATTTAGTTTCGATAAAAGGTAGTTTCGGAAAACGGAAGATTATCTCTGATTAATTAATGGATGGTAGACGTCCATGTGACAGAAAAAATTAGCAGCAGTTTCCTTTTTTAAAAAACAGTTTGATTTTAAAAATAGTCTGGGAGGTTACCGTTCCCTTTAAAGCAAATTATGTTTTTTTTTTTAAAGAAACCACTGAAATTTATTACTTTTTCTGTCACATTGACATCTACCGTCCATGAATTAATCTGAGACAAACTTTTGTTTTCCGTAACTACCTTTTATCTAAAAACTAAACGACCATAAAATAATAAAGCCAATATCTTGCAAATAATTGCAATTTTCACGAAAACGGTTAACTTTTCGAACTTTGAACAAAAAAAGATGGAAATATTAAAAAAAAATAAATTAAAAACGGAAATTTGGAAGGGCTATAGCTCCGCAGGGATGCTTAATCGTATATAGGTATATTGTGTTAAATCGACATGATTTTGATCCAGGAACACGCTACTAAATTTATGACATACCTTTTAGTAACACCCTGTACAGAAAAGCTATAGTAGTTTGGTGTTTTGGTGAAAACATCCAGTTTTTTTTTATTACCACTTCTAATTACGGTGTACAATGTGTAATTTTAAATTGCTCGTTAAAATTAGCGTAATACTTTTTTAGTTTAGCACCATTTATGTTGTTCTAGAGATCTCAGTATGTTTCGTTCTATAGGCTACCTGCTGCGTTTTTTTTCCTTCCGATGTGTCTGGTTTGGGGTCCTCCAACACTGCAGCCTTCAGGCTTATTGTATTTCCAGTTTACATCGTTATTTCATGTGAATAGGTTTGTTACCTTTATGAGGTTTAGTAGCCCTTTCACAAGATTTTTCTTTTGGAAAGGTCTCCTGGGGGTTTTCTATTCCCAGAAGACCGTATCTCCAGTGTGTTAGTGCTAGGCACTCTAGTATAATGTGTCGGGATGTTTCATCCTCCTCATTACATAGTCTACAAATAGGTTCATCTGAATATATGCCCATTCTGTGTAGATGTTTCCTAAGGTGACAATGCCCGGTTATGAGACAAGCCTTATCTGATTTCTACTCAATCGCAGAATCTCGTCTGTCAGTACTTTTGATGGTGTCTTTACCATCCATTTACTGTTTGTTTGTCCTGGTATGTGGTTCCAGTAAGACTGGTGTTCTTTATTTTTCCACTGAGTCAGCCAGAGCCTCACTGAGGACTTTGGTATACCACACATTGGTTCAGGTCCAATGAGTGTCGTTGCAGAGCCCTTTCTCGCTAGGGTATCTGCTTCTTTGTTGCCTTCGACCCCT
The DNA here is from genome assembly GCA_029963805.1 of Aromia moschata. Lineage (NCBI taxonomy): Eukaryota > Metazoa > Arthropoda > Insecta > Coleoptera > Cerambycidae > Aromia > Aromia moschata. The sequence goes on along the minus strand of JAPWTK010000174.1, from coordinate 653,230 downwards.
TTATGTCCTGGTACCACCTGCTGCGGTAGCCTATAGCGTTGGTTTTAATGTGACGAAGTCGCTACAGTGTGGCTTAAAGGGTTCGCCATTCACACCCTAAAAACCAACCTCTTGTGGAAATATGAATTTACAAGATTCTGGCGGAAATTCAAAGACCTACAGGATGGGCTGAGAAGGATGCTGGGGGGTAAAAACTTATTCCTGACATACATTAAGACCTCCCTAACAAGTCCTGAGCGTTTAGTCACTGTCCCATCCTTCAACCCTTTTTCAGGCCCTGTGAACTACTCTTCTACAATTGTGCTGAATTTTGCATGATCGTATTTGTTTTGGGTGATTCCGTTGATCCTAATGCTGCCTAATAAATTGCTGTGGAATACCACAAGTCACTTTCATTCTTTGACAACTCAAGCACCCTACCAGGCCATCACTACATCAACCTCTCAACCACCCCCCTCTGGTTCCGTCTCTGTTGGAGACGGTGTGGGGTGACGTTTGGTCTCTATTTCATATCCCGGGGTCACTTGAAGGCTCTCGAAGTTGACTGGACCCATTATGCACCACCAGTTGCCACGCTGAGGGGTTGTAAGCAGGTCTCTACATGTGAGGTGACTCAGAAAACCTTGAACTCTTTTTTTTACTCATTTCAAACAATTTTTAAGTGGGTGAAAATTCCTGAAAGAGGGCTCATTGGGTAGGCGCAACCTTCCTTTGCACTTGTGTGAACAGACAATCGCAAAATTCGTAAGAGATGCTCAGTACACGCGACAAGCGTGCTTTGCTAGTTGGGCGCATGAACTTTCGACTGGACTAGCACCAGGAAACAGGTAGTGATTCTCTTACGAATTTCGCGGTTGTCGGTTCACATTAATGTAAAGGAGGATTGCGCTTGCCTAAGGAGCCCTCTGTCAGGAATTTTCACTCACTTAAAAATTGTTAGGAGGGGTCAAAAAAAAGAACACACTACTCGGGGTGGGTTGAAAAGGGGTGTAGCATCCTCAAGTACGATTTCTGAGTCATCTGATTTCATCCCTTCAGCGCGGTAAATATCCAGGGGGTGGGTTGGAGGTGGAATTTCACTTTTGGAGCTTATTACGTCACCCCACACTTAGGGTGCTTGAGTTGTCAAAGAATGAAAGTGAATTGTGGTATTCCACAGCAATTTATTAGGCAGCACAGTGGGTCCAGTCAACTTTGGGAGCCCAGACATGAAATAGAGGCCAAATTACATCTCACACCATCTCCAATAGGTGCAGAACCTGGACTGGGGCATGTCCTGGAGTGACGCTTGAGTTGAAAACAGTGAAAGTGAGCTGTGGTACCCCACACCAACTTATGTGCCAGCGTTAGGATCCATGAAATCGCCCAACAGAGGTCCGATCATGTAAAATCCAAGGTAATTGTAGAGGGGTGGCTTATGGGGGCAGAAAAAGGGTTGAAGGAATGGTACAGCAACTAAATGCTCAGGATTTGTTGGGGAGGTCTCAATGTCTGTCAAGATAGGGTTTTTACCCGCCACCATCCTTTACAGCCCATACTATAGGTCTTTGAATTGTCGCCAGAATCTTGTGAATTCAAATTTAGACTTGGCATTGGTTTTTGGGATATGGACGGGGAGCCCTAGAAGCCACAGTGTAGCGACTTTGGCACATTACAACCAACCAAAATTTAAACACCACAGGTTGCTACGTCGCCGCTGTTTGGCGGGATAGCAAACTGAAGAAGGAAATCTAGCCTGAACAAAACGCATATAGCATTCATCTAAAATGTGTTATGTTAATTTTGACGAGCAGTTTATACATACATAGATCCTCATTAAAAAAGTACCTAACTATTTTATTTAAACATAGATATGCAAGAAATGTATAGACAGATCTTAAAAATAAGTCTTGGAAATGTCTGAACCCTCTACAACATTAGCCCAGAATCATATCGTTTGGCCCAATGTTACTTTTGGTGAAATTTCTGAAACAAAGACTTCATACTCTGGATACGACAATTATCATTTATTACATTATTTTTTATATTATTTATTGTATTATTTATCCTACAAATTGCCAATAAAGGATAATAGTTGTATCCATAGCATGAAGTCTTTGTTTCAGAAACCCTACCAAAAAATAACATTGGGCCAAACGATATGATTCTGGACTCGTAAGTACTTTTTTTTGTCTGGATTTTATGGGGGCGAGATTCGCGTTTCGGTTCTCTTCCACCTAACCCCCGATACACTCGCACTGTAACACCCATATCCTAACAGAGTTGCCAAGTCTATTGGGCGGGTTTGACCCTCTGGTACCACCTATTCGATGCCTCTGCCTGACAAACTTCTCAGAGCAGATAGGGTCACTCATCAGAAATATTACGACTCAGTGGTGCTGCACTTGCATTATTGGCGTTTAGCGTTCAAACAAATTACCATATGTTGCTCTTTGTTCTTTCTTGACAACAATAATCCAGGCAATATAGCAGAAAAGTGCTCAGTTTTTAAAAACAGTCCTGAATAAGGTTTCTCAGCGCGATAATTAGGTAAGAAATAGTAGAAATTGATTGTGTATGTTTTGGATAAAATCGGTATGTAGGAACCTTAGTAAAAAAATCGATAAAAGTGCCGAAAACCGTTTTTTTTGCGGATTAAGGGACGAAAAATATTTTTTTTTCGTAAAACAAAAAAATAGCACGTTGTAGCACTTGAAAAAACGAAAAAAATGAGTTTTTTGGTGATCAAAATCGGTTCAGAAGTTTTTGCACAAAAAAAGTAAAAACCGATGAAAAATGCCCATTTTTTTGAAATCGAATTACAAAAGATTCTAATGATCGCAGGAACTTCTGCTTAAATTGTAGCTTTTGGTCGTGTCTATCCGCAGTAAAAATTTCATGCAAAAATAATAACTTTTTTACATAAATCGAACAAAACTAAAAAAAAGGTCTTTTCGAAAAACGGCTTGAACAAGCCGAAAAATGGTCCCGCCACAGACGCGCTGACAGAAGTCTGCGGCGGCAGAGGCTTCCCCCACCACGCGTCCACTTTCTCTTCACTCGCTTACCCGAGCGCTCGAGGCAACGCGACGCTTGATTTTCAAACGCGTTTTTCAGCCGATTGAATGAACCTCTCCCACAAGTCACGACAATGGATTTGTAGGGAATTTAATGACGAGTAATTTAAGCCCAGGAAAAATGCTCTACGACCATTTTTCGGCTTATTCAAGCCGTTTTTCGAAAAGACCTTTTTTTAGTTTTTTTCGATTTATGCAAAAAGTTCTTATTATTTTTGCATGAAATTCTACTGCAGATGGGCACGACCAAAAGCTACAATTTAAGCCTACAATTAAGCAGAAGTTTCGGCGACCATTAGAACCCTTGTAATTCAATTTCAAAAAATGGGCATTTTTCATCGGTTTTAATTTTTTTGTGCAAAAACCTGAACCGATTTTGATCACCAAAAACTCATTTTTTTCGTTTTTTTCAAGCGTTACAACGTGCTATTTTTTGTTTTACGAAAAAAATTATTTTTCGTCCCTTAATCCGCAAAAAAAAAACGGTTTTCGGCACTTTTATCGATTTTTTTACTAAGGTTCCTACATACCGATTTTATCCAAAACATACACAATCAATTTCTACTATTTTTTACCTAATTATCGCGCTGAGAAACCTTATTCAGGACTCTTTTCAAAACATAAACTATATAGCCTGGACTACAAACTAATACCCAAAATGTTGAGATATGATTTTCTCTGAAATAAAATTTGGTAGTAAAAGCACAACATGTTTTAATTTTTAAGAGCGGCGACGTTTTTATAAAACACTGTAACATTAAACTGTACTCCATCATTCATTTCAACAATCACATTGCCATAATCTATCCTATTTACGAGTATATTAAAATTTTCATTTAGGTTGTTGAACACAAATGACCTAAATTCTGGTTAATAAGAAAGAGGTTCTGTTGCCAGGTTTTGTGCCTGTAACGAGACACTTTTCAGAGTACTGTAAAAGGTATTACAGAGCTACAGCTCTTCATAAACAATTATTTCTGATATGCATATTTGGACCAGCAGATGTAGTAATAAAAATGCTTGATCAGTGCAATCAAGATTTACTGATAACTTTAAATGTTTTTCTTAAAATATTCTTTCAACTGGTGACGGACAATATGTCAAAATTTACTGGCTTTATTGGGCTGCAATTTTATGTACATCTTCAGGCTATCCTCTGAACTAGAATAAAGTAAATCCATTGTTTATAAAACAAGTAACTGACGTTTTAGATTAGAAAAATGGTGAAAGCAACCCGATATCTTGACTTTTTCTGAGGATGTTCAACATTTATATATTTTATCCTAATAGTTCAAAATTTAAAATATATGTTTGAATGAAACATATACTAGTAGTCATATTTGATGGAGTTGGAGTTCATTTTATTACTGAAAATGTTCCTTTCCTGAACAAGATTCAAGTGTCACAGAAATATAATGTACATTATAAACTCTGTCTGCAGAGCCAGTTTGTGCTAATTTCATCCGTCAGAAGTAGTAGTTGTCCATCTGAGTGGTGCAGTAAATGGTATGAGTTAAAAAGTCAAATGCAACTGATTCAATATTTCTGACAGTTGGAATCCATTAGAAATGCTTCTACAAACAAACCTTTATCTACGAATACCTATTATGAGTTTTTTTTAGGTTGCTTTCATTTGTGTAATATTAGATTGGTATTATATTTTTTGTAAGTTCAAAACAATAGCTGCTTTTTTTCAATGGATCACAGGAACATGATCAGAAAAGCATTACTATAATAGACTTTAAAGAATTTTCACCTTCTATTTGTTCTTTTCTGATCATGTTCTTGTGACCAGTGTCGAAAGAAAGCAGTTAATATATATGCATTAAAGAAAGGCACATAAGTCATATTAATCTTCAGATGCCTTCGGTTTTTGTCCGGGTTTCAATGGTTGTTTGTCCTGAGTTATAAAAAGAGTATATGGAAACCCTATACACTAGAATCCACCTTTAATATTGAGATAACCTTGAATAAAATGCAAAATTCACTGGTTCACTTAATGGAAGGCATCCTCAAAAGTTTTTTTCATGATTACGATTTTTTTATATATTTGCGATTATATACTATCTGGGAGTTTAAATATATTACGATTATGAGTTTATTGACACCTATATTATTTTTGTAATATTACTACACAATTGACCATTATAAATATGGTAGACCCTTAAGCTGGAGACCCTTCTTTCATTCCAGTACCAACTTGTCCGTGTCTCCGTTCCCAAATCATACGGTGTTTTTGTTTCATGTAGGCTATTTTTGCATTATGATATGCTCCTAGGTCACCATCTGCAAAATATTGAAATTGAAGGAGGCTTTTCATGTATTTTAGTCTTTCAGATAAATACATACACATGTACATATATTAAAAACGGCAATATTAAATTAAATAAAAAAAAGCTAAATCTGCTTAGCTGTAAATGTTATGAAACATAGATGTATGTAAATGTACAATGAAATATACTGTTGTATAAAATATATGTATCGAAAACGTACTTTTAAAATGATGCTTACTTTTACTTGTTGAATTGCAATATTTTTTTGTAACACATATTTCTTTAAATATTTTTTAATTTGTGCACTATAAGAAATTTTTATTTTATACCAAAACTTTCTGAACCAAGAAAATTGGCTCAAAAAATCGATGTTAGGTAAATGAAATTAAAAATGACATACATTTAATAAACCAGTTAGTAGCTGCTTCCTCATACTTCTTAAGGAGGGGACCACATCTTTCTAAATGATCTGGAGCTTCATACATTGTACAATCCTCAAAACGATCACGTAATATTGACAGTATCTCGGTGTCAACTTGCCTAAGGTGATTACATAATATTTAATAAAAGGACTACATACAATTACACAGAATATTACTTATCTCGTTTGTACTGTACATTAGCCTCATGCTGACACACTACATCATCGGTATAACATTCGTCTATTGTAGGGACTCGACGCAATTTTTGATGGTACCATGGATAATTCTGCTGATTTGGTACCACAATTTTTTCTGAAAATATATTACATTTAACCATAGATATAAACCACTCAATTACTATATAAAGTGATATAAAATATGTAAAATAGAATAATGACGGCATTTAGATTTTTAATTTATTGTAGAGGTTATATTTTTACCTCTAACCCATACTACTGGGGCCTCCAATACATCTCCGACGCTGCAAAAAAACTGTTCAATAATGTTTCTAGGTCCTTCGGGCATTATAAAATATATTTTCTATTTGAAAACGAAATATTAGCCAATGTCAAAATGACACTCACAGGTTTTTTTCAAGAAGACTAGTTGTTTTTTTTTTATACATAAATGTGATATATATCTGTTCAGCAATCAGTGGAGCCACCCAGAATTGTGAACTTGGTGCAAGTTTACATAGTTCTACCGTTTTCGATTTACTGTTCTATTGAAACAGTAAAACACAATAATGTAAGAAATTTTTCGCGAATTCCAGTTTACCATGGTTTGATGTTTGATCAACAGTAAAAAAAAATATTGGAACCATTCTATTATCGGTATATAACAGGAAGAGGATAATATTGCCATGATGTAAATTAAAAAAGTCATATTATGTAAACACCTACATCGTTTACATAAATTGCTAAACGAGTTTGTTTGTTGCATCTTTAATCTAACGTTTTCGAATGACCGTTACAAAACTTTTTTAGACCGCTTTGTAATAAAACCCATGTTCGGATGAGCTATAGAAACGCAATAAAGAATATAAAGATACAAATAACTTGAAATAACTTCGACATTAACAATGGACTGGCTGCTAGAAAGAGAGGGAAAACCTGGGCGACATCTCTGTCTTTGTTTACTAGCAGTAACTGCTCTAGGGTTTCGGGGCCCCATTCAAAAATTCTAAATTTTGAAAACACGAAGATGAAGCGTTTAAATGAGTTTAAAATAAGAGTACAGATGAGTAATATTGATTGTATTAAAGGCTTTCAATAGAAATATAACAAGTAATTTTAAGGCTATAAATAATATAACTGAGTTTTTTTCCAACGTAGCCGCAGATATATTACAGTGTAATAATATCTTCCCGATGATAATATATATTTTCCTGTGATTGTTTAGCACTTTTTGATGTGTGATGTGTGATTGACACACACAACATAAACTTGGCATTTTGCTGGCGGGTATGGTATTTTTCAAGATACGGTACTGACGGGTGGGAAACGTATTTAGTCAACTACCAATCATAGAGCGTTAGAGAGAGAAAAATATGTCGCCCAGGTTTTCCCTTTCTTTCTACTGGAGTTTGGATGCGCAATCGTTAATCGCCACTCCATTCTTAATGTCGATGACAAATAACCATAAAGAAACCAAATAGGTTTCTTTATGCAAATAACCATCCAGACAAAAGTTAAAACCATTGTGAAAGGTATTATCGAGTAGTATAGTCAATTTCAGTTCTATATCGGTAGTTCATCGTTCATGGTATCAGATCATTTCAAATTTCAGTTGTCTGTTCATCACCAAAATGTCGCTCTCCTCGTCTTTATCTTATATATTCATTAAGCACTTTCAAAACCTGTGCGGAATGTGAGACGAAAACTTATATAGACATCCAAAAAAAAACGTCATCAACTCTGGCTATGAACGAGAGAGATGGAAATAGCGGTCATGTCTAAGCTTTTTGGTTATGTCAAACTCTTGACAAGCGACTGTCACAATTTGTAAAATAAACAATGGCTGTCATATGATGTGACAGTCTTGACAAGTAAATAAGGTTATAAATTCGATTAAGAATAGAAATACGCTTTTTTTTCTCGGCCAACTTTGATGACGTTTTTGTTCTTATTCCATGAAAACAGTCAACAAAAGACAAAATAACAGATTTTAATTGTTACCTTACATTTTACTGCTCACTAGGAAACCTTTTAAAAATTGTTTCCATTCGATATTAATGTGGTTAATAATAGTTGACGTAAATAGTCTTAGGCCCCCTGCACAATTAACATAAACGTAAAATGAACCGCAACCACAAAGATGGAGTATATGAAAATAATGTTCTTGTCTACAACTAATTCAGTTAACATTAGCATTAAGAATGACCTTCAATCGTCAATAACCGTAAACATAAAGATGAAATTATTTTATCTTTACGCTTAAAATTACGTTTTGCCAGTTATACCAACCTTGTGTCTGTACTCTCGTGAAATATGGGTTAAGGGTTACCCTAAATACAGTAGTAACCAACACTAATTAATACTAAATTACTATAACATTAGTTAACAATTCGATATCCATCATTTCTTCTAATTCCAGTGTCGTTTCTGATTTTTCACACAAAATGTTTAATTTAGTGAAATTGGCTAAACTGAATCCTCTATGCGGGAGTTTTAAAATATACACGATTTTACGCAGATTTGTTGTGGACAAAACATAAAAATTACAGTTACGCTTATGGTTATGGTTGTGGTTAGCTCAATTGTGCAACATGACTTATGGTGGGTTCATGCAGAAATTTTTTAGTAATAAGAATAAGAATAGTAATAAGCATAAAAAGTTAAACCTTCGTTTTATAATGACCCAGTTCATGCAGCAAATCCTTATTTTTAAAATTATTACTAAAAATTATGTTTACTGCATGAACTGGGTCATTATAAAACAAAGGTTTAACTTTTATGCTTATTACTATTCTTATTCTTATTACTAAAAAATTTCTGCATGAACCCACCATTAGTCTATAAAGCGCTAGGGAATATACTGCGCATTGAATGAAAAGGTAGCAATGGGCGCATTCAGGGGATGCTCAGCCGCTGACCGCTATGTGTTAGTAGTTAGCCTTTTCTGACTGTCAGAGGCATATATCTAATACTCTATAAGTATTAGATATATAATAAGTATTATATAAATATCTAATAAGTATTAGATATATGGTCAGCGGCTTAACACTCCCTGAATCGTTTGTATGAGTTTCGCAAAGATCTAGAAAACGTAATATGGCACAGATAACTTTCATGAATCATGGATTCATAATTCCTTGCCATATTCTGTGCTTAAAGACATTTAAAGGACAAAGGTTCGTTTTCTTTTCCATAACTTTTCTTTAAAAACAAGCAATATTTTCTTTTCTATAACTTCTGTTTAAAAGAAGGTTAAAATTCAGTTGCTCACAGCAGAGATACAACGATAGAGAGAATCATGATAGAATTATTGTCCAGTAAGCATCTCAGCAATAATATTTTAGGCTTAGTAAATTGGTCAGCCGCTGAGATAAAAAAAGTGTCAGCCACATCCGTTCAGGGAAGTAGCTAAGTTAGCTACTCAGCCGCTGAACGTCCCTGAATGCGCCCAATGATTTAAAAAATACGTGTTTATATCGTAGACCACTTATTTCTTCAAATATTCGAAAACATATTTTTAGTGGAGATAAGTGATTCATTTCTACTGTCCTTGTTCTGTGACCCAAAAATATTTTTGATTGCACTTCTAAATTATATGTAAATAATGTTCTGTATTCTGTAATAATAACCTTTATAACGTGAAGATTTTGTATGATATAATAATAATATTTTTTCCTAAATTTCTTAGCGCCAGGTGAATTGCACGGACACCAAAATAATGAATACTTTGTATAGGAAATTAGGCCAACCTATTTATAAGACTTTTAATGCCCAGTTTTTTTTAAATAGAAGCAGTGCTTATAAGAGTGCTGTTGCTTTAGAAAATTTATATCCTAACAGTTCGTTAAAACTTAGTACTCCGTCCAAGGTATATTTATATATATTTTTTTCAAATTATGTTGTTTAAACTTTGATATTCGTAGCCTTTCCAATCAGAAAATGAAAAATTTAATGGTTTCATTCCAATAGAGAAACTTGATATTACATATAGCAAAAGTTCGGGGCCAGGTGGTCAAAACGTGAATAAAGTTAACACTAAGGTTGATGTAAGATTTCACCTGCAATCAGCTGAATGGTTAAGTGATGAAATTAAACTAAAATTGTCAGAAATAGTAAGTTACTTATTTGGTTATTTAAGTCACAAATATACCGTGTGTGTAAAGCCGACATAGGCCAGTTATGAAAAAGGACACACAGAAGTAAGACGCCCTCTCACAACCTGCGTTAGTCGTTAGAAAGAGAAGTGTGGCATTTGTCCTTTTTCACAACATGCCGATGTTGGCTTTACACAAACTGTATACTGGAATGCGATTGGTACCTTTGGGTCCAGTACTTTTAGTCCCGGTTAAGGCGGATTAATTAAACTGATGGTTAGAATGTAAGTGTTTTCTTCACTTTTTGTATATCTTTTCACAGTCTTATCATCTGGTTAGTTAATCGACTTTAACCAGGTATACTGACCCTTGGTGTAGAAACAAATACAAACGTATATATTTTTTCCACTAGCAGCAAACACTACAATTTTATTCAATATCCACATTTGGCGAATATTTGCATCTTCAGGATTGATTAAAGATATCTTAACAGTTTTGATCAAACAATCTTTATTTAAATGATAATGTCTTTTAAGTATATTCTAAAGAAGTTTTGGGGCATAAAAAAATGAAGTATACACATTAAAATCCCCAGATAATGTATAAATTTTAGAAGAAAATGTAAGAGATACATTTGCTAGTATCCAGAGAAACACATCGAGAAGAGTACATAGTCAATTTAGTTTTAAAGCAATGCTAACAGTGTTTAGATGAGAAGGGACATTACATATAACAATTTATGTGGTTTACATAATTTTTAGTATTTCATTATAGTATTAAGGGGGCACGGGCAGCTGAGTGGGTTAAAGCACCGTCTTTCCAGTCGCGATACCTCTGTGAGCGTTATTCAAGTCCCGGCCAGGAAAGAGGATTTTTAATTGTCTCGCTTTCTCTGTCAGGACTTGATATGCAACCACTAATACACTGATATAGTTGTGGATGCATAGATGCCAATCCAACCGCACATACCCTAGATTTGGTAATGTTCTGAGTTTTCTGGGTTTCCTCAGAACTGTAAAGCAAATGCGTTACCGAAATAATCTTAAGTCGCTCCCAGTGTCTCCTGGCAAATAATAATAATAGCCACCCCTTCCCCGCACAGATCCCTGAGAGGACAGGGTGAGTATTATTATTATTATTAGAATTGTAAATTGTACCCTATTTCAAAAATATATATTTTTTTAAATTTCATAGTGAACAACACATTTTTCTAGCATTGCGATACACTGTTGAAAAGAAGATTTTAAACATTGTTTAACTATATAAAATACATAACCAATTTAGGGCAGACTGTGTGGTAGCCACAAATTACATGTATAGTGCTGACGTAACCCTTTTGCTATAGGTTTAGTATCTACTTATTCCAAGAGCAAATTTTTCATCCAAAATGTTTTTTTTTTCTGTTTTAGTTGAGCGAAAAAATAACCAAGGATGGTTATTTAATTTTCAGATCAGACCTTACAAGGTCACAACAGTTGAATTTGGCAGATTGTTTAGAAAAAATTAGAGGTTGCATAAGGCGATCTTTAGTCGAGATATCAGAACCATCTCCTGAAACTCAAGAAAGGATCAGAAGACGACTAGAACGGGCAGCAAGAGAACGCTTGCTTATAAAGAGGGAAAAGTCACAGATAAAAAGAGACAGACAAGTACCAGATGTTGTTCTATGAGTTACTAAAATTAACATAATTGGACTTATCAGATTGAAATTATATAAAATAAAGTGACAGAATGAATTTCTGCTGAATTAGATTAAAACAAATATCAGTTATATTAATGTATATACATATTACCATTTTGTGAATGTTTAATTACTTTTAAGGGTACGTTTAGATATGGAGCTGTGAGATTAGATGATAGCTGCGCTTTCATGATGCTGATACAGTTAGATGAAATCATATGCACAATCTATATATGATACATTTCTACCAGTATGATAAAAGCACAGCTATCATCTAATATAGACAGCTCCATGCTGCATATAAACTATGGCATCAGTGTAATAAAATGTAATTTAACATTTGTCTTAAAAGCAAGGACAGTTTTTAAATGTTGATATGCTAGCGGCAGATTATCATACAACTTCAGTCCTAAGACACTGGGGGCCTTTGAAGATATATTCAAACGTCTACGAGGAATATGAACATTACTTTTATTGCGTGTATTATGGTAATGTATCAACTTATTTTTGTCAAAGTCTTGTTGATTCTTGTAAACATACAGCAGCAGTTCTAAAATGTACGCACTTGGTACAGGAAGAATTTTATGACTTTTAAAAAGGTTACGACATGAATGAGTTGGTGGTACCCCCATCATACATCTTATAATGCGCTTTTGTGCTACGAAAACGTCATGTGCATAAGAGGAACCTCCCCATATAGTATGCCATAGGTTAGTCTAGAATGTATTTGTCCAAAATAAAATAATAATAAACCAGGTATATCCAAAACTTTCTTTAAGGTTCTAATTTGGAAACATTTAGAGTATAGATTACTAGTGAGTCTACAATGATTACAGTATACAATGATTTTTGAATGTGAGTTTGTTATCAAAATCTATACCCAGAAATGTTGTGCAGTCACTTTTCTCAACACGAATATTATTTATTTGTATATCTAAGTCATGGATGTTACTATTTTGCCGCATATGGAATGTCACATAATTTGTTTTTGAAATATTCAGAAACAATAAATTGTTGTTAAACCAGCTACACAAATGATTGACGGTAGTATACATTTTTTTTTTGAAGTGATTTATGAGACTTATCGGTGAACAGAAGAGTGGCGTCATCAGCGTATAATGAAACAAATGCCTCAGTAAGTATATTCGGCAGCACATTAATGTAGATAATGAACAAAATGGGCCCCAATACAGATCCCTGCAGTACACCCACTTTATTATCTAAAATAGTTGACGTATGGTAGGTTATCCTATTTGCTTCCAGATAATTAATTTTTACCATTTGGTTCCTTTCATTAAGATAGGACGCAAACCAATCATATAGTTTACCTCTTATTCCATATTCATCTAATTTATTTAGTAAGATGTCTTCTTGAACACAGTCAAACGCCCGGCTTAGGTCACAAAAGATCCCAGACGGACTTTCACCCCGTCAACTGCATCCAATATTTTTTTCATAAAATGAAAGTACCGCAGTGATCGTTGCATATCCAGAGCGGAAACCATGTTGATCATTACTTAAGATGTTATTTTTGTCTAAAAATTTAAGTAGCTGGAGTAATGGTGGGTTCATGCAGAAATTTTTAGTAATAAGAATAAGAATAGTAATAAGCATAAAAGTTAAACCTTCGTTTTATAATGACCCAGTTCATGCAGCAAATCCTTATTTTTAAAATTATTACTAAAAATTATGTTTACTGCATGAACTGGGTCATTATAAAACGAAGGTTTAACTTTTATGCTTATTACTATTCTTATTCTTATTACTAAAAATTTCTGCATGAACCCACCATAACATTGCATATTCATATATTTTAGAAATGACAGGTGATACAGATATAGGGCGATACTTATTCATATCTTTCATGTCACCTTTTTAAAAAAATGATGAGACCATAGATGTTTTTAGTCTAGAAGGAAATATTCCTTCGGTAAATGAGACATTAATAATGTGAGTGAAGGGTCGTATAATGTATTCAGCAATTCTTTTAATTAGATGACCTGAAATGTCATCAGATCCTCTAGAATGTTTATTTTTTTTGTAAAATAAAATCCGCTATTCTCATTATCAGTAATGGTGGGTTCATGCAGAAATTTTTAGTAATAAAAATAAGAATAGTAATAAGCATAAAAAGTTAAACCTTCGTTTTATAATGACCCAGTTCATGCAGTAAACATAATTTTTAGTAATAATTTTAAAAATAAGGATTTGTTGCATGAACTGGGTCATTATAAAACGAAGGTTTAACTTTTATGCTTATTACTATTCTTATTCTTATTACTAAAAATTTCTGCATGAACCCACCATAAGTAAGTATTACTTATATATACGCTAGAATGTATTTTTTATGTACCAGTAAATAAGTACATCGTATTATAATTCAGGTTATAGTTGGTAATACATGATGTTTTGATGTTTTTTTTGATTCACTGCAATTTAAATTAACCCATTAACGCCCAAACGAACACAATTTTGAATTCGGGCGCATTGACGAATTTTTTTCCGGAACTTCCTCGCATATTTATTCAAAGAATAGTACGTAGAACGTACTTTCTGGTGGGTGTGAGAAAAAATCGTATATGCACTACGAGAAACAAGTAGGCTGTGTACTTCCGGCGAGTAGTTTGCGCCCGAGCATCCCTAAGTGCATAATATATAATTCTCATGATTTCATCATGAGAACCTCAACACCGGCACCGGAAAAAACCTCGTTTTGAGGTAAGAATCACAAATAATTTTTTACTCAGATAGAACGCATATTTTTATGAAAAAGATTGAGAGGTCATTTTCCATCAGAATTCTACGTAAAATATGACTGTAATTTTTCCGTTTTCAAATTTTGAATTTTCAAGAATGATGTCCGCCATATTGAATCCGCCATCTTGGGATTTCAGACTTTTTTTTACCAGGAATAACTCAAAATGTTACTAAAACATGAAATGACATAGGAAAAGTATAATTCAACTCCTATTCACTTTTTATAATGAAAAACGCGCCATTTCTTAAGAAATCCGGCCGCCATTTTGAATCCGCCATCATTGAAAATTGAAAATTTAGTCAAATATATTCTGTAGTATTATTTTGATTGAGGAAAATGACTGTGGATCAAGAAAAACACAATAACATTCTTTTCTCGTTAATACCAGAGAAAAAATTCATATTTCATGTGATTTTATACAATATCCGCCATTTTGAAAAGATTACAGTCAGTTGAGGGCGGCAAAAAATATTCTATCATCAACTCCAACTATTGCCTCCACCTCCCTCCACAATCCGGAGTAGGTTAGAGTACTTTTTGGACTAAAAAAAAACTTATATAAAAAAATAATCCCCAAATTTTCAGTACTTTTCTCCATAAAGTCGGCCATATTTTTTTTTCTAGAGCATTTAATCACAATTATGACCCCGGAAATCGAAAGATCACATCCGAAAACATTAGGATAAGTGGTTTTTATTGAGTGAATTCATGAATTTCCCTTCGAGATTGACGCTCCAAAAAGGACGAAAAATTGTGTTCGTTTGGGCGTTAATGGGTTAATGTTAAAGCTTTATAACTTCATTTGTGGAAATTAAAAAGTGCAAACGTTATAACTGTTAACTTTACTATAGGTGCATGGACCTTCCCTGTGCTGCAAACTGCAGTAGGAAAAACATTGCCAAATCGTCTGCCTTTTGTAACATTGGACCCATAATTAGAATATTTGTTTGAAGCAATCTGCGAAGAAATTGCTCTATCACAGCTTATTCTGCAGAAAATTTCTTTTCCTCAACACGATTTTAGAAACAAAATTAACGTAACACTTTTTAGATTAGCGCCGTTCGTGTTCTATTCGAGTTAGAGACTTGCGGTTTGTAATTTTCGGGAGCCTATAGAGTTCGTTTGAATGCCCCGAAGACACTACGTTATGACTTAAACGCTGCATAATAAATTGGTGTGGATTGCCACAACTCGCTTTTACCCTTTGACAACCCAAGCACCCCTCCAAACCATACTTACTATCACCATCTCTGGTTGCGCCTCTGTAGAAGGCTCCGTGGGATGTCTATTTGTCTCGAATTCATGTCATGGCATGACTTGAAGGCTCTTTAAGTTGACGGGACTCACTGTGAATGGCGGATTGAGCGCTAAATGTGTTATTCCATCTCCAACCCACCCCCCTGAAAATTTACCGCGTAAGCAGGTCTTGATGCACGAGACGACTTTGAAAATTTGTGAGTAGGTGAAAATTCCTGAGAGAAGGCTCATTGGGTAGGCGGAATCTTCCTTTGTACTTGTGTGATTCGGCAATCGCGAAATTTGCGAGGGATGCTTGGTACGCGCGGCATGTGTTCACTGTGACTTAGGCTCATGAGTCTCGACTGGGTTAGCGCCTGCGAGGTAGGCCACCGAAACATGCTCTCGCTTGTCAGGAAAGCTTTCTGAGTCACCCCACGCATCAAGACCTGCTTACAACCCCTTAGGGCGGCAAATTTTCAGGGGGTGAGCTGGAGTTGGAATGTCACTTTTGATGCTCAATCGGCCGTCCGCAGTGTGCCGTCAACTTCGAGAGCCTTCAATTAATGCCATGACATGAATTTGAGACAAAACGACGTCCCACGCAGCCTTCTACAGGGAAGAAACCAGAGGGGGAGGTCGGAGTAGGTGTGGCTTGGAGGGGTGCTTGGATTATCATAGCTAGTTGTGGCACCCCACATCAATTTATTAGTCGGCATTAGGATCCATGGATTCACGCCCAACAGAGGTTAACCATGCAAAACCTTGCGTAAATGCAAAGGGGTGGCTTAAGGGGATCTGGAATTGGGTTGAAGAGATGGGACAGCGACCAAATACACAGAACTTATTGAGGAGGTCTTAATGCGTTTTGAGATGGAGCGTCCTTCTTAGTTGATCCTGTAGGACTGAAATTGCCGTCAAAATCTTGCGAATTCAAATTTCGATATGGGGTTGCTTTTTGGGGTGTGAACGGCAAACCGTTGAAGTCACAGCGTAGCATCTTCGGGACATTCAAATGAACTCTATAGGCTACCGAAAATTACAAACCGCAAGTCTCTAATACGAATAGAACGCAAATGGCGCTAATCTAAAAAGTGTTACGCTAATTTTGACGAGCAGTTTATATTGCACAATTAAAAACTACTCGTATGTTGGGTTAAATGTCATTTCAGCACACTCATACTATTTGGAATAATTCTGCATGGTTTTTGATCAATCCGAAGCCTGTTTAGGCACATATACTATATGTTTTGTGAGGCACATGTTAGTGCAGAATATCAAGTACCTTGATTTTGGTTGTTATGATTATGTTTGACAAATAAGGTATTTATTTATGGTTTTCGTTTACCATCTTTGAGTTTAGAACAGTTTGTTGTATGATTTCCAAAATGTTGCCAAAGAAAGTATGCAACATGTTTGGAAAGGCATATTCCACTGCTTAGTAGAATATTTTATTTTGACTGGCTAAAACGGGTCTAATACGTTTATCAAAATTTATTATATTTCGACAGGATATTTGGAAAAAGTAAAATACAAAATAAAATACATTTTAAATGTTCCTTTATAAATGTTTTCTATATCTCACAGAAAAAACACTACCTATGCAGAAAATGAGTTTTTTGGTTCTGTTATGGGTAGGCGTGTAATTGGAAAAAAAATTGGTCCGTGAATGGACACGGACACTATAATTTCAGCCATTTCCTATTTAAATCTCCCGCCAGCGGACGAAGTGCTTCAATATGAGGCCCATCTTATTACGTTATGTGCTCCCCCTTTATTATTTTCTCTAGTACACTCGAACCCCTTTTAAGTCGCCAAATACGGCATCATTACCTCGCTAAAGTCGCGATCATAACCTCAACTTTTTCGTGTTTTAGCTGAAAAAAAGAAATATTTAGAGATATACCACAGCACTTGTTATAACGAAAAAATCAATGTAAGTATATCCAGTCGTGCGTGACAAAGTTCAATTTTCCACTTGAATGAATATTTTAATTAAATATTTTTAAAAGACACCTAACCTATTTTAAATCAATAAATGTATTACACAATCATTTTTTTTCAATAAAAAATGTACATATTCATGCGAGAATCCAATTTCCAAACGTAGTTCTAAAACTTTTTCAGGCGGCGACTTAAGCGGGACGGTTTCGTGAAATACTAGGGGGAAACGTGGTGAAATAAGAGAGGATGTGATTTAAGCGAAGGTGAAATAAGAGGGGTTCGAGTGTACATATAGACATCCAAAAAGAACGTCATCAACTCTGGCTATGAACGAGAGAGATGGAAATAGCGGTCATGTCTAAGCTTTTTGGTTATGTCAAACTTTTGACAAGTGACTGTCACAATTTGTAAAATAAACAATGGCTGTCATATGATGTGACAGTATTGACAAGTAAATAAGGTTATAAATTCGATTAAGAATAGAAATGTCTTTTTTTTTCTTGGCCAACTTTGATGACGTTTTTTTTGGATGTCTATTATAATACATAATAGGTATTAATAATTCACTAGTATATTAGATTCTATTTAAATGAAGTATTAATTGCACCGAACTTGTAATTTTTCTTTTACCAAAAATATAATATTTTTGAAGAATAAGATTTTGTAAGCGAAAAATTAATGAAATTGTTGTTTCATATGATTGATTTGCAGCTATAAAACACATTGTACTAATTTGAGAACCAGGAAAAAAAACCATGATTAACCACTACCATGACCAATTAAAAAAAAGTTCTAAAACACTAAATTGTGAAATATGTCACATAAATCCAGAATACACAACAAAATAACTTTTCTTTATCGGATTTTTGGTAATTTTCACAAATAAATCCATCTCTCTGTTTTTTCTATTTCTAATCTCATCATTTTTTTTCAATCGTTTTTGTTTTTAAATAAGTTTTCACTTTTCACCTAATAAAGATAAAAAAAATGTTATCGTCGTAGGATGGTAGACAGAAGTGAAAACTGATGAAGGTGTAGCCTTATTTTAGGTGTACTCGGTTTTATCTTAATCTTATTGATATTGATACTAATATAAAAAACATTTGAGGATTCAGGACATAAATAAAATCCAAAAAATTTTTAAAAAAACCCTGAAAAATTTTTGGGTTTTCACGTAGACAGTTATTAATAACTTGTTCAAATATCAAGTTCATATTTTATCCTTTTGTCACCCCATACCACCTTGGAGGAAGGGACCGAAGAGTAGAAATTTTTTATGTCCACTATGTGATTACTAGGGTTCGAAATGTGTGCTGTAACGCAGGGCCGGACTTATAATCCGTCATGTTATTGACGGAAAAATGTGTTAATAATGTATGTACACACATACCTACCTATTGCTTGTGTCATTCAGAAATACCGACTGTGCTCATTGCTTGAGCATTCGTTGCCATGACTAGTCTTTCTGCATCCCTTATCGTTAAACGTGAGCGATTTGGCCTGTACATATGGTTGTAGAGGGATAATGATTGTTCCACATCCACTGAAGTTAAAAGTACAAATTCAAAATGGACAACACACAAATTATTTTCACGATTTTTGCACAGTTGTTTGCATCACTAACATTTATTTGTTGTCACTAACCAGTTATTATTATTTACATCTTATTATCAAACATTATTATTATTTACATCTATTATCACGTGTTATTACTATTTCTATACTTTTAGCCGCTGTTTGTAAAACCTTTTATTAGCCATCAATATCGGGGGCATTAACGACCTTATTACCGCAAAATCTGTTGTTTCGTCCACTGTCAGCCACAGAAATTTATTACGTATGTCTTCTTTGATATTTCGCATGACACGATACGTCTTCTGTAAATAAAGTGTATTGACTACTAGGCAATGGAAAATCGTATATATATATTTGGCAAAAAAACGTAAATATTGTCGACCATGTTCCACGAAAGGCTACATGCGCAAAACATTAAGCACAAATCAAACCAAAATTTTCAGTCTTAACAAATGGTAACGACTGTGCCTTTATTTCAGAAATCCACACAAAATCAGGTAAGTAATATGTAAATATAGTACATGAACTCACAGTACACGAGTTAGTTCCTTGCGACAAAAAATTGTTTTCGATGCGGCGGTCGACTCGTTTATACCTACAGCAGATGGCAAACTAAAGGGACACCTGATTCTACATTACCGGAATAGCGCGCTGTCTTACGGAGCAAGTGTATTACGGAGTCCTGGGTTCTCGCGACGACTTTGTTTGCGATAACATTCTACGCACGGACAGTGGCGTGGGTATACAGGGGCAAGATATATGCGCTTAAAAAATACGGTTTATACTTTAATCATCATAGACATGTATAGTGCTCCTCTGCTCTGCGTGACAGCATACTTTTCCGGACCTTAGTAATTACTGTCCATGCTAAGATTTCATGTAACCTATTTCCAATATTCATTTCCTTTTGACCCCCACCTTATAAGTCAAAAACCTTTACATTTGCAGTGTTGCGTTATATATGTATATTAAATGTGAAGTGCATATCTTGTATCATTTGTGAATATTTGTAGACGTTATTGCATAACCGTGAATTGTGTTACCTGTAGATAAGAAAAAGTGTGTAAAATTCATTTATCCTCGAATCCTGCAATCGATTAAGCTCAAAAACTAATCAGTTCTAGAACTCGTCATGATACACGTTTCAGATTTTAAATTATCTTAAAGTGTTCTCGAGTTATCGTGTTCACAAAAACGATTAATAACCAATAAGTTTTGTTTTTCTCAAACCTTTTACTCATTTTTTTCTTTTATAACCGTTTTTTATTTGGGCCTAATACTCTACCTTTAATCTATACTGAAGGTTATAGATTCAGTAAACAATATTCATTGTTCAGTAAACAATATTCATCGTTGACTGAAGTTTCAAATTTAATCTGCTGTTCTGGGGTCAGTTTACTTAAAAAGGCAGTGGGTAAAGTTGCCATAACAAGTACAAAAACAAAACCTATGAAGAGGTCGTATAGAAAAAATAGCACTATACATCATTATATTTATTTAAACAAAGCACTATATTACACTAGTCTAGCGAATTATATAATCTGAAATAAATATCTACAGAATTTAATATTTGTTAACACAATTTGAAACAGGACACCTTTCTGTCAAGGGTTTAACAGTTTTATAAGAGAAGAATAGTAAAATTCCTAATTTGCATATTTGTGGTGATATTAATTTTCCAGAAAATTAACATCGTTATGTATTCAGTTATAGAGAATGATTTTAAAGTGTACAATCTGAAAACTAAAATATTCGCCTATGCCGACACATTGTATTATTGCATGGTTATAATCTTCATAACATTTTTCTGTCATAAATAAAGACAGTTTTTTTATTCCTTTTTTGTTACAAATTAAAAAAAAATAAACAAAAATATCAAAACGTGAAACATTCATATAATTCAATACCTTACTTAAGAAAGTTATATTACACTTGTAATATACAAGATTTTATGGTGGAATTGATATAAAGGTCATTCCCACAGAATATTAATACAAGGATTTTAATTCAATTCAATTCAGTATGTACGGCTGCATGCCTTGAGTAGCAAAGAAGGCACGCAGCTTGAAACTGTATTTACGAATCCTAAATGTTCATAAGTGATGTTTGTGAATTCCACCCAACAAAAACCTAATTAGCTTAAAAAATAAAAACAATCATTTGTAACTGAAACCATATTGACTTTCTGGTCTGCTCATAACCATAACATATTTCCATTAATCCCTGTCACGATCCCTCCTTTTATCACTGGAACTTGAGTGACG
The DNA here is from genome assembly GCA_029963805.1 of Aromia moschata. NCBI lineage: Eukaryota > Metazoa > Arthropoda > Insecta > Coleoptera > Cerambycidae > Aromia > Aromia moschata. Next base: position 631,751 of record JAPWTK010000174.1, on the reverse strand, counting down.
AGAATGGGAGCGACGGTCACGGTCACGACTTCTCGACCTAGAATATCGGTATAATGTAAGAATATTAAACACAACTTATAAATAAAATCCACAAAAAAAAAAAAACAAATATTGCAGCAATTTTATGAGATGTGACATTTTACATATAGATCTAGTCTATTTAGAAAGGAATGGAATGTAAGAGGAATCTTATACTTCCCAAATATTTCGGTATTCATATGTACAACAGTTACTTTTGAAAGCAAAAAAATAACAAACATATTTTTCATAATATTTACACCATTTTAAAATATATCATAATGAGTCGGCAACCCGTGTTAGGTTTTTTATTCTCAAAATAATAAAAACAAACACCATGTTAGTTTTTTCATTCCCAAAATAATAAAAATTTTTTTTTCAAAACTAACTTTTTTATTGTTACCAAGATACAGGGTGTATCTCGGTAACACTCCACTTTAAAAGGTATGTTGTATATAAACTCATCAAATCAAATACTATCTGTTCCCGAAGTTACGGACATTCTTCCCAAATCACTCTATATATACTCGTATATATATGTATTTCATTGAATATTTAGTGTATCAGCTTTTACTGTATGAAATATTGAATTTATAGACATGTATATGCAGAGACCTGTTTTGTTCAGCATTTTAATTTCAGTATACAGTATGTTAGAATTTGAATTACATCCAGCTGAGTAATTAATAAAATGTTTTTTCCTAATTTTTGAAACTTCATTCTCCTTGAGGGATAGTTTAATTAATCAAATAGAAATAAACAACGGGGTGACTTTTTACATACGGAGGGTTCAGAAACAAATGAGAATAAGATAGTTTTGATGACAATGATTTTAACGATAATTTATCAATTTATTTTGTTTCCACCATTTACGGACTTAACACCGACTGGCTTCTGAACCTTCCATAATACTGGAACGTCTTTAGAAGGGGGCATCACAATATTTCGGAATTTCGGTATTCTATAGACTGCCATTGTCAATTAGAAAATCGATGACTATAACTGTTTTGATAAGATATTGTAAGTAGTAATTTCCCAGTATATTAACAGATTCAAATGTACAAAGAGTTGTAAAATCCAGTGATACACTAAATTCATCTCTGGAATAGCAATAGGATTAGCTCAGATCCTGTCAGAAACAATTAATTCCATAGGAAAGCAAAAAAAAATAACATTTTGGAATACGAAAAATTTAGTTAAACATTTTGGAGAAGAATTGGAACCTTTGACATACAAAAAATTGTTTGGTAACATGGAAAAACTACATTTGCACTTACTTAACTAGTGTTTTCTCAACCATACTTGTGAAACCATGTTGATGATTCAAATGTTTTTAATCACCTCCTAACAGATTCCTTAAGGGGTTACATGGGTTTTCAAACTTCAAAAAAATCAGTTTTTGCAAATTTTAAGTCAATCCGAGTAAAACTGTAAAAGTTAGAAACTTTAAAATACACGCCTGTGCGGCCTTATCGTCTAGACACGTCGTAGGTATCGACGCAGCTGTTTCTCTGTTGCTATTCTCTCTGTCTAATCCCTATTAGTCTGCTTTTGTATACACATTCTGTATACTTAAATATGTAGGAGAATTTTACCGTTACAAATTTGACAAATCCATGTGTTGAAAAAAAAAAAAATTTACCATCTTTTTTCATTCGTAAAACTTTAAACGCGTTTTTCTTGAAACGACATTTTCATAGTCGGTAGGCAAGATATCTCAAAAACGATTCCACCGATTGTTGCGAAATTTTGTATACTACTTCTACATTGTATGGACTCATGAATGAAGGGTTTTTATTACCGTCAACTACAACTCATTTTACGAGCCAATATGTGGCGAAATTTTTGTCAAAAATCGAAATTTGTTTTCACTGCCAAAAATTCATTTTTCAGTTTTTTTAATCCTTCGTTCAATCACAAGCTATTACTACCTACTAACAGAAAACGTTTGGGGTTTTTGTTTCGGATAAGTCCTTTAGGAGTTATTCTGCCTACCACAAAGGTATTTTTGACGGAGGCGCCTCCGCAGTTCAGCTCTCCTTGGCTCATTCTTCAATATTTTTTAATGAAAAAATTATGAAATATAGTTTGATTATTAATCTTGCAAATGTCATAAATTAGAATAAAATAACTCATTTAGTATATTTAACAAAATATATGGAAAATGTGCTTTTTTTGGCCTTCAAAACCCAGGTAACCCCTTAACTGTTTCAAGCTTATTCTGTGGATTCCAACATGGTTCACACGCACTTTGAGTTAAATGCAGTGTTTTAGCATTAATGAATTAACTGTGCTAATCCTATTAAGGGTGTCAATTAAGGATAAATATTGGGATGGTTTTACAGTTTTTTGATGTCGTAAAGATTATAGCAATGTTATCTTTGAAGTGGAAAAGTTTAAAATTTTAAAGAACACAGAATAATCTGGTTTTGTAAAACATCGATCGAAAAACTTGAAAAAATAGAGTTAATTTCATTTGTTAATTTTTTTTTTAATTAAATTAAACCCACTCATGAAAAAATAATTAAATACACGTTTTTTATGAGAAACAAAGACATTTAATAACTGTGCTTGGTATTAGTGTATAGCTAAAAACAAGTGTTCCCTGTTGACTAAGTCTCATAAGGGATAAAAGTTGTATAAGACAGATATTTGTTAATTAACTATTAAACCTCCACATGGCCAAATACTTTTTGTGATTTTACAAAGTAAACAAACCAAACTGTTTTTACTGTGAATACCAGTGCAGGGTCGTTAGAAGGGGATACCTAATAATGATGAACGCAAATTAAAATGGAATGTTCATTATGCAATAAAATTCAACAGCCAACAAAAGAAAATAAAAATCCGTGTTTTAATTGCGACACTTGTAGAAACTTCATATGTAGCGAATGCAGTGAGCTTAGTTCATCCGAATTAAGGTGTGTAGCCTTGCAGAAACGCACATTAAAGTTTCAATGCAAAAAATGTAAAAAGTTTGAACTTGTGGAAATATTACAAAACAGCATAAATGACAAAGAGAAGATAATAAAGGATCAAGCTTTAATAATTCAATTACTACAAGAAAAAGTAAATGACTTTCAAAAAATCCCCAAGCTATCAAACAACATATGCTTCTGTCTTAAAGACTGATAATACTAACATAAGTACAAACTTTCCAAAGGTGGTTATAAAACCTAAACAAAATAAAACTTCTGATAAAACGATGAATGAAATTAATTTGAAAGTTAATCCAATAGAATTGAAACTGGGAATTACAAATGTGAAGAAATTTAAAAATGGTGGAGTCATAATCAAATGTCAAAACAAGGAGGAAACTGAAACTTTAAAAATGGTTATGGAAGAGAAACTCCAGCAATCTTATGAAGTTGGGTCAACGAAAATGAGACAACCAAAGATAAAAATTGCAAATTTTAACCAAGAAATGTCAATATCTGAAATTGAAACATCTATAAAACAGCAAAACCATATAAACGATCATATTAAAGTCCTGCATATAAAAAAACCAGGAAAAGGCTTTAAAACAATTATTTGTGAATGTGCACCCTCAGCTTTCCACCAAATCATGACTTTGAAGAAATTGTGTATAGGTTGGGAAAGACACACAGTGTTTGAAGACTTGAGTATTCCAAGGTGTTTCCAATGTCAAGGATTCTATCACAAAAAAAGTAATTGCAATGCTAAAACGGTATGTTCAAATTGCTCTAAAGAACATCTAAGTACTGAATGTCAAAATCAAATTTCCTCTTGCAAAAATTGTATTATGTCGAACCAAAAATTTAAAACAAAATATGCTACAGATCACAAATGCGATAGTCGAGAATGTCCAACTCTCATATATCATATGAAGGTTCTTAAAACTACAACGAATTACACTGTTATCTAATTCACCCAAAATGTATCACTTAATTACGTTAATTGATGATCTGTCATTTTTGTATGTAGAACAACTAAAAATTAAAATTAATGATGGAGAATAACTTAAAACGTATAAAAATAGGCCACTTAAACGTCCGTTCTTTATTTACAGGGTTCGATCATTTTTGCACACTATTGACAGAAAATCAGTTTGACATCTTTTGTGTTACTGAATCATGGCTGAATAACGATATTCCAATTAATACCATTGACATACCTAATTACAAATTTTACAGGAAAGATCGTATGGGTAGAGGGGGAGGTGTCGGTATTTATGTAAGTAATACATTACATACTACAATGGTCTTACAAGATTTTACCTGTACCGAAGGGGTTGAACACTTATTTTTAACCGTAAAATTTGGCAAACTAAATTTACTTATCTGTGTAATATATAAAGCACCCCCAACCAATGTAGCTTTGTTCGTTCAATATATGGATGACCTGCTATCATTCATAACTCCGCAATATGACAATATCTTGATAACGGGAGATATAAATGTCGACCAAATGTTTGAAAACCCGGTCTCACAATGCATGTCAGTTTATAATTTTAATCAATATATTTCAGAACCTACCCGACTTACAGTAACCTCAGAAAAAAATTATAGATGTCATATTTTTTAATAACCCTGAACTGATCTTTGACCCGGGCACCTTAAACTCTGACCTCATATCAGACCATAGAACAGTTTATTGTGATCTAAATTTGTCGGTCAAATGTTGCAAGCCAAAAATAATTAATTATAGAGATTTTAGGCACTTTCAATTCGAGAATTTTTGTCAAGACCTAAGCAACATCTTGTGGGATGAAATTTTTTATATTCAAAACATCGCGGATAAAATAACGTATTTTTCTGAAAATATATTAATATTATTTAACAAACATGCGCCATACATAACCTCTCGGGTTACTAAACCATATGCACCCTAGATTACAAATACCGTAAAACAAATGATGAAGGAACGTAATAAAGCTCTCAGTATTTATAAAAAATAAAAAAACTGGCATGACTGGAATAATTACAGACAGTTACGAAAAGTAGTTAATACCATCAAACGTGAAAAAGCTGCATATTTACTATTTCAGCAAAAAAAGGGAAACAAAAAAGAACTATGGCAAGCAGTGAACGCTTTAAATATAAAACCAAAACAAAATATTGATATCCCTGCAGAATTACATAAGCCAGAGACAATTAATAATTATTTTATGTCTGTTTATACCCCACCCAATAACTGTGGAAACAGTTTTACGTTATAAAGCTCATAAGTTCCAAAATGACATTCATTTCAATTTCCAGCTCGCTAGTATAGATGACATAAGAGTAATTGTTTTGAATTTAAAATCTAATGCTACTGGGAGTGATGGTATAAGCGCTAACATGTTAAAATACTGTTTACCAGTTATAGCAAAACACATAACACATATCATCAATTGCTGTCTGGAGAGTGGTTATTTTCCAGAAAAATGGAAGTTATCTCTCATTAAACCACTTCCTAAAGTAAAAAATCCAGAGAACGTATCTGACTTAAGACCCATTACCATAATTCCTGGGCTGGCAAAAAATCCTTGAAGCATTTATTCAGCCTCAAATTTATGATTACGTTATAAACAATAAAATTATATCCGATTTGCAGTCAGGCTTTAGAAAAGGGCACAGCACAACCTCTGTTTTATTAAATATATCTGATGATATATTTTCAAGTCTAGATAGAAATTTGGCTTCTGCATTGGTTCTTCTGGATTTTTTCTAAGGCTTTCGACACAATAGATCACAATTTACTTATTTCCAAACTGGAATTTTATGGTTTTGACAATATTTCATTAAATTTTTTTGTGTCATATCTTGATAACAAACGCCAAAAGGTCATCCTTGGAAATGAATGTTCTAGTGCTTGCCCTATCACATCAGGTGTACCCCAAGGAACAGTCTTGGGACCTATATTATTTTTAATATATATAACGCGGATATTTTTCACTGTGTAAGTAACTCTAAGATCCAGGGTTATGCTGACGATAGTCAGCTATTGTATTCCTTTAATCCTACACAAATAAAGAGTGCATGTGATAACCTTAATGCCGATCTAAACGTAATCGCTAGGTATTCTAAAGAAAACAACTTGAAACGTTGTCTTTCCTTTGAAATGTGCAGTTATTTGTTTTGCTTCCAAAAAAATCCAGGGAATTTGTAAAATCCAATTTAAATTTAAAAATGAATGATAAAGATGTTCAGATTGTAGACAAAATCAAAAATTTAGGAATAATATTTGATGAAAATCTCCGATTTCTTGATCATGTTAATTTGTTAATAAAAAGGTCTTATATAGCTTTAAAACTGCTTTATGCAAACATAAGCTTAATAAACTTTAAACTGAGAAAAAAACTATGTGAAGCTTTGGTATTACCTATTTTAAATTATTGCAGTATTTGTTATATCCCTTGCCTCGATAAATTTACCTTACTTCGTCTTCAAAAAGTTCAAAACGCATGCTGTCGGTTTATATTTAATTTAAAAAAGTATGATCACATATCAGAAAAAATATCTCAACTTGGTTGGTTAAAAATGGAGACATTAACTAAGCTTCATCTCGTCACTTTTGTCCATCGTTTACTTACTACTGACACTCCGCTCTATCTACGTAACAAACTGAAATTTCGACAAAATGTCCATAATGTTAATATTAGACATATCAATAAATTGTCACTACCTCAACATAATAAAGCCATATTCAGACGTTCTTTTTCTTATAACTCGATAACCACATATAACAAAATTGAAGACCACTTTAAGGCGTTATCTATAAACAGCTTTCGCAAAAATGTCAAACTCTACTTTTTTCGTAATTCACAATAACACTTCTTATCTCGTCAACAAACGAGTGACATAACTTAGTTACTCATATATATGTAAATATTTTATTTATTTGCAATCCTCTAATAGCATGTAGTTTAACTAATATTTAATTTCATTTGTCCATTGTTTTGGTACTGGTGAATGTATTTTCTATTTATTATTTATAAGTGTTTCTATATATTGTTTTACACGTTACATACTAAATTTCTAATTTTGTTGTCTTGGTTGTATAAATTTCTAGGTTTTCTTTTTTTCTTTCTTTCAAATTTTGAGTGTACTAAATCTCATATCAAACACTAGTTGTTGGAGCTGACTTTGTGACTAATACCTATTTACTTTACTATTACAAAGGTTAAGTTGAGAAGCTTTCCGGCTAGACTTCGCCTTTTACTTTCCTATTTGAAATTGTAAATGTATGATTTACTCTACTCAATAAAGGCATATTATTATTATTATTATTATACCATTACAATACATACTTATTGTTGTACTAAAGTCGTCAAACAGAAGGATTTTTAAGAATGTGCTTATTAAAATATATATTACAATTATTGCAAGAATTACAATACAAATGTAATCCTTGCAAATTTGTAATTTAATTTACTATAGCAATACTTTTTGTATACTATTTTTTTTTTTGGTAAATTGCAAAAATAACAAAAAATAATATTTTATTTTACAATTATTATACTATTTGATTCAATATCAAAAAAATGCTCAGAAAGCTTCACTTTTTTTTTTTTTTTAAGAAGTGATCTTCAAACCTGTTTACTGCGTTATATAGGTATATAGTATGTCCCCAGATCGAGTTTAAAAGAGGAAAAAAATTTGTGTTTTTGATTTCTCAGAAAAAAGTCACTCTTGATGATTTACCCTGCTTGATTTCAAACCCCCAAAACGGAAATTACTTTTTTATATAACTCAAACGGTTCTCGAGATAATACCATTTTTCTTCATAATTTGGACTTGAATTTTTTTTACAATTCTTTAAAAAAGTTCTAGTATCACTGACAACTGCTGACAACTAATAAGTCAGTATAACTTCAAATCGAATCTTCGTCATTTTGCTACTATTTATATGCTACAATGTTGACTAGAACAAAGAATTTATTTGATTCAAGTAATTCGAATCATTTTTTTAGCTAACTAACTAATTGAGCTTCTATAGCATATAATATCCTAGACAACGAAATTATTGGGTTAAATCCGCCAACTAGAATTTTGTGAAAGTCCAAATTATGAAGAAAAATGGTATTATCTCGAGAACAGTTTGAGTTATATAAAAAGTAATTTGCATTTTGGGGGTTTGATATCAAGCAGGGCAAATAATTAAGAGTGACTTTTTCTGAGAAATCAAACACAAAATTTTTTTCCTCTTTTAAACTCGATCTGGGGACGTACTGTATATTAATTCCAAGTAAATAATGTTTAAATAAAGTCGTTTTGTGTACTATTTGGGTATCTACGTAGTGATTTTTTGAGTTCAGTCGCATATGAATTAGACCATTGAAATTAATAACGCAACTTCATAATTGTGAGTTATTGATAATTAATACAATAAATACCAAATATTATTGATGAATTACATAATGTCAAATAAACAACACCGCATAATGTCAAATAAAATTAGTTGCTTTGGTTGAAGTTACAATAAGCATTCAAATAACAATTCGAAAGTATAACATTAGGTCATATATTTCTTTGGTACAATACATATATATGTGACTGGGTTCATATATATGTATGTATTTAAAAATTGTTCTCAATTATCTGAACAACCCATGGTCCCAACTAGTTTGGACAATCGAGTTTCTACTGTACATGAAAGAAATTCTATTGCAGCAACTCACTATAAGAATATATTAATTTATAATGCTTTATAAGTATGTATATATGCATCAGAATAACTACCTGGATTTGTAAGAGCGACTGCTCCGGCTTTCACGTTCACGCTCCCTCTCTTTATCTTTACGATCCCTTGACCTAGACCTGTGACGTTTTGACCTTCTGTCTAATTCCCTACCTCCTACGTAGTGCTCGCGATACCTTCTTTCATAACGATCATCCCTGTCATCACGGTCCCTATCTTTGCCCGCCTTCCTCTTCTCTTCCTTTCTCTTTTCAGCAGTTTTCTAAAAACATACATAAATGTATAAAAAAATTGACAGATTTAAAATATAGATTTCATTGTGTCAAGTATCTTAAAAATATTCATTTTATTATTAATTTTATGTATACCTCTAGTTCTGCTAGCTTTTCACGGATTTTAATAAAGCCAAGATGCAACTTTCCGCCAAAATGATCAGCTAAACGCCTATCATTGTCGTGTATGCCCAGATATGCGGAACATACTTCGCAAACTCTTAGCTTTTGTTGCTGATAACTGCTAGCAGGCATAGAATTCCGATACTCTTGTTCAGCTTCAAGTTTCTTCTTCCTCAGTTCGTCCACCTAGAAGCGAAATTAAAATGCAAATTTCTCCAAATGAAAAAGAACCTAGTAATCCTTAATTTGGACTAGACCAGCTTTATTGATCTAATTGTATTAATAAAACGTAAAACAATCAGAAGAGATCAAACGTACGTAAAAAAAATATTTTTTTGATATGTTTAATGTCTCTTCAGGGCATTAAAACGAACTGGATTACACATTTTGTATAGTATAGTAACAAACCTCTTCCATAAGTTTCATACTCTCTTCGACAAAGCCTTCTTCACCAAGTTGTTCTGCTTTAGCCAATTTCTGGCCGATTTGTTCAGCAAGTTCGTGAACGCTGTTCGCCTTAACAGCCACTTCTGCAGACAATTCTTCCTGAGTCTCGGCAAGCCGCTGTTTTGCAGCCTCAGTTCTTCTATCGCAATCACTTATAAAAGCTTGAAGATGTTCCATAGCCTAAAACATTGAAGTATTTGATAAAAAAAACATACATATATAGTTTTACTTAAAATTATTTAAGCTTATATATATATATATATATATAACTAATTAGGTTTAAAAAATGTTGATCGACGAACATCAAATACTTACGTCAAGATCATAGAAGTAATCTTTGGATTGCTGAGCTTTCTCAAAATCCGCTCTTAGTGCCAAGTCATGGATTTTGGGACATTCTCCTAAGTCCATACGCTGTCAAAAAATACAATTAGACATACGTTTCTTTTTGCTCTTGTTAATTATTAGCGATGTTAATAATTTTGCTCGTGATAGGTATAATTCTTTTATAATTCAGCATCAAGGCAAACATTAAATACATTTACAGGAAACAAGTTCAAATATTTTCTTTTTAATACTTTTGACAAACTGTGAAAATATCTATTAGAAATGAAATATTGTTTGGTTTTCTAGCGATTATACACATTTTAAAAACAGCATATAAATTAATATAGAAGAATTATCCTATGTTTCATGTAAATAAAACAGCTAAATAGTTTCAGAAGTTCCTAAACATATAAAAATTATAAACACAGTTGAGCTTTAGAAACAGAATCTGAAAAAATAAAGTGAGGGGAAAAGTAATGGCAAAAAGGAAGACACTGAAGTAGTGTATCCTTGATACAATTTTTTTATAGCTCCTAGAGTTTTATTTCTCGTTTAACTTATTTTTACAAAAAAAAAAGTAAACGAAAATAATAACAATAGCAAAAATACTGTGTTTATATTTTCCTTTTTTGCTAAAACTGAAATACAATATAGAATAAAAAATATAAATTATTAACTTACAATTATGGTTAAATTCCACAGAGAAAAATTGGACTCGAAAAATCCTAAGCCGGATTGATTTTTCTTTAAAAATGTTGATTGCTTAACTTTAATAACCGTTAATAGATGTAAATAAAAACGCACCAATTTTAATGGCTTTAGTTGGCTAGATCAGGAATAATTTATATACTCACAAAGAGGCCTGTATGGACGGATATTGGACTTTACATTTGGATTTTTATTTATACTCACAATAATCCTGTGTTCAATATTTGTTTTTATTTTGTATGTAGTACATGCAGTTTTCGCTATTAAGTTTTCAATAAACTTTTTTGTTACTTACCAAACAACACCTGATTAAACATATATAACTACAAATTCAATTATTTTACCATACCTTCCGAGGGCGGCAATACCAAATAAAAAACAGTTAAGAAATTAATAAAAGAAATGTCTGTGCAAAATAGGGCACCAGAAAATAAATCTGAGTTTTATTAATTTCTTATCTGCTATATAATATTGCTGTAAACAATACGTTTTCTGCTGATATTGTTCCTATATCAACATTTATACCTAATATTTCAAATTTTATACGTACGTCAGTGTACTTACATACAAAACAAACACCTATTCCTCATCTTATATTAGATAATTGAAGTTTCTGAAAACACAGTGCGTTATTAGTTACCGAGAAAAAGTATTTGGTAAAATCAGACTCAATATTAGTAAATAATCTGAGATTCTTTTATCATTCTAAATAAAGATTATAGAATCCATGTAGTGACCAAAAAAATAGGTACATATGGTAGTAAGTTAACGTACCGTAGAAGAAAGGATCTCATGAGGGCAGCAACTAAGCAAAAACGATTTGCACACTTTAGGATCGTTGAATTTCACATGAAATTTGTTATTTTCTCCTAAAATAATAATTAAGCATACAAAAATCAATCAAACGAAGAACTATGTAAAAAAGGCTTACCATTTCTCCCAGTACCCATAAGCTGATCTAACATGGCCCGCATTTGATCGTGGGCCGTCATTGTGATTTCTGAAGAATTTAAAGTTTTAGCGAATATTAAGGCAAATTTCACCACAAATTACAAAAATATCAACGTCGAAATTTTTAGAAATTAGGACAACCACGAACGCAATATGGCGACCACAAATTACTGAAAAGAGATGGCGACTTTCGATCACCTCTTGTAATAACCAGCGTTGCCAGCTTTATGTATGGTGAAATTTGAAATTGAAGGATATTTTCGGGATATAGGTATATGGAAGGGAAACGTCGTCGTAAGTCGAAATCTATTTGGCCGCACACTGTCATAGAAAATCTATGCGGTTTTCAATGAACACTGTTCAGTGAACAATGTTCACTGTTCAAAGTTAAATCACAGAGAACGCGGCAATTACTTTTGAGCATCCCACATCCCGTGTACAGTAAAGGCGTGCGTGGTAAGGGAGTATGTACACTCAACATCTATATTTCCGAACTTTACGTTCCGCAGACTTCCACATTTCCGAACTCTCGTCACCTCGGGATTACCGAACTACTGGCGCATGCGCAAAGGGTTTTTCTGGCTCATTCTGGTACTTTTCTTTGTTTTTCGAGGTTTTTATGCAAATGTAATACATACATACATGTGTACATGTTAATAAAAGAACGTTTTTCTAAACAAAAGAATGTCAGGTGCAAAGGAGAGAGTGATGCAGGTAATTATTTTGTCATTCAAAGTAAAGGTTTGTTTTATTGAACATATTGTTGACGTAACCTATAATAATTTAAAACTGAAATGAAAAATGATGAGAAAATATGTATTTTTAAGAAAACCGTGATACAAAACAAACATTATTGTACTGTTTATTTGCAGAGAAAAGAGCCTGCTAAGAGGCTAACCTTGGAGCAAAAGCTGGATTTGATAAATCACGCAAAAAATGGCGTTAAAAATGTTGATCTATGTAAGATGTACAATATTTGTAAATCGTCAGTGGCAGAAATTCTTGGAAAAAAAGAAATTTACTTTGAAAAAAACCTAAAAAAAAGACGAAAATTGAGTGGACGGATTGACACAATAAAGTGCACCGGTACTTATGATACGCCATTTGAAAGAAGTGTTTTTCACTGGTTTGTACAAAGAAGAACTCTTGTCGCAGATGTGCTGCTGAGGGAGGGCGATTTCCTCTTTGCTTAATTCTGTGACAATCGAAATGTTTGATAACAATCGCATTATTGTGTTTACATTTTTTTCTCACTTCAAATTTCGCGGTTTTTTGTTGTCAACCATACAGCGACAAGTTCGGTTATGTGGAAGTACAAGTTCGGAAATATCGTGAGAAAAAGTTCGGAAATATCGTGAGTTCGGAAATTTGGAGTTCGGATATGTGGATGTTGAGTGTACATACGTCGATGGAGAAATTAGGTGCTTTCCATTTACCGACACACGTCGACTCTTGTCTCCGAAAGTGTTTTCCATTTGATTTGTGTCGCTGTCAGTCGACGACACAAGACACCTCAAACAGACTCCGCTAGATAGCTGAGTTCACGCTGAGTGTGAGTGTAAAAGAAGTAAAACTCTAAATGAACGCGGCAAAGCATATAGTGGAAAGTTAATGCGAAATCTGATTGAAGAAAATGAAGGTAGGTTACACAGACTACATGTGACAAATGTAATTATTTACAGTAACTACTTTCAACAACTTTTGCACGAAATTACTGGCCTAGCCAGCGTTCTATTTACCCATTTGATGAGAGTTAACACTAGTTGACACGAGTCGACACAAGTCGCTGGGAGTCGTGTAAATGGAAAGCACCCATTTTATAATATGGAGAAATTATGATGTTTTGGCATGAATTCCCCTAATTATTCAAAAAATTAGGGGTATGCAAGATGAATCGTTCTCGCAAAAATGTGACAACAAATTAATATATAGCTGTATTGTAATTTATCTGTACACTATCCTAATAGTTTAGATTAATTAAAAGTACATAACTGAACTCTATGCGTAGTTGTATTATAATAATAAACTAGGTATATTATACACACGCTTCCATTTTATCTTAATAAGAACGACCGCATCCGAGAGATCACTACATGAGATACCCATTAACAAAGTAGATATGTAGGTATGTACTAAGAAAATATTTGGGTTGGTATGGCTAAAAATTAATTTTATGCTTTTGGCATACTCCTTTGACAAAGTTTCTTGGATCATTAGACTTTAGATGTCATGTAATTTGGCCATTAGTTTACAAATAAAAAGAGGGCCATAATAATGAACTACAGTTATCTTGCCATTTTAGAGTGATAGCTTGTAGCATATTTATGTCTAACTAAAGTTAGGTAGGTACTAAAAACTACCTACGTAACCTACCTACTAACCAAACGTTAATTTCTGCGACTGTGAAAGGATTTTGGTCTCTACGTCTCTATTTTGTTAGTTAGGCTTAGTAAATACCTACCTGCTGAAAAGTCAATTACGTTACATACATATACTAACATTTGCATTTTTGCCATAGATAGGTCACAGAAGTATGTGATTACGTCATGGGATACTCGTGACATACTCTAATCCAAGGGGACTAGGGCAAATATCTCACGATATCGTTACAGTTGCAACTGTAAAACTTTGGTTAAAACTCTGGTCGATTGTGGGAAACAGAAGAGGCAATACAAATTCATAAGTATATTCGAAAATTAATAAAACCGGCATCGTTGCTTCTACAAGATGTCCAACATTAAAGTAAAATAATACATAATACATACACTCGACATCCACATATCCGAACTTTTTCGTTCAGCAAAATTCCACATTTCCGAACTTTCTTCACCTCGGGATAACCGAACATGGCGCATGCGCAAAGGGTTTTTCTGGCTGATTCGACAGCGACAAGTTCGGTTGTGTGGAAGTCCAAGTTCGGAAATATCGTGAGAAAAAGTTCGGAAATATCGTGAGTTCGGATATGTGGATGTCGAGTGTATGTAAAGCAGTCATGTCAAGACACGATGCGAAAAACTAGGGATTTTTATGTCGTTTTGTTTGCCTTACACGTGTGATTACTAGAAAGGAGGAAAAGTGTGGTTAGAGTTATTTTTCTGAAAACAACATGGACGTTGTGGATGAAGTTTTAGAAAAATCAGCCCGAGAGGCTGAAAAATATAAACCCATAACAGTTGAGAAGCATTTAGAGCTAGAGTATGACTTAGGAACCCTTATGGCAGTGGATAAGAATGAATTTGACATGGATACGCTGAGGTACGTAAAAAATAATGCATTTTGTTTTTTTCTGTTTTAAAAGTGTGTATTATGATTTCTAGGAAGGACAAGAATGATTACTTGCTAAATTTGACCAGGGATAACACGCAACTACTGTTAAACAAAATATGGGACCTTCCTACCGAACAAATTGAGGAGTCGATCGTTGTGAAGCTTCCTCCACAAAAAACAGTTCTGCCCAGGATGAAACCTGTACCCAAACCAAAACCTTTCACCAAATGGCAGCAATTCGCCAAAGAGAAAGGTATACAAAAGAAGAAAAAGAGCAAGTTGTCATGGGACGAACAGTTACAGAAATGGGTACCCTTATATGGATTTAAAAGGTCTAATGCCGAAAAACAAAAAGATTGGTTGCTGGAGGTTCCTCAAAATGCCGATCCAATGGAAGATCAATTTGCTAAAAAGATTGAGGCAAAGAGTGAAAGAATTGCTAAGAATGAATTGCAGCGGTTGAGAAATATTGCAAAAGCGAGGAAAATTAAAGTTCCTAGAGTGGGTGTTATTAATCCAGATGCCTCGTCAGCTAAAGATGTATGTTTGTAGTACTCTATTTCCATTCTAAATTGAAAATAGGTAGAAAAAAGCAAGGTTGTCAGATATATTTTCTAAAATTGCTAAGCTCACTATACAAGTATACTTCATACTTCAGCAAACTGTTAGTTCGTGACGTTCTTAGAAAGCTAGTTTGGAAATATTTAAAAAAAATACATAGATATAAATTTATTAGTTAGCATTAAAATAAAGCATTTAAAATTGCTGGAAAAAAATAATTGTAAATTAAAACAACTTTACCTATGTTACTATACTTAAGAAAATTTTGAAGAGCCCGCAACGCGATGCCGCGAATGCACCAGCAAATGCCGACCATTATACTATAGGATTGCTTTATATGTAATACATCCAAATACTTATTCGGTCCACTGTGCCATAAAATTTAACAAAAAAATTATTTCACAATTTTCGAATTTATAAAAGATATATGCACGCCCATGGAATCATAAAGTTGCACCGCTTTTTTTGTTCCCCAGGCGTATTTATCATTTTCAATTAAAAATAGAAGGACTATACATGGTATTGTTATAACTAACTATAAATTTTTTTAGTTGCAAGCTGCTGTGACCGTGGCTAAAAGTTCAACAGCTAGTTTGGGTAAATATCAGAGTAAACTTCCAAATGAAAAAGAAGCTAGAGGTGTAGCCGCCATTACACCAGGGGCTACAAGAAAAAGGAAGCTTCCTCCAGTATCAGCAAATGTAGAGAAAACAGAAAGCCTTGCCATTATCGATACAATATTAAACAAGAAACCCAAGCTTAACATTGAAAAAGCAGTAGCTAGGCATATTAATAACGAACAGTTAGAGTAAGTATTTTTTAATTAAATTGATACTACCCTATCATAGTTTTCTTCATAATTCGTGGTAATATGAAGAACAGAAGAGTAGAAACGTTTGAGATTGACTTATAGACAATACTAAGATTTATTAATTTATATGAACTTCTGATATACACTCAACATCGACATATCCGAACTCACGATACCTCCGAACTTTTTCCCACGATATTTCCGAACTTGTACTTCCACACAACCGAATTTTCCGAACCGAATTTGTCGCTGATTGGTTGACGACAAAAAAACCGCGAAATTAAAAGGAGAAAAAAAAAATGTAAACACGATAATGCGATTGTTATCAAACATTTCGATTGTCACAGAATTCAGCAATTAGGAAATCGCCCTCCCTCAGCAGCACACCTGAGACAGGTTCTCCAAGAGTTCTTCTTTGTACAAACCAGTGAAAAACACTTCTTTCAAATGGCGTATCATAAGTACCAGTGCACTTTTTTGTGTCAATCCGTCCACTCAATTTTCGTCTTTTTTTCAAATTCCGACAAGTAAATTTCTTTTTTTCCAAGAATTTCTGTCACTGACGATTTACAAATATTGTACATCTTACATAGTTCAACATTTCAGTGTTAAATTATTATAGGTTACGTTAACAAAATGTTCAATAAAACAAACCTTTACTTTGAATTACAAAATAATTACCTGCATCACTCTCTCCTTTGCACCTGTCAACATTTTTATTATTTAAAAAACGTTCTTTTATTAACATGTACACATGTATGTATTACATTTGCATAAAAACCTCGAAAAACAAGGAAAAGTACATACATAGAATGAGCCAGAAAAACCCTTTGCGCATGCGTCAGCGTTCAGTTCAGTTTGGTTATCCCGAGATGAAGAGAGTTCGGAAATGTGGAATTTCGCGGAACGGAAAAGTTCGGATATGTCGATGTCGAGTGTATTATGAACTCCAAGGAAAGTTTATATTAAAGATTAGAATGTACCGTCATCCAAAAAAAGTCATCAAAGCTGGCCTAGTAAAAAAAGAATTCTATTCTATCTTAAATTTATAACAATAAAATTGTAACAGTCATGTCAAAAGTTTGACATAACCGAAAAGCTTCGACATGACCACTATTTCAATCTCTCTCGTTCATAGTCAACTTTAATGACATTTTTCTTTTGATGTCTATTATGTGCAATGTATTAGTAGACAGCAACTACTGTGTTTATTGCAAGAGAGAGAAAAAAACTTAAATATAAAAGTTGTAGGGTTTATCCTAAATTGCCAGAAAATGTTATATAACGCAACAAACGAATATCGGAAAGTTAGTAAAAAGAACACAGACTTGATACATTTCTTATGGAACATCCTGTGTATTAAAAAAAAATAACAAAAAGGCCTTTCTTTTCCGAATTCATAAATATGTGAAATGTTGACCTTTCGTTTAGCTGTTTTCGAAATAATTGCAATTAACGAACATGATTATATTGTTTTACTAAATCCCAGTTGCCAATAGTAACCAAATTGTTCAAATGCCATCAATTAATTATTTTTATGTAGGAAACAATGTACAACTAACACACAATTCTTTTTTTAACATATAATTTTCAATAAATGAAATGGAATCAAATTTAATGGTAAGGCAAAATATTAATAAAAAAATCCATACAATCTGAACTTTATGTGTGAGAGTATTATAGCATGGCTCTCCAACCGTTGCCGGTTTTATATCTCTCATCACTAACTAAACATATTTACAATTGTTCTCAGGACATCACAAAAGACGCACAGTGAAGGATCTCGCAAAAAAAGTAGCAAAGAAAGCTAATGGCAAGAAACCAAGAAATGGGAAAGGCCAAAATAAAGGTAAAAATAGTGGTGGCAGAAAGCGACGTTAAGCCCCTTAGTGTTAGCTTCAGTGTATAGTTTAGGTAAGTACATAAATTATATTAACTTTCTTTTTGTCCTGTCCGACGATGAGGACCGACTGTCCTCATTGCTTGAGCGTATGTTGCCACGACCAGTAGTCTATCTGCATTTATTTTCGTTAAACGTGAGCGATTTGGCCTGTATATATGGTTGTAGAAGGGAAATGATCATTCCACATCTACTGAAGTTAAAGTGCAAATTCAAAATAGTTCACATGGACTGAGGATGACACACCACGCACATTATTTTCATGAATTTCACACAGCTGTTTATATCACTAACACTTGTTGTCACTAACATCAGTACATTATTATATTTTACATCTACAGAGGACAATACACTTGTTACTACTATTTCTATACTTTTAGCCGCTGTTTGCAAAACCCGATTATTAGCTATCAATGTCGGGGGCATTAACGACATTATTACCGCAAAACCTGTTGTTTCTACACTATCAGCCACAGTCTTCAGCTAACAGAAGTCTATTATGTATGTCTTCTTTGATATATGTCTTCTGGAAATATGTTTTACGCAATGTATGGCTACTAGGCAATAGAAAATCGGATACATATTTGGCAAAAAAAGTCTAAAGTAAATATGGTCGACCACGTTTCACGTAAGGCTATATACGCAAAACATTATGCACAAATCAAACCAAAATCTCTCATTTCTAACCGTACCAGGTGTATTTTTTGATGAATATTCAAATCTAATGTTTTTTACGCCGTGTTATGGAGAGAGTGTATTACGGCGTCCTGAGTTCCTGCGAAGACTTCGTTTGGGATAACATTCTACGCACGGACAGTGGCGTGGGTATACAGGGGCAAGAAATATGTGCTTAAAAATACGGGGTATACTTTAATGATCATAGAGTTGTATAGTGCCGGCTCTGCGTGACAGCATACTCTCCCGGACCTTAATTATGACCCTTAGAATTGCTGCTTGTATAGAATTTACTTTTTCCAAATACCTTTCCGAAGAGATAAGAAAAGATACAGATTTGAATAGATCAATACTCTCCTGCATGATTTTTAGATACCCTGTATAGAAAAAGTACTATTAGACTGTATAATTATATTTCTGTTAGTTTTGTATAAGCATTTTAAAATAACTTATATGATTTCTGAATTATATTTAATATAAGTTATTGGTCAATTAAGGATGATCCCAGCCTAAAGAGGGATCTGATGATACAGCCATGTAAATAAGTGCTCCTTGACCGGGTAAAGGTTTTGCTGCAATATAAGTGCGGTTGTCAACAGACCATTTGCTCATGAATGTTACTTCTTCATCATCTACTTTTTTCTTCTTTTGATCCTGGAAATAGACCACATACAATTTTTAAAATGAATAAAATATATGAGGTATTCCCAAATTTATTCAACAATGTCTAACTGACAGATGGCGATATGTCGAGATTTAAAGGTCACGTATATATTTAACAAAAGAGCCATAGGTGCTTCATTTATTCCGGCCACAAATACCCGTAAACATTGAAATATTACTTTATCTAATTTTTTATTTCAACTTTTCTGCGGAATCGCCATTTGGATAAAAAAAAAATGAGGAATGATAATTGTCTGGCCCAACTGCACAGCGGTTGGCATAGTCCTTTTGTATTACGTAGCGGTTTTTGGGGAAATTGGATGAAATATACACAGATTCATTTTATCGCCTTGCATTTCTTTTTACATAGCGGCCCAAACAGATCGATGGTCCCACTTAAGTAGAGGTAGTCGAAATGTCCGTTTGCGTTCAACCGACAGACTTCTATGTAATGATTTCAATCTGATTCCTGATTTTATGCCTGTCATTTTGATATCTTGTCCCACTGTTTAACTTTAAAAAATTGTTGAAATAATTGTGAAAATACAGCACGGAATTTCGAGTTGGCTGTCCTGGTTTTGTAAATATCACATTGAATGTCAAGTGTTAAGTTCTGTATGAATGCTGTATAAATGAGGTGCAGAAGTATTTTTTCATTTCATATTAAGTTCTATCCACAACCCGAGTTCAACTAATAAGATAAAAAAACGGACTCGCAAACAACCCTGTTGTTTCGAAATCTAGAGCCTCTTTTCAATATGTAATATTTTTTATCAAAATTCTCGTTAATAAAAATTGAAAAAAATCATTCGCTTTAAAAATTAAAAAAAAAAAACAATTAAAAAAAAACCTGATATTTATTGAAAAACTTTGTTTTGAATATTATAATATATGTATTGAAAATTAAGAAAAACAAATTTTTTTTTCATAACTTGTTTCTTGTGTATATGTTTAACCAGAGCCAAGGCTACTTCATTTATTTCGGCCTCAAGTACCCAAAATATTGCTTTAATTGTTGTTAAAAGTTGTTTTCACCACGAATACAACTTTTCCAAATAATTAAAGCAATATTTCGGGTACTTGAGGCTGAAATAAATGAAGTAGCCTTGAAATATTGCTTTAATTATTTCGAATATTTGTTTTCACCATTTTAATATGGCGACTACAAATTTTATGATTTATCAAATGAGCACCATTTTCGAAGAAAACAATTCAAGATGTAATTAAAAATTTGATTGACGCATCCCAGTCCATCTCAATCCTTGGCAGCCACCTCATTTATACAGGATTCACAAGACTTCAACTTAACACTTAACACTCGATGTGACATTTATGAAACCGGGACGCCCAACTTGAAATTCCGTCCAGTGTCCAAATCTTAATAACGAGCCATTAAAAAAAATACGTAATCAAAGTTAGCCGTGCAAAAAAAAACGTATTTCTATTTTTGATCTTAAGTTTATAACCTTATTTAATTGTCAAGGCTGTCACCTTATATGACAGCCATTATTTGTTTTATAATTGTGACAGTTATTTGTCAAAAGTGTGACATAACCGAAAAGCTTCGACATGACCATTATTTCCATCTCTCGTTCATAGCCAGACTAGCGACCCGCCCCGGCTTCGCACGGTTTACGACATCACATTAGAAACCTCTAAAATTATCAGTGTTTCTCTACTATATTATGCATGTATTATACATATAAACCTTCCTCTTGAATCACTCTATCTATTAAAAAAAACCGCATCAAAATCCGTTGCGTAGTTTTAAAGATCTAAGCATACATAGGTAGGGACAGACAGCGGGAAGTGACTTGACAGATACTATGTTATGATTGGATGACGTTTTTTTTTTGGAATAGAAAAGATAGGCAACTAATGCATATGAGCTGGTTACTGTTTTAGAGTAGTTGATTACTGTTTTGGAACAATATATATTTGATGATTTCATTCCCAAATTGTTTCACAGTTTAGCTAGCTGAATAAACTCAGTTAGTTCGGTCACATTAAATATTACAATTAATAAAAATTCTGGGTAGCAATATGCTTTTATAGACTTAGTTCATTAAAATATATGTGATATTCACCTAATAAACTGTATTCACCTATTTTTATTTTTGGTTTCACAAAATACATTTTTGTAATGAGAAATCACAAATTTATTGTTTATTTAATTAAATTTACTGTTTCTTTCAGGTAGAAAGTAATACTTACCCCGGAATCATATTGAGGAGTTTGAGAGTCATGCTGTGCACCTTTCAGCAAAATTTGTAGCATATACTTAAAAAAACTGTTTCGATTTTTCTTAACTACAGGGTCATCAGATTTCAAATTTAGTAGTTTTCCAATCCATTTTTTACATATTTCTCTATCTAAAAATTGTTATCACATGTAAATAATAATTAGGTACTAAGTGTATTATATATTATTATAAAACATTAACATTTTTCTTACATACAATTTTTCAGTGTATTGTATTATATAGAGTAGAATTGTGAAATTATATAAAGACTGGAATTCTCATTTTTTGCTTCAAAGTTTGTCGACACTTAATTTATTATTGCTTCTATTGAAATAGAGATCTAAACGAGGCTTATAAAATAATATATGTATAAAGGCTTTTAGCATTAGATATATAATTTACAGATACTTTTAGGATTATTAATTGAAAATATATCATCATATAATATGAAGTTTGGTATTCCAGAATATTATAAGTGTATTTTTTAAAACTTGGAAAAGGAAAACTTGTTTTCATCTCGAATTCAAACAGAATTAATATATTTCAGTACTTGCAACTTTGCTGTGCCCATCCTACATTTATTTTTATGGCTCCAAAGAGCCACAAAGCATGGTTATTTTTACAGGAAATCCAAATGTTTACCTGTATATGTGTCTTACAACATTTCAGAATAACCCTGAAATATAATAAAACCATTTCAAAATTGCTATATAAAAAAAACTTTATTGGAGTAATATAGTAATAATTCTACTCTATATAAATGGTTTTGAGATGTGACTCTTGAAAATAAATTAAGTTTATTTTCTTTTGAGTTAAATGTGATTAATGTGAAAGAACAGTGGTTTATTAAGAGTTTAGTAAACTTTTTGTTCCATGTTGAATATGTTAATGTGTTAGAATTATATGTATTATAAAGGTTTTTAATAAAACAATTCTATATTTACGTTTCTCTTCATTGTATCCCTTAATATAAAAAAAATAATGTTTCTCTTAAATCTCATTCTAAAATACAATTGTGGCCATTTAAATAGCATACTGTATTAAGAGTGAGCTGTAAATTGATATAACATGCACATCAGATAATGCAACTTAAATCTAATGCAGATTTAAGAAGTATCTACATATAATAATAGAAGAGTATCTACATCTACGAGGGGGTACGTAAAAATAATCGGAACAGCATTGCCATGGGCGGAGCTTGTGTAGTACGCATTTCTGCCGCTAGGCGTGCATAGCGCAACTCATTGCCAGGTCAGTGCCGCCTGTGTCGTTGACCTGGCTTGTTCTGTTCATCTGCAGTGATTGTTTTTGCTAGCGCTGTTTTGTTCTTGTTTCTTTTTTTATGATGGCAAGTTTAAGTGAACAACGTGCAGCTGTGAAATTTTGTTTTCTACTCGGTAAAAATGCTGCTGAAACTGTTTTGATGTTGAAAACAGCTTACAAAGATGACGCTATGGGAAAAACTCAAGTGTGCGAGTGGTTTGCTCGATTTAAAAATGGCGACATGTCGATTGATAACAAACCTCGTTCTGGACGTCCATCAACTGCCTGAAACGACGAAAATGTTGAAAAAATTCGAGAGCTTGTGCTCACAGACCGTCGACAGACAATTGATCAACTGTCAGAGATTAGCTGTGGCGGCTCGTCAGGGAAGGCAGAGGAGGCAGTGCCTCCCCTGTGGAAATTAGAAATAACTTTTTTTTTTATAAACCTACTATAATTTTATTTAATAAAATTAAAATTTATTATACTACCTATAATACTTTAATTACCTTTCATTTTTAAATTCATGTATCGGGTAAAACATTATTTTCTAAAAATAAAAATATTAATAAACATATGTCAAAGGAGTTCCTGCACTATTATTTGTAACATATTAGCCCTCATAAACGACCCAGCGCAGCGCCTAGTCTATCACCGTGGTGGCAAGCCTCTGATGCCAATGTTTGCCCATACATATGTATTTATACGGAATAGGGGGCTTCGTGCTTCGCGATCCTGCGTTGCTAACAAATTTAACCCTTAACTCCAGTGGCATTAAAGGTCATTTAAAAAACTGCATAGCGGAGGCAAACATGCCCACCACCTCTCACACGTGACAGCGTAGAAAGTTAGTTATTTGATTTCATGAACCTAACCTACAAAATTTAATATCTTTTATTGCTGTGTTTTGGAAATTTTCATTGGAAAGTGCCATTATTCTTGCCGTTTTTTGTGAGTGTTTTGAATGGTATAGGAGGGTAATAATTATT
This sequence comes from Aromia moschata, assembly GCA_029963805.1. NCBI lineage: Eukaryota > Metazoa > Arthropoda > Insecta > Coleoptera > Cerambycidae > Aromia > Aromia moschata. The sequence continues at coordinate 607,891 of JAPWTK010000174.1, read as the reverse complement.
GAAAGTGTACCATATTACTTACGAAAGTCATTATTTGAACATTTTGTTTAATTAACTATACTAAATTATAATGGAGGTAACTGGCTAGTGTAGCAGTCTGTTTCATAAAAAAAAACAATACGAGTTGTCATGACACTCAAATAAATATTCGAACCTGCAATGATACTGTTGAGTATCATATAAAGTACAAATTTAGTCGCCTGTCTTATGAGGATAAATTATTTGTTAAAGATTTAAGAGTACCTACCACTGCCTGATCTAAGTAAAACTTTAATTAATCAGGTTAAGCCGGCTCGTAGTTTTGTTAATACGTGCTATGACAAATGCAAATGGCTAATGGCTAAGTGGTTCTTTAACTTCCAATAAATTGTTGTGTTGGCCGTGTGTATTATTTTCAAATCGTGGAGAAGATGCTTGGACAAAGTCTGGATTTGATAAAATCTTAAAACTTTATCTCGTTCAGTTGACACATTCAAAAAGTCAGGAACATATTAGTTGTGTTTGTAAATTACATTTTTTTAGGCAAACAAATTATTAAGAATGTGCTCAATTCATATCAAATCTAAATTGACGCAGTGCTGGCAAAAATCCGTATTTTATTTCACTGCATCTTTTAATTGTAAAATAATTTGACGGAAACTCTACACTATACTATATGTTTTGTGCTCTACACCTTCCCAAAGGTTTTGCTGAACCAATAAAATAGATTAGGTACATTATGTTAGACAAATATATTACTATCAATGTTTACCATCACAAAAATTTAGGAAACAATTTTTACAAAACATATTTGCCTCTCCAAAAAAAAAGTCACGAGCTGCCACTGGAGATTAGTGGGTTGTCTTGGAGCTCGGTTCAGCGAATTTTACCCGAAAATTTGGGAATGAAAAGGGTTGCTGCCAAGTATGTTTCTCGGGCTCTGACTGACAATCAAAAAGAATGTCGAGTTGAAACATGTCGTGCTTTGAAACAATAGCTTGACTGATCCAGATTTTCTGTCAGAGGTCATTACTGGTGATGAATGAGTCATGGTGTTATGGTTACGACCCAGAAACAAAGCAGCAGTCAAGCCAATGGAAAAGGCCATTGTCACTCCGTCCAAAAAAATGTCGTCAAGTCAAATCAAACATCAAAACAATGCTGATTTGCTTTTTTGATGCCAACAGCGTAGTTCATTCAGAGTTTGTTCCCCCAGGTTAGACCGTCAATCAAACCTTTTATTTGGAAGTTTTAAGAATATTGCGCACAGTGTTCGTCAAAAAAGACCCGATTTGTGGCCGACAGTAGACTGGTTCTTCCACCACGACAATGCACCTGCAGACACAGTCATCTCTGTTCACCAGTTTTTGACTAAAAAACGCACGGTTCCGCTGCCCCACGCACCTTACTCGCCTGACCTGGCTCCGTGCGACTTTTTCTTATTTCCACGCATGAAAAGGGGCATGAAAGGACACCGATTTCACAACATTGAAGAGGTCAAGAAAAAAACCAGGGAGGAACAGTGGAAGCACAATATATAGCTTTTAAAAAATAATTCCGGTTATATTTGGGTACCCCCTCGTAATATCACGACAAATATCGATGAAGAATTAAAACAATCTATCTACAAGTGTAGTTAGTAAATTCGGTGGCCACATAAATAGACATTTAAATTGAAAACAGTTTTATTAATGTAACTCAAAACACATGTTAAAAAAATATTAATACTGTATACACTTTAAATGTATAATAAACTGTTCGTCAAAATTTACTAGCTTGCTAATTTAGCAATTAGCGCAACACTTTTTAGATGAGTGCCATCCAGTTGGGTTGGAGTGTTGCTGTTTGAATTTTCTGGTAAGCTATAGGGTTGGTTTTAAGTTGGTACACTGTGGCCAAGAAGTCTAGAACTAAGGAGACCGAACTGCGGCTTTTCGCTGTATAACGCGACGGGCTCGAAAATGTCCGCCTCCAGAGGCGCTGTAAACAGTTGTGTACTCTGGTTGCTACGGTATATAAACAGATATCTATACGTATACCGTGGTTCTGTACTAATCTATGTGCATTAGAGGTTAGAGTCCGTGTGAATGTCCGTGGTGCGAATACATTTGACAGGCGCTCGATATTTTTCGTTAATTTGTTGTTGTTGAATATTATATTGAATCTACACAAGTAATGTCTTTGCAATTACAAATTTTCGCAATGATTAATATGAAAATGTACTCAAAATATTTCATGTTACGTGCTTCAACGTTAACAATACAACAAAGGAAAATATTTCGTTTCATACATACATCAGTAATTTGAAATAATGTCCGGTTATTCGGACCGCTTCGTAAATCACACAATGCAACACATCACTTTTGAACCATATTTATTTTTGTAAATATTTTTGTTAAAGCCAAACGGCATGTAAGCACCCGCTTTGACAGCTTAATGATAAACGTCATATAAAACCATAGCATGGTTTTCTATGATAAACATTCACATGTGGACCGCTGACCGCTGCTCATCACGTGACTCGAGTACATTGCTGTTTACAGCGCCTCCTGGAGGCGGACAGACTTGATCCCTAGATACCGAACGACTTCGGTCTCTTTAGTTCTAGTCTTCTTGACTGTGGCTTAAGGGGTTCTGTGAGTACATCCCAAAAACCAATTCCATGTTGAAATTGATTTCACAGGCTTATGGTGGTAATTCAGGGACGTACAGAACGGGATGAGAAGGAGACTGGCAAGTAAAAACCTGACCCACATTAGAATCTCTCCAACATGTCCTGAGCTTTTGGTCGCTGTTCCATTCTTTCAGGTGCTTTTCAGGGGCTTTTTCAGGCCCCGTGAGCCTCCCCCTTTGCAGTTACCAGTTAATAAGTATTTTGCTTACTCTGACCTCTGCAGGGCGATTACATTGGTCCAAATGCTGTCATCATCAAATGCTGTCAAATCAATTAGTCTGAGATATCATAACTCGTTTTCACCTTCTGACAACTCAACCACCCCTGGCTTGAAGGGGTGTTTGTGTTGTCAGAGGGCGAAAGCGAGTTGTGGTATCCCAAACCAATTGATCTGGAACTTGGATCAATGGAATCTCCAACAGAGGTCAGAACAAGTAAAGCGAACGTAACTGCAGAGAGGTGGCTCGCAGGGGCTGGAAAAGAGTTGAAAGGATGGGACAGCGATCAAACGCTCAAGACATGTTGGGGAGGTCCTAGAGTTTTTATCCGCCGGCGTCCTTCTTGTAGGGTTCTGAATTGTCGCCAGAATCCTATGAACTCAAATTTCGACATGAGGTTGGTTTTTGGGGTCTTGGACGGCGAACTCTAAGCATAGAAAACCTATGTTACACATATTGCAGCGTCTCTATTAGTAATGGCACTGTGTCATTAGTAATGGTATAGTGATTAGTTCCAAAGCCATTACCTACTTCTCTGTTGTTACTTCGTGTTTAGGCCTGATTAATGAATCGCCGCTAGGGATTGCATTCCGGCACAAATTTCAATCCGGTCGGATCCGGCCGGATTTCCATCGTTCCGGCCGGATCCGGGCGGATCCGGGCGAATCCCGTCGTATTGGTTCCATCAAAACCATTTTGCTTTTTCATTCCAAAATCAACTGTATAAAAGATGATCAAGTGAATGTATTACAGAGTATATAAAAAAACGTCTATTTCTTATGACATCAACTGTATTTACACTGTTATAATTAATCAACATTTACGTATGAATCAGCAATAAAAATTTCGTAGATATAGTGTAACTAGTTAAATTGTAATTGTTATATAGACATCCAAAAAAAAAACGTCATCAAAGTTGGCCGAGAAAAAAAAAGACGTATTTCTATTCTTAATCGAATTTATAACCTTATTTACCCCGTCAAGACTGTCACATCATATGACAGCCATTGTTTATTTTACAAATTGTGACAGTCACTTGTTAAAAGTTTGACATAACCGAAAAGCTTAGACATGACCGCTATTTCCATCTCTCTCGTTCATAGCCAGAGTTGATGACGTTTTTTTTGGATGGCTCTATATTAGTTTAGTAATAATTAGATAAAGACGGGCGGTTAAGTTCAGTTTCACTTACTAGATTTCACAAATAGCATCAATGATATCTTATAATCTAACTTACATTACATTATAAATCCATAAAAAATGGCGTCAAATCTGGCTATGAACGAGAGAGATAGAAATAGCGGTTATGTTGAAACTCAAAATGAAACTTTGTCTTTTGACAAGTAGCTGTCAGAATTGTAAAATAAATAATGACTGCCATATAATGTAACAGCCTTGACAATTCAATGAGGTTATAAGGTTAAAAATAGAAATATGTCTTTTTTTGCTCGTCCAACTTCGATGACTTTTTTTTTATGGATCGTTATAAGTAACCTATATTAAATAAACTAAAATCAAGCTTATCAACTGAGACCACAATAATTAGGTAATTTAGGCACGCCAGGCAGTTTCATTCTTATAATTATGACAGTCACCAAAAATCAGTTTATCGATGGCACAATTGTCACAATAATGAGTTCAAAACTTCTTTTTTTTTAACATACTTTAAATTATTATTTTAAGTAAAACAATCATAAAAAAAATCACGTGGTTTTGAAAAAAATATCTTAGGAAACAAACAGTTTTTATCATCTTCCAATCGACTTCTTACAGAGCTACAAATGTAACCAGCGGCCGAGAAGGCCCTTTCTGCTTCTACTCGTACAATAGGCTGTTTTATTGTCAATAAATTCATGTTTTATGTGTTTTTTTTTTTTTAATTTACCGGATCCGGCAAATTGGTGCCGGATCTGATATATGTCTTATGATGCCGGATCCGCCGGATTACCGGATCCGGTCTTCCGGATTGCAATCCCTAATCGCAGCTTGCCCGACCACCCGTATTCCGTATCTAATCCTTTCCGCTACCTTTACAAACTCCAGCAATTTATAAATTTCCGTGATGTTGTCTTGACAATACGCATTTATAAAATAATTATCTGATAGTTATTAATCTCTCTGCCAATTATCAGCAATCAGCATCGGAAAATGTATTATAATACATTTTTTCTCGTTATAAGCTGCTGTGAACGCATGTTTTCTCGTTATAAGCATTTTCTCGTTATTCAAAGTAGCTTATAACGAGAAAAAAATGTATTATAATACATACATTTACTACGCTGTTAACTGTTTATACCTATTATTATAATAAAATTAACTTATCATTTTATTATAATAGGGTTGATAAACACCCGATCTACTGATGTAAAGCCGGCAGATACGGGCGGCGCGGCGGGCCATAATCGTACGCGTCATACTACTTACTACTTGTATGTGCAAAAACAAAATTCATGAAAACAATAAACTGTTGCAATTTATAAAGATATGGGTTAAACTTACCCTGTTATTTACGTTGAGATGTGTGCAAACTTTGTGGGCCGCCGCGCTGTTTAGCCGGCTTTACAAGTGAACGATTACTATGGATCAATCAGAACTGTGGCGTTCAAAAGTTGAGTTATGATCACTGATCGCTCAGAAATAGCTCTGTGTGATGAACGCGTCCATTGTACGCAATTTGTGTGTAAAGTCCATTTTTTGTCTTATATGATTGTCAAAGTTCACACTGGTCAAACAAGGGTCACTTTATACAATTGTTGCATAAATGTATGCAGTAGTGCATAAAAAAAGTGTGTTTTTTTAATAAAAAAATTCGGTTGTAAAAAATGTCTGCGATTTGTGTGTAAAGTCTTTTTTTGATTCAAGCGATTGACAAAATTCACAAGATTCATTAAAAAATACTTTATACATTTGTTGCATAATAGTTATTTTTGTAACAACTTGTGTAAAATTATCGTTTTTACGAGTGTGAATTTTTGTAACACCGTTATTAAAGGTGCGTACTTACTAAGCGAACGAAGGCCGAACGAACACCGAACTTCGAATGCGTATTCGGTGAATGTGTACAATTTATCGCAATAATTATCGCAGGGATATTTAAAACACATTTTTCTGTACATATTGACCGAATTCGCATTAGAAGTTGGGAATTCGTGGTTCGGTGTTTGTTCGCTCAATAAGTATGCATCTCAGCTTGAGTGCGCAGCCCGCAGTCAAATATACCCGGGGTTGTCCAAAAATTCATGCCCGGTAACCGAAGGGCAATCAAAAAGGGTGCAAACAGCCTTACATATTACATTTTAATACTTATTTCTCATGAAACAGTGTTTCTACGGATCTTGGAGTATTCTTTAATAACTAAAAAAAATGCGAACAAAAATGGCGACCAATGCAGATTAAACAAAAAAAGCAAACAAAAATGTCATTGGAGGCAACGGCAAGCGCAATCCCCCGACTATTTTGGTTTTTACTTGACCATTTGACCATGGCGATCGCCACTATCGCCGAAGAAAGAACGACCGAACGACGAACCAAGGATTCAATTATAAAAATGTGCTTCCAGCTGTTAAGTACGGTCGTAAAGGTGTTATGGTGTGGGGGTGTTTGGCTGCCAATGGTGTGTGAAATTTATCAATGGCATAATGAATAAGCATGACAATTTACATACACTGTGGACTATGGGGAAAAAGTATGGAAACACCTAGGAATTTCGAGAAATTGGTTACAAAACGAAAAATCAATGTCGTACCCTTTGGTAACTTTCAACGAGGAGTCCAATGGACCTTGGATTTGACCTTGAACTTTAATATCAAGGTTATTTGAAGGTCAACTTTGTTTTTTTAATGGCAACCCACATTTTTGGCGCCACAATCGAAAAGAGCGGGAAATTTCACATCCAGATATGTATTTAGATCTGAGTTCCCTCTTTAGTTCCCCGAAGTGAGAGGCAAGGGGACCTCACTTGAAAAAAGCACGCCGAAGGGAACAAAATCCTTCTACGTCCATGTCGTTGTTCCTGGGTAATGCTGAAAGGAGGAATATGGCTTTAAACATTTTTCTACGATAAATTTACTTGATGTGATATGCTACTGTAGTTTGACCTCTGTCCAACCTATAGAGGTCACCTTGAACTCAGATCGGAATACATATCTGAACGTGAAACTTCCCGCTCTTTTCGATTGTGGCATCAAAAATGTGAGTTGCCATTACAAAAAACAAAGTTGACCTTCAAATGACCTTGACGTTGAGGTTCAAGGTCAAATCCAAGGTCATCATTGAACTCCTCGTTGAAAGTTACCACAGAGTGCGACCTTCATTTTTAATTTTTTAACCAATTTCGCGAAATCATACGAGGTTCCATATTACAGTAGTTTGACCTTTTTTTAATCGGCTACATCTACAGTAATTTATTTACATATTTACAAGATGGAAATGAGAGACCGGCGAAGATCGGTCTGGAGCCGGTGAATCGCAAAGATAGACTGCCTTACCAAACGGAAAGTACGTTCCAAGACCGATCATTATGACAACGGCCTAGTTAGGTACATGTGCTGTTAGTTTCGGGTAGGTTCCCCGAAAAGCCAAAAGCTCGAGTAAACAGTTGTAAACTGAATTAGGGGGAAAACCAAACCGCAAGTTAGCGAGTCATTCATGACTCGTCGCCAAAGGTTATGCGGGTGTTATTAACAGGAAGAAAAGAGGCTGTACCAGAGGTTTGGCACGTATTTACACAAATGTACAAATGGTACACGCCGAAACGTGGGATCTAGGTTTGTACAGAAATATACACAAATAGGTAGGTACCTACAAACATATGTACATATGTAATTGTCACAGGAACAAATCAACAGTAGACCCTACAGAAACTTCACAAGTATTGTCTGTCTTTTATTGTACGATCCGCATGCGCACAGACTTTTTTGACTTGTATGTTAGCTGTTTCCCACATTTTACAACTGCCATTTTCTGTATTTCTAACATACTAATTTGAACATTATTATATGTATGTGTGTCTACACACACAATAGAAATGTATGTATTATATCCAAATATACTTTATATTACACCAAGCTGATTTTTTTTTAAATGCTATTTTGTTGAGAGTTATCAATACGCAGACTCTTTCGAGTCACTGTATGTGCTAGAAAAACCAGGATCCTTATAATTTTTGTGAATAAAAATTCGCAAAACTAGTGCAAAATGCAATCATCCGCACTAGAATCCCCCTATAACTATTAGCGTAAATGATTGAGAATTTACCGTGTTTGCTCCGTATCTGACTGATCAGATTCTTCGCAAGCTGTAAGTTATTGAAGAACTCCTCGTCATAGACGTCCACTTGCGTCTTGGTGCCTTCCATTTCCTCCCGCACTAGAATTTACATTTCGTGTCACTTGATGTCAGAACGAATCGATACTTGTGACATAAATATTGCGAAATATATTAATTTATTTGTTCGCGTCCATGGCAACATGTCATATATTGGAATGCGGCGGTGACAGTTCTCGAATGGCGCGATAATATCGTTCAGATGTGCCCAGCTTGGCTCCATGGCGGCGCACATAAGGAACCGGGGCTGCGTGCCCTTCCTGGGGTCGGAGGGTGTATTCGAGAAGCCCCTGACGAAGCTGAAGGTGGACGATAGGAGGGAGGACTGGTATGCTGGCCTCAGCCCTTATCAGAGGCTGCACATGCATCACACTCTTGCGAGCGCGAGGAGATATGCTTATTTCAAGCCGTTCCCGTAAGTACCTACCTATATACATACTTTCTTGTTTGTTATCATGGTATTGTTGCAGTAGTTCCTATCTAAATAGCGTCATATGTGATAAGAATATTCTGTGATCACGACAAAAATAATGTAGCTAGAGTAGGAAAATATCCAACTGCATGATTACTATCTTCATGAAGAAATAGAATGGGATGTGTCGCCCATTAAACGTCTTGTATATGTTTAATGAAAGAGCTAAGTGTGCCCTATTTATTTCGGCACACCCTGCTGAAGAAAACGAACCCCCCCACACCCACCCACCCTCTCTGGTTTCGCCCCTGTTGGATTGGCATAGTGTGTCCTTTGGTCTTGAATTCAGGTTTTGGCATTACTTCAAGACTGTTGAAGTTGATATGACCAACTGTGCACCGCCAGTTAAACGCCAAAAAATGAAATTCCATCTCACCCCATAGAAATTTGCCGCGCTGAGGCGTAAGCAGCAGTGGCGGCTCGTGACTTTTTTTTTTGGGAGGAAACAAATTTTATAAAAAATTTTGTTTTCTAAATTTTTGTTATGGTAAACATTGTTAGTTATATACCGTACAGCTGAAAAAATATATTAAGTACATTTGTCTAACATAACGTAGCTATTATACTTTATTGGTTCAACAAAACCATCGGGAAGGTGTGGATTTTCCGTCAAATTATTTTACAATTAAAAGATGCGTGGAAATAAAATATGGATTTATGCCAAGACTTCGTCAATTTCGATTTGAAGGACTGAATACATGACATTCATTTTTTTTTGCCTAAAAGATGTAATTTACAGACACAATAGTACAATGTTCCTGACTTTTTGAATGTGTCAATTGAACGAGAATTTTTAAGATTATCAAATCCAGATTTTGTGTAAGGGGTAACACCACTCTAGGATTTTGAAAAAATCGATTTTGTTTTTTTTTTTTTTTTTTGGCTTAAATGGCACTTTAGGGTCATAAAAATGATATACAATTAGTCCCATAGTGAAAAATTTTTTTTACAAGTTTTATTTTAAATTTTGCCACACTCACTCTGAGCGCGTCATTTTCGAAATTTCGCACTTTCGGATATTTTTCTGAGCGCTCTCTTACTGATGCAGCAAAAAAAGGACCGATTGTCTTTAAAATCATCCAGAAAGGAAGAGGAGGAGGCTAACATCAATATAGATGGTCAAATGTATGGAGCAGGTATCGCAGATTAAAGGTAAAAACAGATTTTGAGAATTTAAGTGCTCATAAAACTTTAAACGCGTTTTTCTCGAAACCACTTTTATCGAACTGGCCGGAAAGATTATTCGGAGACCATTCAATGGATCGATCTGAAATTTTAATTGTAGCTTCCCAATTACATTTTCTGTAGAAGTACGTAGCCGCTTTTTGATTCGATGAAAATTGTTTTTTTTATAAACAATTTACTGCCGATTTTTTGGCCAAAATCGAGTTTTTTTTTTCATAAGTGCGCCATTTGCACAAAAATCGATTTAAAAACAAACCCCTACGTACTTCTCTAGCCAATAGTATGTAGATTAAGAAAATTTTTTCGTTTTTTGTACTAGGTCTTCAAAAAGGCGCTGTCGAAGATTGGCTGTATCTCCGCCATTTTGTATTAAAATAACAATACATTTTTTTTATACTTTAATACATGTTTAATAAGCCCTCTAAAGAGAAATACTCTTCCTTTTCCCATTATCCCAAAATAAATTCTTAAAGGCCTTTTTTTCGGTCGCTAGAGTGGTGTTACCCCTTAAGGTCAACACAATAATTTATTTAAAGTTAAAGAACCACTAAGCCATTTGCATTTATGATACCACGTATTAACAAAACTACGAGCCGGCTTACCCTGATTAAATTAGTTTTACTTAGATCTGGCTGCGGTACTCTTAAATCTTAATTTTAACAAATAATTTATCCTCATAAGACAGGCGACTAACTTTGTACTTTATAAGATACTCAACAATATTGATACTCAACTCATTGAATGTTCGAATATTTATTTGAGTGTCAATACAACTCGTATTATCATTTCATCGGTTCATACAATCAACTAACTCGTTTTCTGCGCTGTGACGTGTGAGAGGTGGGAGGTGGGCGTGTTTGCCTCCGCTATGCAGTTTTTTAAATGAGCTTTAATGCCACTGAAGTTAAGGGTTAAATTTGTTAACAGACACAGAAGCGCGAAGCGCGAAGCCTGCTATCCCGTGTAAATACATATGTGAAAACATTGGCATCGGAGGCTTGCCACCACGACGATAGACTAGGCGCTTGGTCGTTTGTGAGGGCTAATATGTTGTAAATAATAGTGCAGGAACTCCTTTGACATATTTATGTTTATTAATATTTTTATTTTTAGAAATTGATTGTTTACTCGATATATGAATTTAAAAATGAAAGTATTATAAGTTGGTAGGTTTATAAAAAAACTTCTTTGGAATTATCACAGGGGAGGCACTGCCTTCCTGAGGATGAGATGCTTTTCCCTTTTCGACCCACCCCGACGTCTTTTGGGTCTTATGGTCAGAAAATTTCTTAAAGAACGGTGTTGGATATGCCCAACTTTTTTTTGTACTTGTGTGAATCGACAATCGCGAAATTCGTGAGAGATCTCGCGATAGGTGTTCTTTGCTACTTGGGCGCATAAACTTTTGACTGGGCCAGCGCCTACAAGATAGGCCACTCAAATAGGCTTTCACTTACAAAATTAGAGGAGACAGGAGCTGATTGGTCTATCTTGAGGGCGCTGGCCCAGTAGAGAGTGATGCTTGAGTTGTTAAAGAGTGAAACCGAGCTGTGGGACCCCATCCTAATTTATTTGGCAGCATTAGAATCAATCGAATCGCCCAGCAGAGGTTCGATCATGCAAAATGCAGCGTAACTGTAGAGGAATGGCTCACGTGGGCTGAAAAAGGGTTGAAGGGATGAGACAACGACCAAACGCTCAAGACTTGTTCGGGAGATCTTAAGATGTGTTCGGATAGGGTTTTTACCCGTCAGTGTCCTTTTCAGTCCATTCTATCGGTCTTTAAATTGCCGCCAGAATCTTGTGAATTTTTTCGATATGGGATTGGTTTTTTGTGATGTGTAGTATAGTAGAATTAGGATTTAGCCGAAAAGTAACTGACACTTCACCAAAAAAAAAATGGTTTTTTGTAGAGGAGGCCGAAAATATTAAATATCGTTTTTTGGCAACAATTTAAAATTATTGCTACATTGTTTAAATAATTCGCAAAAGTGCGAAAATCAGGTTTTTTTTTAAATAAAAAAGAAAACCGTAAAGTATACAAAAAAAAGTTTCAGATAAAAAATGTAACTAGTAAAAAACCCTACAAAACCCATCAAGAAATTTGCAAATCGGTTAATTTGTTTATCTGCAAAATTGAAAAAACCGTCAAAATGGCCCCTTATTTCAATTGTTTATAACTAATTATAAAGTAAGCCTTGTGATGAATTGGACTATCAAGTACATCGAAAAATTAATTGAATTTCACAAATATAATTGTTTAAAATTGACATTGAAAAGTACGTCCGTTTTAAAGTTATAAACAAACGAAATAACTCGTTCGTTTTTTATCGAACAATGTTGAGACTAGAATCATTTTACAGCTACGACTTTTCTGCGAATTTAAAAAAAAAAATGCTCCAAGTAACTTGGGAGCCGAGTTTTTTCTTTTCTTCCACTCATGACTTATTCAATTTTTTGATTTTTTTTTTTAATTAACACAGTAATCAGATCAAATCTTGCTCTGTATTATGTAAGAATTTCGAAAGTATGTAGTAGTCGGTTTCGTTTACAGCATTATAATAATGTGCATCGTTATTTTAGTAACGCGCGTGGATGCATGAGTGATGACGGCACGGCAGCGGCAGCAGTGTGGTTCTCCTGCGCGCAGATTTTCTTTCGGCCGCTTCAAAATCACAGCGCACAAAAAAATCGGATTATCTCCGAAACTATACATCGTAGAATGATATTTTTTTTAATTTGGGGTAGCTCGTGAAAAAATGACTGGGAATACTCACAACTTTAATCAAATTAGTCCAAGCGACTTATTTTATATATAATAATATTATTCAACGATTGTCTTTACCATTACCATTAAACAATTAAATTTGTGAAATTCAATTAATTTTTCGATGTACTTGATAGTCCAACTCATTAAGAAGAGAATCCATTTTGAATCGTTACTCTGTGATACCTTTTTAATAAACAATTTACTTTTTGCAAAAACTTAAAAATATATCGATTTGAAATTTTCAGCGTTTTTTAAGTACACCGATACCTACATTTTCCAATACTTTTAAAGTCACAAGGCTTACGTTATATTGAAATAAGGGGCCATTTTGACGGTTTTTTCAATTTTGTAGATAAACAAATTAACCGATTTGCAAATTTCTTGATGGGTTTTGTAGGTTTTTTTTTACTAGTTACATTTTTTCTCTGAAACATTTTTTGTATAGTTTACGGTTCTCTTTTTTATTTCAAAAAAACGTGATTTTCGCACCTTTGTGAATTATTTAAACAATGTAGCAATAATTTTAAATTGTTGCCAAAAAACGTTATTTAATATTTTCAGCCTCTTCAATAAAAAGCAATTTTTTTTGGTGAAGTGTCAGTTACTTTTCGTGGTACAAATCGACTAATTCTACTCTACTAGTGGACGGTGAACTCTTTAAGCCACAGCGTAGCGACTTCGACTTCATTAAAAACAACCCTATATATTACAAAATTTACAAACCGCAAATTTCTAGCCTAAGAAGAACGCAAATGGCGTTCATCTAAAGAGTGATACGCTAATTTCGACAAGCAGGATACTATTGAATTATCTCGTTTTTTTTTTATTTTTTTTTCTACCGAACCGTCATCGTTATTTGGACAAAAAGTTAAAGAAACACAGAAATTTTGTTGCCTAGCCGCATCCTTTTTGTAGTGCGTAGTGGGTTTTTTTTCGGGGGAAATGTCGAAAATTTTAATGCAAAATTTTTGGCATTAAGAAAACACATTTGCATTTCATCCTATTACATTTTTCTTTACATAGCGGCCCAAATGAATGGACGGTCCACTTAAGAAGAGGTTGTCGAAACACCCGTTTGCGATTTACCGACAAACTTCCGACTAATTCCGTTCCGGTCTGATTCCTGATTTTTTTCCTGACGCTTTTTACCTCTCATCCGACTTTCTATTTTTAAAAAAATATCTTCGAAATTATTTTGATAATACAGCGATTCAATTATTGTCCTAATTATCGATGCAATTACCGATGCGATTATCGTAGGATTCAATCCCCTATCCACACCTAGTGTCGTAATAGGTTACTCCGTATAAAATATATGTTCTGGACTTCAAATGACCTATAAAAATGACCTTAGAATGAAGGTTATGGGATTTAAGTAAATTTATGACCTTCAAGAGAAGTTTTAGTCCATGTCACAGTCAACTTTCTTTTATGCACATGTATTATTTTTTGTGCAAGACACTGGCACCTTCGCCAAATTTTAGAAAGCATTTTTATATATAATGTTATTTTTTATTATTTTTGTCGGACTAGCGACACATGCTTCTTTTCGTGTAGGACAATGTTGTAGTTCGGTAACTGACTTACTAAAATCCTACAGTTATCAATCACACAAATGTCCTCATGAACTCGACAACTTTCGAGCGTAGGACTAAGGGATTATGCCATTGGATTTGTAGGACGATATTACCATTGCATTACACAATTATTTAGTAAGCAGCAGTAAGAAATTCAGTCGGTTATTAATCATTTTTATGACCTGCTCATTTTAACATCTTGATAGTGTAGGACCCTTCCGCAAAACTGTCAAATTTGTAGGACAAACGTTTTTCCGAGTATTTTGTATGAATATCTTCGAATTCAACTAGGAAGCTAATTGTTATTAATCAAACTTATATTATCATGCGGTTGACACGTTTTCCACTTTAACACTTCGTAAAATGCCACTGTTGAGAATTGTCATTGACAGGTTGTGGGCGTCTCATCAAACTGAAGCTACTAACGAAAAATCAGTCCGTTATTAATCATTCCAAAAAAAAGGGTCACGTACTGTGGACTAGAAGTGAATACTTACTTCGTTATTTTAAACGGTATGCTATATTTAATTTCCACATCCACGTAGTGGAGTTGGAAGTATAGTTTCGATGAAAAACTTTTAAAAAACTTTTATTTCAATAGGTCAAAAATCTTCTGAACTGTTGAGATTTTAAGTTTCATCTGGTGCGATGGGGTTTTTGGTTTGTTTAGAGTTAGTTTTATAAATGAATATCCCCCTTAATTTTTTTTATTATTTATTGTTGGATTTTATAAAAGTAAAAACTCGTTTTAGACATTTATTTTTACCCGGAATCCAGATAATTAACGGTTTTACTAAAGCTTCTTATAAACAGTGTGGGTCAAAGAGTTCGCAACAAATGTTAATAATTTTTATTATTAAGATTATATTGTAAGACCTTTTTTTGAGGAATCGCTTCTGCATATCCATACAACTAAAAAAAAACAATTTTGATATATTTCACGTGGCCCCTAATATGGTGGCAATTTTGAAAAAACTAGTATGAGATCGCTAAAAGTGAGATTAGATATCAAAAAAAGTTATTTGAAAACGTTGTTTAAAAGGTAACTTTAGATCCGTATGCAAAGTTTCAAGTAATTAAATAAAAAATTGAAAATCGTAGGTTTTCAAATATACCAGGTGTCTCATACAAATCAATTAAACAATCAAAAAAACTAGGGCGTAAAGAAATTTTATTTACACCTAGTGCGTAAAAATTTTAGAAACTGTGGAGAATGCGTGAACGTAGAACGTACTTTAAGAGCAGTTGTAGAAAAAATTTATTACTTATCAAATGAGCCACCATTGCGAAGGAAACGATTCAGAAAATTATTAAAAAATTGGTTAACGTAGCTCAGTGGGCTGCATTCCTTGGCAGATTACCCATTTATAAATAATTCATTCAAAATTAACCATTGTCACTCTATGTGACATTTCCGAAACCTGGACACCCAACTCGAAATTCCCTCGCCGTATTTTTAGAATAATTTCGACAATATTATTAAGGTAAAAAGTCGAACGAGCCCTCAAAATGTCGGGAGCAAAATCAGGAATTGGGCCGGAACCATTAGTCTGTCTGTAGAGCTCGAACGGGCGTTTCGACTATTTCTTCTTAAGTGGGATCGTCGATTCGTTTGGCCTGCTATGTAAAAATAAATGTAATCCCATGAAATGCCAATGAGTTTTTGCAATGCAAAAATTTTCACATAAACTGCTCGTCAATATAAGTGTAACACTTTTTAGATTAGCGCCATTTGACAAGGGCGTAGACAGTATTTTTCTTTGGGGGGGGGGGGGGCGGTCCAATGCAGATTAAACAAAAAAGCAAAAAAAAGGTCATTGGAGGCAACGGCAAGCGCAATCCCCCCGACTATTTTGGTTTTTACTTGACCTTTTGGGGGGGGGGGGCGATCGCCCCATCGGCCCCCCTGGCTACGCCCTTGCCATTTGCGTTCTATTGGTTTTACTGCCCCGAAATGTTATGGCACACACGTTTCGCCGTCCATACTCAAAAAATCAACCCCATGTCGAAATTTGAATTCACAAGATTTTTACGGCAATTCCAGAGACCAGGTAAAAACCCCATCCTGGCACACATTAAGACCCCTCCGACAAGTTCTGAGCGTTTAATCGCTGGCCCATCCCGCTAACCCTTTTCCAGGCCCCGTGAGTCACCCCTTTATACGTACGCTGGGATTTGCACGCCCTCTCAGGAATTTTCGCTCATTCAAAAATGCTTTGAGGCAGTAAAAAAAAGAGGGCGATGGTACGCAAAAAAGAATGTGAAGGGGAAATACGACTTGGGGTGAGTCGAAAAGGGTTCGAGCATCTTCAGGAAGACTTTCTGAGTCACTCCACGCATCAAGGCCTGCTTACAACCCCACAGCGCGGTTAACTTTTAGGGAGTGAGTTGGATGTGGAATTTCACTTTTGGCGCTCAATCGACCATTCGCAGTGGGCTTCGTCAATTTCGAGAGTCCTCAAGTAATGCCATAACATGAATTCGAGACAAAACGACATCCCATGTAGCCTCCAGCAGGAGCGGAACTAGAGGGGATGGGTGGGGGAGTTGGTGTGTGATGGCTGTTTGTTGTGGTGGGTGAAAGTGAGTTATGGAACCCACATCAATATATTTGGCAGCATTAGGATTAATAGCAGGCAGCATAATTAATAGAATTGCCCAACATGTTCGATCATGCAAAATGCAGCGTAAATGCAAAGGGGTGGCTCATGGGGCTTGAAAAAGGGTTGAAGGAATGGGAAAGCGACGAAACACTCAAAACTTGTTGGGACGGATTAACACATTAAGCACTGGAACACATTAAGCATAATGTGTTCCAGGATAGGGTTTTTACTTCACAGCGTCCTTCTCAGTCCATCCTGTATCCAATCTTGTGAATGCAAATTTCGACATGGGGTTGGTTTTTGGGGTATGGACGGCGAAACGTTTAAGCCACAACCTAACGACTTCAGAGCATTAAAACCGACCCTTAAGGCTATCGAAATTTAAAAACTGTACGTGAATAGAACCTGAATAAAATGCAATTGACACTACTCTAAAAAGTGTTATGCTAATTTAGACGAGCAGTTTATTTCGTCTAATTCCCACGAAAAAAATTTATATGCACTACAAAAAGCACTATGCCGGCCGCTGCGAAACAATGTTCATTTCTCTTAACTTTTTTTTGTCCGAATAACGGTTCAGCATAAATATTAAAATAACTGAAGTAAATACAGACATATTTCATTGATTATGGGTCCTCGCGGTCGGAATAAATGAGGCACCCTTGGCTTTTCGGTTAAACGACCTTTAGTTTCCTACACATCGCCTTCTACTTCTTTATGAAGACAGTAATCGTGCCAAGGGCGTAGCCAGTAGTTATGTTGGGGGGGGGGGGGGGGCGCTCAATGCAGATGAAACAAAAAAAGCCAAAAAAAAAAGGTCATAGAGCACGGCAACCAAACCCAATTGCAAATAAAACAAAAAAGCCAAAAAAAAAGTCACTACAGCCAAGGGCAACCGCATTCCCCCGAGTGTTTCGGTTTTTACTTGACCCTTTGGGGGGGAGGGGGGGGGGGGGCGATCGCTGCAGATTAAACATAAAAGCCAAAAAAAAAGGTCACTATAGGCAACGGCAACCGCATTCCCCCGAGTATTTTGGTTTTTACTTGACCCTTGGGGGGGCGATCGTGTGGTGGGATCTTGGATTATTATTTCTCCGGGGTATCAGTAAAACAAACTCTTTGGTAGAGGCCTCATCCCACGGAACGACCTCGACTTCGTCCTCGCCGCCACCTACAACCACACGGAAGAGTTCTTTCCGGACCCGGTGGACGTCTACCTGCAGCCCGAGACGAGGAGCGCCAAGACATGGAGGCGGATCCGGAACAACAGGGACATGACGCCGGACCGCGAGAAGGAGGCGTCCCGCGCGTGCTTCGAGAAGACGCTCGCCGAGACCAAAGCCGTCGGAGCTAGGCCCCGGAGAAAAGCCCCGGAGATAAGCCCGGAGATAAGTGCGGAGATAAAGCCGAAGAAGAAGATCCCATACAGATATAATTACGTAAGTCTATATGCTTTCCACGCTGAGAACACACGTCTGTAATTGTTTTTAGTATTCCATCTAACTTCTCTATGACCTGTCAATTTTTACATGAATTACACAGGCCCACAAAAAATATATTTTTTTGACTATTGATAAGAACATAGTATTTCCTGTATTTTTTGACGCTGAATCCAAATCCGGTGTCCGTTTAACCGTGGCACGCCAGGATCAAGGTCATTTCAAGGTCAAATCGCGAAATAAAGGCTTAAAAGAGAATAAACCCATATATCTTTATGTTTCTGGGATCGCTCAATTAGAATCTGATGTTATTTTTACCATATCACGTGAATTCGAAGAGCATTCCAAGGTCAAATCACTAAAAAAACGCATTAATGGGAGTTAAACTAAAAAAAATTAACGCATTAATTAAAGTTGCTGAATCCAAATCTGAAACCCATGATAGAATACCGTAAATGGTCTCATTTTCATCATGTACCTTGTGTTTTAGGGAAATGTGGTTAAGGGTTTTCGGTTTCGTGAATATATTGCTATTATTTGTTAAGGTAAAAGAGATCTAAGTCCGTGTATCCATGTACATTAGATGATTTGATACCAATTCTCGTAGCCACCTTACTGAATAGCGTCCAACTACATAGTAATCATCTTACTGAAAATCAGTGAGTGAATCATAGAATAAACGTGTTTAGACTCCTTTCCTCAGAATCTTGGAGATTATAGCGAAGAACAAGGCGAACGTTTTAACCAAGATATAAGAGAAATGGAACGACGATATCAGGGTCGATGGAATGTAAATATGATGGCGGACTTCTATTGGATGTTAAAAAGAGAAAGTGATGAGAAAAAACGGAAGCGAAATGGATTACACAGGTCATTTGAAGATAAAAAGAGTAAGGAAAAACAGAATATCATGACCATAATTAGGACTACATGCATGAAATGCATGGATTTCACTCTTTTAAGCGTTTATTTCGCGATTTGACCTTGAAATGACCTTGATCCTGACGTGCTACGGTTAAACGGACACCGAATTTGGATTCAGCGTCAAAAAATACAGAAAAAAAGTATGTTCTTATCCATAGTCAAAAAAAAAATTGTGGGCCTGTGTTATTGACGTTATGACACGTTACATTTTTTACGAATGTCAGGGTCTTTACTAGGAAAAGTGTTACAATGCAGGGTCGGCACTATATTGTATGATAATTAAAGTATAAACCGTATTTTTAAGCGTCTTGTAAATGATGTACACGTATATTTCTTGTCCGTTCATACGTACGCCACTGACCGTGTCTGGTAACGCGCGCTGAGACTCGCTAGTGGCGCGTTCGGGAAATGCTATTTACAAATTTATCCATATAGCGTAGCGAGCATTCCGTTGTCGAAATTTAGTATTTTAAGTTAGCTCTATGCTAGTGGATGAACGGTAGAACGCCGAGTTTAAAATAGTGTTATGTGTCGTGAGTGACTAACTAAAATAAACGTGTGTAATACGTATTTTGTACCGTGTACGTATTTCTTTTAGAGTTCGTGTAGTGTATTTAAATATTATCTGATTTTGTGTAGATTTTTGCAATTATGGCACAGTCATTCACAGTCTATTCACATTTGTGAATAGACTGAAGAAGATGATTGAAAATTACAAACATTTTACAATATAGTTCAGTAAATAAGCCGGAAAATACTGTGACATTTGTAAAAGTTGACAATTGTGACAGCTGACGATTTCATTAAGTTTTATAGTTTACATACTTAGTTTATTTAGTTTATACACACTAGCTATTAGTAAAGCCTTGCATGGAATGACATATTGAATATTCTGGATGTCCCACAAGAATTTTCCATAGTAAATGTAGAAACTATAAATACTGGTGTTGTCGCTTGGATAGAGTTAGTTGTGATTGGAATGTTAAAGAGAGATGATCGCAGAGTGGTTACAGTTTTAATAAACGTATTTGAATTGAAGAAGTAAATTATTTAGAGAGAAATTCGTAACAATACTATCAAATCTGGAAAAGTTGATAAGTCAGCTCCGATTTCAAAATTTTTTGTATGACGTGTTCTGGTTGGAACCTTATGGAACATTCATCACCATTAACACTGCCTTGCTATGAAAAACCGCCAAAAATGGTAGTTTTCCCACTCCCAAAAGCTTCCCCAATAGTAAAAGTGATGAAACATTTTAAAAATTCAAAATTTGGGCCATTTCGTTTATACCTAGTTGTAGTAAAGGGTGGTATGGACTCACATTTAAATCCACCCCTAGAAGTGACAGACGATAAAAAAACATCCGAGAACATTTGAAAAGAGTTTACTATCAAGTGCACTCTTGTGATAGGAGTTAGTTAGTTGTGATTCAGATGACGCAATAGATCCACAAATTTAAACCCAACTGATTGGGGTTGGAAAGTTATGGACGGCGTCCTTATCTTAGAAGACAAAACACGTGCCAAAAGTATTATGGATGCAATAACATGTGGATGTCAAACTGGTTGTGGTGCAGCTTGTGGTTGCAGGAAAAATGGCGTATACTGTTCACAAACGTATAAATTTTGTTACGGATCTAACTGCACTAATTGCGAGCCACCTGCAACTACTGACATTACAGAGGATGAAGTGGTTTGCCCGGCTGAAATGATAGTAGAACAAGATATAAGTGAAGATGAAGAGGGACCTACCAATACTGCATCAGAAATGCTCGAAAACGACTCTTATTACGAATGATGTCAACTATATTTGTAGATTGTAAGCTCATTTTGTGTACCCAGTTTTTTTGAAATTAAAGAAAACTTGAAAAACGATTTTATTATACTCGTAATTTATTTTTTTCAATAATTTAACTACATTAAAACCAAAATTCGCACGCATATCGTATTGAGAGTTTGAATTGTTGTAATTAGATTCGTAATCAGCGACCCCGAAAACCCCCGAGAGACGACCCCCGAGAGGTGAGAATTTTGAATTTTTAAAATGTTTTACCACTTTTACTATTGGGGAAGCTTTGGGGGTGGGAAAACTACAATAATTTTTTCATTTTTCATAGCAAGGCAGATATAGTTATGAATGTTCTTGAGGGTCTAAAGAACACGTACAAACAAAATTTTTTTAGAATCGGAGCTGCTTATCAACTTTTCCACATTTTCCGGCTTATTAATTGGACTAATAGACGGATCACATATTTTATGTATTCGTTGCAATCGTCGATATATATTTCGTGATCGCCGAGAGTGTAGTAGACATTTAGATTCGAATATCCATAACAAAAATATACCTGGTACGGTTAGTAAAGAGGAATTTTATTTTGATTTGTTCTTAAGTTTTGCGCATGTAGCCTTTCGTGGAACGTGGTCGACAATATTTACTTTAGCCGTTTTTTTCCAAATATTTATCCGATTTTCCATTGCCCTTGCCATACATTGCGTAAAACATATTTATAGAAGACATATCAACGTGTCGTGGGAAATATTAAAGAAGATATACGCAATAAATTCCTGTGGCTGCCAATGGACGGAACAACAGATTTTTGCTATAATAAGGTCGTTAATGTTCTCTTGCAAATAACGGTTAAAAGTATAGAAATAGAACATGTGAATTGTTCTCTGTAGATGTAAAAAATAATAATGTACTGATGTTAGTGACAAAAAACAACTGTTGGTGATAGAAATTGTGCGAAATTCATGAAAATAATGTGTATGGTGTGTCGTTCTCTGTTCATGTGAACTATTTTTGAATTTGCACCTTTATCTTCAGTAGATGTGAAACGATCATTTTCCTTCTACAATCATACGTACAAGCTAAATCGCTCACGTTTAACGAGAAGAAATGCAGAAAAACTACTGGTTGTGGCAACGTACGTCAATGCAATACAGAAAATGAAGACAGTCGGTGTTCCTGAATGACACAAGAGATAGGTATTTTTTTATTCCTGTCTTTGTGGTCTCTCATATGGTCTTCCGTCAATGACATGACAAATTACGAGTCCGACCCTGCGTTGTACCACACCTTCCGGATAATAATAATGATAATATAATAAAATTTGTGTTTTTCTTTTTATTTTGTTAAAGGTTAATATTTATTATTACCTCGGGATTTGAGACGTTCGTTCGGAACCTTACTTAGTGATATAATGAATTTTTACGTAACTGAATATTAAATGAATATTTAAGCCATCGTTCAGGGAAAAAAAATGTGAAACAAAGACGCAAAAAACAATGTATTAATTAATTAATAATTACAAAACAGTTAATTTTCTGATTTGTTTTTACATACAGTGCGTATCAGTCAAATGGAATAAATTCAATATTTCTATATGTAATGAGGCTAATGGTGTAGGCCTTGCGTATTTTTATTAATCTATATCTTGGGGCTGTTTTGTAAATGGTAGTTTTAAAATATCCCTACAAGAAAAAAATCTAGGGGATTAAAAGTCTATTGACCTTGCTGAAGAATGGGCGAATAATGTTACTCGCATCCCAATCCAATGATTTGGAAATACTAGGGTAAAGTACTTTAACATGGTATTTTTAATGCGGTATTCCAGCTTGTTGGACCCCATATTGCGCCTGCTGGTATTGCTGGATTTACTCTGTTGAGGTACATGTTGCTTTGTGATGGAATTATTTGATTTTGAGGAAGAGTCAAGTAACCTGCACCTGCACCGTTTAAAATTTCTTCCAAAAAGAATGGGCGAATAATGTTATCTCCTAATATACATGCCTAGACTATGTCTGCTATTTCCATTTTCGGGTTTTTGGGTATGCATCTCCCTCATCCAACGAGATGGGGATGATGGAGATTCTGAGGCCCAATAACGGCAGTTCTGACGATTTACCTGTCTGTTAATAGTAAATGTTGCTTCGTCAGAAAATACAAAATTTTCTATTAATATGATGTTCATTCTTTGCATCATTTGTTCGCAAAATTCCATTCTCCTACCAAAGCTGGATTCCGATTGATTCCGAAAGTATCTCCATAACCGACTATCATAAAAATGATTAATTTTTATTTAATTAAAATTAAACAGCCACGATTAATTTTGCAACCAATGGGATCAAAACATCCGCAACAATTAAAATCTATTGACGTGTTACCATCTAGCTGATACATATTATTAACAACACTTTAATAACAAAATTATTACATACACAATTACAAACTAAACCTTGAACCTGATGGAAGATTTCTTTATTTCCTTGGATATCTACTTCAAAAAGTATACTGAACCTTATGGATTTTTTTTCTTGAATCTTTTATTTCGGAGGGTTCTCCGTAATTATTTTCTTGTCGGCCAAAGAATTTTCGATGTAGTCTTCTGCTATAGTACTGGACTTTGCCTGTGTCGCGTCGCCGTAAGCCAACCCTAATGATCAAAATTTTTCGAAACACAACTGTTTTTGTATCTGGAGCGATACGAGTAATTAAAAAAATCCTTCATCCACAACGTCTCTGAATATATGTAAGTCAGTTTCGCTTTTGTACCGCTGACTCCAATAGCACAGGCTCATAAATAAGTTATCTGCGCCATGGAACACGTTTTTTTTTTTTTATTTTGACCCGCTTGACACCGAATAAACTCAGTTTTGGCCCTATTTGCAGTCAAAAATACCTTGGAGAGTCCAGTCAGTCGTAGGTATTTGTAAGCAATATTATATATTTTAAATACAAAAAAGTAGTCTTTTTTTATCTACATAAGTATATAAAATTATACGCAGTGTTGTTTAACAACGTTGTATTTTTTCTCTAATTTTCGTCGTCTTTCTGTTTAAGTTTTTGTTGATAAAAGATAATACATGTAAAACTGAGGATTCTAATTGACGGTCAAAACATAATAGTCCAAGAGCCCAGTAAATTTTTCTACCTTGAAGACCTACACGATTCTAATGTTTTATAATCGATTCGTCATGAAAACCTGTCCCCAAAATGACAACGGTGCCAGTGCAAATCTTGCCGAAAGCATTTCTTATTAATTGATAATTGGCCTTTTTTTTTCAAATATGTACCTTTTGTGACCTACATACTTCTAAAAATCACTAGAGTGTTCATATGAATGCGTAGAATAAGAAAAACTTCACGGTGCCGGATCCCATTCTGCCGCAACCCTCGGCACCGTGGCGATAAAGGGGGTGGCAAAACGTAGTTAACTACCTTTTGCATCCTACACAAAAAAGCCTTAACAAAAATCGTAGTCAGGGACGTAATGAATTGTAAAAAACCACGGTGCCATTTGTCATGTTGCCGGAAACCGTCGGCACCTTGTTTTTTTTCGGCGCGCGCTCCGACCAATTTCCGACCAACTGCGATTCAACTGAGATTCAACTCAAAGTCAGTTGGAAATTGAACGTCAGGGAAGTTACTTGCTACGCGTTGATTATATGAGGGTTGTGGAAAGGAGAGAAGTGGGGGTGAGTTGAATCTCAGTTGAATCGCAGTTGAAATTCGGAAAAGAATTTTACAGTGTCTAACATGCAAAACTCACGTGTAAAACAAATGTTTAATAATTCTCTTTCGATCTTCACCTTTATTTTTGAATAATTATTGGTCATTACATGAAAATAAAAATAAATATGACATATCGGAAGCAGAAATAGAATTGTGAAAATACGATTTAATATATGAAACGAATTGAAAAACCGTGAAGGGAAACATGTTTTTTATTAACATATAAGTAAATCGATATATATTTTTGTTTTTTTTTTAGCTTTGAAGGCGAAATTTGAATTGAACTGAAAGTCAACTCAGTGAAGTTGAGTCTCAGTTGAAAATTGTATGCCAGGGTTTTCAAATGAAACAAACGATCAAGAAGTCTAGACTTCTTGCAAACCACAATCCAGGATTGACAGATTTGGCAACTCTTTTTACTATTGAATTTTTAACACTTTCAAACTCGTGAAAACCACTTATTTGCTGTGTAAAATTGAATTTTTTTTATTGGTTGAATATTTTAATACCTATGCAATACTATTGAAAAAGAAACAGTCATACTAATACGTAAATTTTTGGAAAACTGAATTCGAAAAAATTGTTGATCAAGATTTGTTGAAATTTTAATAGCGTCAAATAATGACGCGAGATTATAAAAGATTCGATTTATTCAAAAGCAAAAAGAAATCACTCGCGTACAGAAGCGCGTCGATAACAAAAATTGGTCGGAGCGCGCGCCGAAAAAAACCACGGTGCCGACGGTTTCTGGCAACATGACAAATGGCACCGTTGATTTTTACAATTCATTAGGTCCCTGACTACGATTTTTGTTAACGACTTTTTTGTGTAGGATGCAAAAGGTAGTTAACTACGTTTTGCCACCCCCTTTATCGCCACGGTGCCGAGGGTTGCGGCAGAATGGGAACCGGCACCGTGAGTTTTTCTTATTCTACGCTTTCATATGAACACTCTAGTGCTTTTTTAGAAGTGTATAGGTCCCAAAAGGTACATATTTGAAAAAAAAGGGCCAATTATTAATTAATAAAAAAATGCTTTCGGCTGGATTTGCACTGGCACCGTTGTCATTTTGGGGACAGGTTTTCATGACGAATCGATTATAAAACATTAGAATCGTGTAGGTCTTCAAGGTAGACAAAATCACTGGGCTCTTGGACTATAAGTGAATCACTCTTTCTCTGCAGTTTGAATAAAATGTGTCACTTTACTTTTCAGGCACATAAAGTTCTTATCGGAGGTGTAACAGAAAGGAAACATCCGAGCAACATAAAGCTGATGAATTCATCTCACCACAGTCCCCAGACAAACGCTGGATATTCGCGGCAACCATCAGATGGTACCGTCTTCCAATACTGATACAAATATGTATGTATTTCGCATATTCCAGTCTAGTTCCATTCTATAATATTTTCATCTTTATTAAAACATCTTTAAAAGTAAATACTATCCTTCTTTGAGTTTTGAAAATATAATACACATATTGGGGACCCCGTCTATGAGAAACGGTGCAATATGCGACAGAACCTGAAAGTTTCTAAATTATGCGGTGGATGCATAATTAATATGTAGATACATTAATAGATGCGTTTCTGACAGTTCCATACAGTTCCGTAAATGGCCATTTTAATTATGGAATGGCCATTTAGGATTGCCACAGTTTTGCCACTTTTGTAAATTTCGAAATTTTTGGAAATTCAGATGATACTGCCTTGAGTTGAATTTTTTTTATGGGATCAAGCGAGGTTGTTTCTCGTAGCAAATTTAATGCAGAATCCAACGGTACCCTCAAATTTATTATAGCGTTCGATACAACGATGTTCTAAACGTTTTTTGTCCATACATCGTAAAATTTTGAAAAATTTGAAAAATCGTGATATCTCAAAAACGGTAAGGAATCGGACCATGTTGAAGAGGACCTTTTCTGTTCAGCGTCAAATTTCCTGTGTGATCTCAAAGTTCGTAACACGAGTAGCTAAACACCCTTTATATAACCCTATCCTATGTACTGTTTCAATAAAAAAATACATTTAAAAAAAAACTGTTTTCTATTTAATTCAAATCTTGCGTAAATTTTGGGACACCTTTATAAGAAGTAATACTAAAAAAAAGGAAAACAACTTAATAATTCGAAGTGACGGGTATGAAAGATTCAAATAAGACTAGGCTCTGCTACCTGTCTTTGTATTTCATGTTCACCGTGTATTTTACCTTTTTTCATTACATTTAGTTTCAGCTGTAATGTTCTGATGAGACTCAAAACTCCGAAACAACTCTCTCCAATTGATCCTTTGTGACCTATCTGTAAGCAATACAGGCGCAACCATTTTAATATTAGTAGCAAAACTAAAGTAGATAAATATAAGTATTGTTTTTTATTTAAAGCACAATTCTAACATTCTAAAAAATATTTACAACATTCCTTACATTTTATCACCTATGTATGTAAATAAATAAATACCTACTACTACGTTTACAAATAAAAAAATCTTTGTTAGATCATAAGCATTATTAAGAATTAAAAAAATAAATACATAGTATTAAATACAAATGCGCGAAATATTTTCGGTGCAGAAAAAAATATCCTGTTAATGGCAGACTGAGCAATAAATAATCAATAAGAAAGAACGTATTCTAACGCCATATTTTATTTTTTTCTAACGGCACGTAATATAGAAACTCTTGGGAATTAAATTGTTTTTGCTTTGAAAGAGCTGAAAATCATCTTTCAAAGAGCAACAGAGGAGACATAGACGGGATAATTACCACCATCATGGCAGGGCTACACAGAAAGCTATGCTATGTTCGCTATAAACAATGTGTACGCTATGTTCGCTTTGTTTGCTATGAAATATGGCCACATCAAAAAAAGTACAAGACCTTTAGTTTCCCACAAACATGTTACAATGCCGGTTGCCGTGGGAGAGTGATAGTACTGATGATGAAGCAGTATTGCTGTTATCGTGTCAAAAGAAGAAACGCAAAAGATTATGGATATACGATGTCAACAAAAAGAGGAAAAAGTACGGTCAATATCATCCCTTAATAAAACAATTGATTAATTGCTCCATAATGTGGGTGTTATATATTAGGAACTACTTTAACCCTACTTGCAGCACACGTGAAATGCATCTGTTCCCGCGCGTCTTCGGCGACGTTGCAAAAATATAGCCAGAAATCAAACATCTCGGCTACGCATCTAAAGGTGGAGATACACCAAAAAAGCGAGCACGAGCAAACATCAGCGAGCGAGCATTCTTTGCGATTAGTCGTTGGGTGTGGACACTTTTGCGAGCGAGCGAACGTTGTTTGCTCACGTTCACGGATGATCGAGACGGCAGCGGTACATCAAAGAAAAAATCATGTTCTTGCTTGTTCGGTAGTGACACGTTTTGAGAATAGTTGAACATTGGCAGCGATCCTAAATGGAGTGGAATAACGATTTAGTTTTAAAATTAATCGATAATTACAGAGAAAAAACTATATTGTGGGATCCGAGAGATGTATATTTCAAAAAATAAAAAGAAAAAAGAGGACGCATGGGAAGAAATTGCTAGACTGTTTGATACAAATTCTTTAGAAATTAAAAAGAAACTTAATTCTTTATTAGCTTCCCTTCAGAAGAGAAAAACAAAAAATGGTAAAACCTTCGGGTGCAGGTACCGAAGAAATTTACGAAACAAAATGGTTTGCATTTAGAAGTTTGTTATTTTTAAAGGACAAAAACAAGCCAGTGATGACCCAAGATACTGACACGGATGGCACTAATACAGAGGTAAGTAGACAATAATAAAATTACTTTACAGAGTGAGGTAACCTAGGTTTATTTTTTACATTATACCTATTTTAAAATAACTACAGAAGGAAGGATTTGTGAGAAAAAGGCCCCTCTTGTCATTTCTTTCCAAATTGAAAAAATGAACTCACATTTTGCCATACTACAAAGAAAAAAGTTATGTTTGTTTTTCTTTTGTCTATATAGGAATTAGGAATGCTGTATACTGTATGGGTAGGTAAAATAAAAAAGACGGCATAGGTTAATTAAATAGTGCTGTTTAATATTTCGCCTTTACTGATTTTCGTATTAATATTGTTATTCATATTGCTCTTGCCAAGAAATTTTCCCTTCGTTTTTAAAGAACTCTGCAAAAGTTTTTCTGGTATCTTGAAATACAGATGCAGACTTTCGAGCCACTTTCTTTAATGGCAAAAGTGACGAGGTTGAACACAGTTCACTTCGCCATTTCCCACTGCTTAGTTGGCCATTAATTTCTTGATCAAAAGTTCCTTGAGGTGTGTATATATTTCTAGAAGAATGGCTATTTCTCAAAAAGTTATGCAAGTATATGCATGCTAAAACAATTTTTTGAACTTTTTTCTGGCTCCAGTAGGATTGGGCGCCTTAAAACTCTAAAAACTGCAGATAAAAACGCCAAAGGCATTTTCTACAACTCTCCTAGCTCTCGATAATCTGTAATTAAAAAATTCTTTCGATGGAGCCCTTTAAATGTACACCTGGATACGGTTTAATGACATGCTTCTGCAAAGCGAATGCTTCGTCTGCCACAAAAACGTATGGCACTGTTCTGTTTGTTCCAGGTAATTCTCTTTGGGGAGGTAAATTTAACGAACCTTCTTGCAACTTTTTGTAAAAAGGATGTGTTTCTAATTACGCCACCATCAGATATTCTACCTTGACATCCTACATCAGCAAATTTAAAACAATAATCGGTGTCTACAACTGCCATTAACACCACACTAAATGTCGATTTATAATTAAAAAATTCACTAGCCGTATTTTTCGGGGCTTGTATTGTAATGTGTTTGCCGTCTATAGCTCCCAGGCAATGGGGAAAATTCCATACATTGTTAAACTGCTCTGAAATGCTTAGCCATTCCTGCACAGTAGACGGCATCTGGAAAAAAATAACATCAGTGGCTTTTTTTTCAGACAGTTGAAGAAGGTGATGCAGAAGATTTAGAAAGCGGTACTACAGCTGTTGATACAGAACCAGAAACACTTTCCGAAATTAATGATGAAACTAATACTCAGCCTCATCAGGAAACTACGGGAAATACAAAAGCCATTGGAAAACCCCAAAAAGTGTATAATAAGAAAAAGTTAGAAGATCCGAGAATTAATGAAGCGTATGCTGTTATGAAAAAATTGAGTAATGATGATAAACCTAGGGATGACTGTACCGTATATGGAGAACACATTGGCTTAAAATTGCAGAGTTATAATCAGCGAGTTCGCGCATTGGTTCAGAATGAAATTAATAATATTATATTCAAAGCAGACATGGGGTTCTATGCTGATTATAATCCTGTATTTTCCCCCTCAAACCACCTGGCCTTCAACAATAAGTTCTGTATCAACTCATGCGGTATCACCAGCGGCACCCTCTTCCACAATTCAGACAGAAGACCCATCAAATGGGTCACATCCAAATCAGGATTATAATATTGTAACCTATTTCACCAACTTTGGCAATTAGATGTAATAACGTATTAAAATATGAACAATAAAAGAAGTAATTATTTCATTCTTACCTTAACATTATCCTTTAAAGCCTTTATAATGGCGTCACAAACTTCAGGAATAAAATTGGATATGCATTTCCTGGAAATTTTAAAAGTATACATTAGGCTATGATACGAATTTCCTGTAGCTAGGAACCGTAGTGTTACTGCCAATCTTTCTGCTGGTGGGATAGCCAATCTGTAATTTGTGTCACTTTTCATAATGTCCGGTTCAATCATACTTAACAATTTTTCAAAATCTGTTGCAGAAATTCGACAAAAATTATGAAACATACCATATTTTTGGTTCTGCATTTATATGTTTCAACAAAAGACTTCCACTATACATATTTCTATTTTTAAACAAAGTAGTCTGCCACCATCGTCTCGATTTCTTTTTATTATTTTTCAATAGTCCAAAAATAACGATAAAACTTGCACTTGCACAAAGAACTTTTTTTCGGGACGCCATAATTAAACTGCTTGCTCGCAAACATGCGGATCATGGCTGAATTTGAATAAAATCGCTTTGTAGTGATATACTTAAATTTAAAAACCAGAGCACAAGCAAACATCAAGGGAGCACGATTAAATGTTTGCTCTTGTTTGCTCATGCTCGCTTTTTTGGTGTATCTCCACCTTAACATCGCAAACATAGCGCGCGTAGCGTCTTACGTCTGTATGGCCACGACCGTTTAAAACAAGGGGGACTATTTTTATTGCATATAGCGAACATAGCGAACGTAGCGAGCATAGCGCTCTGTGTGCCCGGGCCTTCAGTCCTTGAAATCATCTCCAGTCTTTGAAAAGAAATTAATTCATGAGCATCAAGTCAAATTCTGTGACGATGTCAACTCTCGGAAGAAGTTTCTATACAAGTACAACCTAATATGAATGTACAGGGTAGTATTGTATATTCTACATTATAGTTTATTATTGTAGACAGATGAATTAAAAGGAAAATATTTGGATTGAAATCCTCATATATGCACATTAATCATATTTAACTTATACGGGACTACCCTGTATATAGGACAATCCAAGGTAAAAATGAAACACTTAATACTTTGGAGAAAAATGAGACAACACCATGACTATGTTTAAAGAACCGATGATGAAACTTGAACTAACCACAAAAAAATTATTAGGAGCATCCCATATTCAAATGAATATGGTATAATATGGTTGGTAACAATTTTTTTTGTCTTTTTGTGGCAGTCGTGTATGAAACCTTGTAATACGACTGTTTTATTTTTATGTACTTGTATTAACAGTTTGAGTACCAAGACAACTGCAAATATGATCGTTTTACATTTGCCCAGCGCTGCTTCAGTTCTGTTTTCCCCGTGCAATGGCTAAAATAAAACACTAAAATGCGTTTTTCATCTTTGACATTTTGCACCTTTGAACGTAACAGACAGGATACCACAAAGTACGTAAATTTTTGTGAACAGGATGAGAAATTTTAACTCTGGGATGTCTCCAAATCGTTTCATTTTTATTCCAACTGTTCCTATACAGTGCGTGTCAAATGTTCCAGGACGGTTGGATAACTCGAGAAATACGCCTCCTACAGAAAAATGACCTGCATAAAAGTAGGATTTTTTCCTTTGACTATGACCTTGAAGGTTATGTCAAGGTCAAGTTCGTTTTATCAAATACAAATTTTTGACATCGGAAATGAAAAGAGCGGAACATTTTACAATCGGTTATGACCTTGACTAATTCCTGAGATTTTACCTTCAAGGCTATTCCAAGGTCAAATAAAAGATGAATGCGATGCCATCCCAGCTGAGTATTTCATGAATGCAATCAACAGTTTTTATAATCGATTGGCTTACTATCAAGAGGTTAACGGAGCACTTGCCTTAACTAGCTGGAAAGTAAAGAGTCTTGCCTTAGGTAGCTAGATAGGTCTTTATCTTGGTAAATTTTTTTCCATGATGCGTATTTATCAAGCTTCAATGCCTCGATTGTATTTGACCTTAGAATAGCCTTGAAGGTCAAATCCCAAGAGTTGGTCAAGGCCATAATCGATTGCAGAATTTTCCGTTCTTGTCATTTTCGATGTCAAAAATAGAGGGTCCTATTTGATAAAACAGACTTGACCTTGACATAACCTTCAAGGTCATGGTCAAGGACAAATTCAATGTCACAATTGAATTGCCAGGGAAAAACCTAGCATTTACAGCTTTTATGAAGGCCATTTTTCTCTAGGAGGCGTATTTCTCTAGTTATACAGCCGTCTCGGAACTTTTGACACGCACTGTATATTAACTGTACTTATATACATATCCTTTGTTTCGCTTGAATACAGACATGATCAATTGTTTGTAATGTTAATGTTCTAACAAATGGCCCATTGCAAGCAAACTCTAATTAGAATGACCCATCTATAATGCAACAATCGTAAGAAATACACTGGCAAAACAGAGCATTTGTAACAATATCGATAAAGAAACAATATGGACATCTTGCAAACATTGTAACATTCGTTACAGACAAAGTGCTCGATTATATTGTGTTGATTTAGTTTGTACTAGTAGCATTTATTTGTAATGTACCATTCGCTACAATTTTATGTTACAAACAAATGCTCAAGTCTGTTCACTTTACTTGTAACGAAACATTGAGCTCAATCAATTCACTAGTTCACATCAAACCTGTTCACATAGTGCACACTCGATGTTTAGTCCATGTCCCGAAGCTCAAAAAAATAGGATATGAGTGCATGTTTTCTGGTAGAAAAAAAATACTGATTCCTATGCAGAATTTCCCAGGAATACGGGAACAATTTTTGATGCGATTAAATGTCGGGAACATTTGTTTATTTAACAATTTATAAAAAATAGCAGGTTTTTTTTTTTTGCTTATATCTTTGCTTATATAGCTCGTAGGCAACTTTTACGGCCACCAACTTTTTCGTCATCAAATTTCCTACAAGATTTTGCATTTTCCTACAAGGCCATTTTGCAAATCTCTTTTGAATCGTTTATTATAAACAAATTGCCAAAAATCGCAAAAAAAAATTTAGATCGAAAACCTTTAGAGTAACGTAAAACAAAATCTGGGCAATGAATTTTGATGTTACATTGAGAATTTATAGCTCTCAACTAACTTAACAAGAAATGTTTTACGGATTTGCAAAGTATTGCTTAGTTTTTTTGTAAATTCATTTTTTAAAGTGAAACTTTGAGGTCTTATTGCAAAAGTACGCCATAATATATCGCAATTTGGCCTCGGTGAACACATTGCAATTAGCATAATGTATAATTTAATACACAAAAAAAATATTTTTTTAATTTTTAACGTTGTATCAAGAAAAAAACAATTTTGCAATTTAAACAATTGCAAATATCTCGACCATTTTTTAATATATTTTTTTCAAACCAGTGGCATTTTAATCGCCGTAAAAAAGCACACGTTTAAAAAAAAGTTGCTCTACCTTTCTCGGAAGCCAAGATTGCATGTTTTGACGTTGTTTGAAATTACAGCCAAATCTCAAAATATTTCAACTTGAAAAAATTGCCATATGTTTTTTAAGTATTACATTATACAGTGGTCAAAACGTTTTTGAGATATCTTGTATAGTTTTGCATAACAAAATTCAAGAATCTTCCATTTTCGAAGCTAGCGCTGGTTTTGCGCTCTGAATGATAGAATAGACGAGAAAGCAAGCGCGTATACCGTGCATGTAGCCACAGCCGACTTTAAACAAGCCACGAAGTAAATGTGGCAACGCCGCGCCACAGCTACCTTGGGGTCCGGCAGCGACGATTTCAGCGCGCCTTTTTTTTCGATTTATGTAAAAAAGTTCTCATTATTTTTGCATGAAATTTTTACTGCAGATGGGCACGACCAGAAGCTATAATTTAAGCTAAAGCAAGTTTCTGCGACCATAGAACCCTTGTAATTCGATTTAAAAAAATGGGCATTTTTCATCGGGGTTTATTTTTTTGTGCAAAAACTTCTGAACCGATTTTGATCACCAAAAACTAATATTTTTCGTTTTTTTCAAGCGCTACAACATGCTATTTTTTGTTTTACGAAAAAAAATATTTTTGGTCCATAACCCAAAAAAACGGTTTTCGGCGCTTTTATCGATTTTTTGACTCAGGTTCCTACATACCGATTTTATCCAAATTTCTTTTCATTTCTCCTACCCGAGTACTTGTATTATGGACAACATCCCACCAATTTTTAATAATTGCACTTCTGCTTTAGCTTAAATTGTAGCTTCTGGTTGTGCCTATCTGCAGTAAAAATTTCATGCAAAAATAATGAGCTTTTTTACGTAAATCGAAACAAAAAACTAAAAAAAAGGCGCGCTGAAGTCGTCGCTGCCGGACCCCAAGGTAGCTGTGGCGCGGCGTTGCCACATTTACTTCGTGGCTTGTTTAAAGTCGGCTGTGATGTAGCCCATACAGCTGCTCTGCCGTCAAGTGACCAGTGGTGGGGCAGGAGATGAGAGCGCAAAACCAGCGCTAGCTTGGAAAATGGCAGTTTCCTGAATTTTGTTATGCAAAACTATACAAGATATCTCAAAAACGTTTTGGTCACTGTATAACGTAATACTTAAAGACTACATGGTAATTTTTTCAAGTTGAAATATTTTGAAATTTGGCTGTAATTTCAAACAACTTCAAAACATGCTATCTTGGCTTCCGAGAAAGGTAGAGCAACTTTTTTTTTAAATGTGTGATTTTTTACGGCGATTAAAATGCCACTAGTTTGAAAAAAAATATTAAAATATGGTCGAGATATTTGTAATTGTTTAAATTACAAAGATGTTTTTTTCTTGATACATTAAATTTTTTTTTTTTTGTATTAAATTATACATTATGCTAATTGCAATGTGTTCACCGAGGCCAAATTACGATATATTATGGCGTACTTTTGCAATAAGACCTCAAAGTTTCACTTTAAAAAAAAAAACTAGCAATATTTTGAAAATCCTAAGCGTTTCTTGTTAAGTTAAAGCTATACATTCTCAATGTATCATCAAAATTCATTGAGCAGATTTTTGTTTTACGTTACTCTATAAAGATTTTCGATATAAATTTTTTTTTGCGATTTTTGGCAATTTGTTTATATTAAACGACAAAAAATCGATTTGCAAAATGGCCTATCTTGTAGGAAATTTGATGACGAAAAAGTTGGTGGCCGGAAAAATTGCCTACGAGCTCTATAAGCAAAGATATAAGCAAAAAAAACAAAAAAAACTCTATTTTACCCGCTATTTTTTTTATAAATTGTTAAAGAAACAAATGTTCCCGACTTTTAATCGCACCAAAACTCTATTTATATTTTTCCCGTATTCCTGGGGAAATTAAATTTTTTTCTACCAGAAAACATGCACTTGAAATATTCTTCGGGACATGGACTAGTTCTGTTAGTTACATTGAGTAATATGTTCAGTACTCGCTTCACTTTCAAAAATATTCCACTTGCTCATTGCTTTCGCAATAATTGTTGGATTTCGGCGAGCGACTTGCCTTTCGTCTCAGGCACCACGCAATATATGAAGACGATACCCAGGAGACAGAAAGATCCGAACAGCCACAGGCACTCGGTCATTCCCGCCAGCTTGACGATAATGGGAAAGCCTAGAGTAACCAGGAAGGACGCCATGAAACAAGAGCATGTAGTCAGAGCGGCGGCCACCCCCTTCGCGTGGGGAGGAAACACCTCCGACATAACGAGCCACGGCAGAGGTCCCAGGCCAATGTTGAAAACGATGATGTACACCACCACGCAGACTACTGGCAACCAAAATATGTTGCTGACGTCGTATATTTTGCTCGTTTTCAAGTAAAAATATAGCCCGAGGAGGAAAATTGACGCGCAGGACCCGATGGTGGAGGCCACCAATAAAACTTTTCTGCCCAGCTTTTCCACGATGCTGGTCGTTAATAGAGTCCCGAGGACTTGTATGACGCCGACTGTGGTGGTGGAGGCGTACGGGGATAATCCGCTTCCGGTTGCCTCGAAGATGGGGCCCAGGAAAGCCAAAACGGCATTAATTCCGGAAAATTGTTGCAGCACCACCAGGCCTATGCACACTATCAACCCCCTTCTTAAACTAGTAGTTTTGAGAATGTCCCCAATGCCCCCCTTTGCTGGACTGCGTCTGTTCTAAATCTTGGGTCATCAGTTTGAGCTCCCCTTCCACTTGGTCGCTGTTCCTGAGTTTCCTCAGGGCTTCCCTGGCGCCTTTAGTGTTGCCCACGGAGACCAGGTAGACAGGGGAATCGGGGACGAAGAGCGAGAAGAAGATCAGGAACAGCATCAGCGGCACCGCGCACGAGAAGCTGAACAGCTTGATGGACAGAAACGGTCCCACAGCCAGCGGGTACAGCAGTCCGATGGTCAGGAACACCGTCATCAAGCAGCCGAACTTTCCTCTGTTGTGGTCCTGGGTTATCTCCCCCAGGTACGTCGGCAAGACGGCGAAGACGCTGCCCACGCCCAGGCCCAGGACGAACCTGGCGACATAGTATAGGTTCACCGTGGTCGCGAACGACAGAGTCACGAAGGCTGCCACCATGGGGAAGGCTATCAACAGCAGGGTCCTCTTTCTTCCGAGAGAGTCGGCGAGTTTGCCGGCGGCAAGTGGGCCGATGCCGGCCCCCAGGCACGTGAGGGATGCTATCCAGGACTCTTCAAAGGCTGTGATCGGTTTTCCCAGGGGTTGATGTTCGGATCGTCCTTGTTTAGGATCGAAAATACCGGCGA
Organism: Aromia moschata; assembly: GCA_029963805.1. Taxonomy (NCBI): domain Eukaryota; kingdom Metazoa; phylum Arthropoda; class Insecta; order Coleoptera; family Cerambycidae; genus Aromia; species Aromia moschata. The sequence goes on along the minus strand of JAPWTK010000174.1, from coordinate 570,959 downwards.
GCTCCAAGCGAAACTGCAACCGACGGCGAAGGCCAAGATGTCGCCTAAAAAATAAATAATGATGCAGGTTTATTTTCGAGAAGGATAATACCACCCTGCAAGATTTTACCCCTGGACAATGAATAGTTGTTTTCGAAGTAATTTGACACACTAAAATGATTGATATATTTAAATAAAAAAAAAAAACACATTAAACCCTTTTACATACTCACAGTTTGAGAGTTTTTACATGAGATAATACAAAATTTTATTGTGGTGAAAAGTGATCATAAAGTTTTCGTATACCGAGAAATTCATGAACATGCAAATTCAAAAATGCGATATCTCGGCAAAAAAAAACAGTACTTTAAGATACATTGTCTCGTTTTTTGATAAAAAAAAGAGGATGCTACATCTCAATAATGTACAAAACAGGATTTTTTTGCACTTTTAGGTTAGAATATCTCGAAAACCCTATTTCTTTTCCAAATTTTCATGGCCACCATATTAGATTTTTCATTTAAAAAAATGAAAATATTATAAACATAAATTTTGACTTCAGCTACGTAGAAAACGTAGAAAAGTCAATGGTCAAAAAATACTCATTGAATTTATCAAAATTTCGCATTTTCGTGGTCATATTGCTTCCGCCATAAGGAATGTAATTGTTATTAACCTGTATTTTTATTTGTTATGTTATTATAAATTTCTGGTATACTAAAGACCCCATTCTTTCATTAAAAAACAAAAAAAGTTCACGAAAGTTTTATAGACGCTATTGTTAACTTTACTCAACTCTGGTCGGCCATATTGAATTTTCTTCGAAAAATTTTGAAAATCTGACCTTAGATTCTGAACAAGGAGATCTTTTGACATAAGAAAATATTGACTTGTTATCGATTTTTTAAATATTTTTTACGTTTCCTAATAAAAAAAAAACAGGAATGGGTTTTCTTGTGGAAAAATCATAAATAGGAAAATTCCAAAATGCGATATCTCGGCGGAAAAAAAGATATTTGAGCAATTTGATATCTCAAAAATCTGACGTGCTAGAGCAAATCTGAGGATTGCCCGGATTTGTTTTCAGCGGGAAAAATTACTTCGGAAACAACTATTCATTGTCCAGGGCATACAATTTTCAAAATTTTGCATTGTAGTGTAATTTGCTAGGATGGAAGAACTTTTTTTGAAACATTTCGTTGCACATACTGGGTATGTGCACACTTCTACGAAGATAAGATATATTCAATAACTTTTTAAATGAAAAAAGATCCGTGGTTCGGGCTTTCGCTCTTACAAATAGCTTGACATTTCCAGTCCATTTTTATAGCCAACGAGATCTGATAAATAAATAGGAACTTTGTATTATTAATTGGAGCACCCCGTATATTATTAAAATTTCAAATTTTAAAGTCATTCTGAGTAAGAATATATGTAAATGAATATTTGTTAGACATTTTTTTTTTAAAACTAGTGTTTATTCTGATATATTAAAGGTCTCAAAGTTTGTACTTGCAAAATATCATTTATGTAAGATAATAATTACCGTTAAAAGTTTGGTATAATTTTTGGTTTGGTATCACAAGAGGAATTTTCAAATATTATAGAAGCATAATATAATCGGGGTATTTATATTTTAAAAATGTGGTTTAAATGACCTTGCAATTAAAAATTGCTCATAATTTTACAGTTTAAATAATTGGTTTTTAATATTCCTCTTGAGAGAATTTTTTTTGATATTCTTCATATATTGATTTTTTTATTTTATCCACAGAACACTAGATTTAAAAAATTAAAAATTAAAAAAAAATCTGAAATTTTGGAAAAAAAAAAAATGAAAACGAATTATTGTGATGCCTTCTTACTCAGAACGACTTGTAAATTAAAATTATGCAAAAATATATAAGGTTGTTTTATTTACAAGTACAAAGTTCCTATTTATTTCTCATATCTAGTTGGTTTTGGAAAAAAACGTGAAAAATGCAAAAATAGAATCCAAATTTCGAGCCATTTGCATCAGTGAAAATCCGAAACGCATATCTTTTTTTATTCAAAGTTATTGAGTGTGCCCTCTCTCCCTACCTTGTACATATGTTGTGGGGTTTATCATAAATATCAATAGTTTTTCGACAGCACAAGTGTATACCTTTATATACTTAGTATCAAATAAGTTGATAATGCAAAAGTTGTGTTTTAAAAAATATCTTCACAGTTGTATATCATAATAAAAAAAAAATAATAGGCACTTCATTGAAGAGAAATTTTACATTTTTCAATTTACTGAACACTCTGTACATTTTATGACAAATTTAACTACTCCTCATGGTATCTCAGGATAAGCAAAGCTTTTTGTTAAGAATGCTGTTTTTTTTGAAAAATGGTGAATAAGTAAGTTTACAAGAGTGCTGTACCCCATTTGGGGACACCCGGTATATATTTTTCATTATTACATAAAATAATGAAAACTATAAGTACCTTATTTTTACGTCAAAGTCATATGTGTGATGTAAATTAAAATGACATACGTGCTATGTAAATAATATATACATATAGACCATCTATGATCTACCTGTGAATGACAAAAATAATGTGGTTTTTATAGCAAACAGAAGCTAGTCACGACAATAGCCAGGCCTAAAATACGGTCCACATTAATAACAATAGGCTTAAGAAAATGAAAGGGAAGAGGCTTAACAAATTCTCTCCTACACAATTACTTTTTTTTGAATGAGATCCTGACAAATTTATAGATTGTCGTGTTCGTATTTTAATGTTTCATGTAACTTGACATTATTATTAATCTACACTATTTACTCGAATAATTGTTATCTAAAACCTGTAACAATATTTACTCAAAAAAGCAGCCACCAGAAACTAAGCTAGTACTTCCAGAAAATAAAAATGTGTGAGAGATAAGCATTAATTAATAATAAAGATATGTGCCCACTTATAGTGGTGACTGTGTGTAGATTTTAAAGATGGTATTTTTTATTTATGGTTTGCTAACAGTGCAATTTAAATTAAAAACAATATGTCATGTTAAAAGTCGAATATAAAATATAATTTAGTTATAAGAACAAAACGAGGCTTTCATTTGTAATGGTGATGTTTATTCTTATTCTTGTTTTTTATCTTTTGTTTAAATATACATTTGAGACATGTTTTTATTACACCTGTATATGTATGTATTATCTTTGGATAACTAAATACGTTTTTATTATTATTACGTTATTATTTTATAAGTATTATTAACAGTGGGGTCAGTGGGGGAAAAATGAATGGTCGTCAAGAGAAAACATGATTGTAGAAATGGCTAACATAATTTACTAGCCATTTATAGATAGAGAAACAATCATGCTTTTCTCTTTCCATATAAAGCTTAGACTTTAACTAAAGGTTTGTTTGGACATGTATTGGAATCAGTTCAGAAACGTAAGGAGTGTATGCAACTCAATTAAAATGACATAGAACTATCTGTTGAATAGCCAACATACTGAATTCCGAATTGGTCCGAGAATAGTGATATTAGTTCTTGATTCTAGGATGGAACTGTAAGAGACTACTTTGTAACATATGCGTAGTAACGTCGATTTAGAACTTGAGCAATGGTCTGACAGACGTATAGAAGAGTATGGAAGAATCTCATAAAAGATTATGTTTTGGTGTGTAATTATTTGGTTAGGTGTGACTCTATTTTATTTATGTATTTAAAACGAGGGATATCGACGATTATTTGTTAAGCGAATCAAATGAAGAGAAAGATTTAGAACTATTGGTATCCATATTATGGGGTCGAACAAAACTAAATTGTTGGTGTACATTACTTGAGCTTAGACATCGACCTATGATAACCAAACTATATGATAAGACAGACTATACAATCTTACTTTACTTCTCTACATAATGGCCGTTCACTTCTAAGCATTTTTCGTACCGCTGCACCAGCTTCTTTAACCCCTCTGCATAGAAGCTTGCCGCCTGAGAGTTGAACCAGTTGACAACAGCGTTTTTGAGTCCCTCTTCGGTTTCAAAACGTTGTCCACCGAGCCACTGTTTAAAATGCAAGAAGAGGAAGTAGTCGCTAGGTGCAAGGTCGGGACTGTACGGTGGGTGGTCAAAAGTTCCCAACGAAAATCTTGAATTTTCTCATTGGTTTTGGCAGCAATGTAAGGACGCGCGTTATCGTGGAGGAGGATTATGCCAGATGACAGTTTCCCGAGGCGTTTGTTTTGGATCGCACGTCTCAATTTTTTTAGCGTTTCACAGTACACGTCAGCTGTAATTGTTGTCCCACGTTCCACGAAATCAACCAAAAGAACACCGTCTTTGTCCCAAAAAACTGTAGCCATCAATTTTCGACTTGTGTACTGAGTTTGCTTAAACTTTTTCGGTTTTGGTGAAGATGAGTGTCGCCACTGCATCGATTGCAGTTTTGTTTCTGGGTTGGCGTAGGATACCCACGTCTCGTCCCCAGTAACAATGTGAGAAAACAAATCATCTCCATCTTGTTGATAACGGGCCCCAAAAACTTTCGTCCACTAAACACCACCACAAAAAACTTCTTTGCTCTTTGTGGTGGTCGGTGAGCATTTTGGTACCCACCTTGTACACAATTTGCGGTATGCGAGGTTTTCTGTGACAATATTGTAAACAGTAGTGCGTCCAAGTTGAGGAAATTTGTTAGCCAGGCCACTAATAGTCAATCGACGATCAGATCGCAGTGTTTGGTCCACTTGTGAAACGATTTCATCGGTCTGGATACTGGGCCTGACTCCGCTCTTCGTCATGGACATTTGTTCGGCCATTTTTAAAATCACGGCACCATTGTCTAACCTTTCCTTCAGTCATAACTGTAGGTCCGTAAACCAGACATAACTCCCGATGAATTTCAGCAGCCGACGATCCTTTTGCACATAAGAAACGAATCACAGAACGCACTTCACAGTTGGCGGGATCAACGATTTTCGCGGCCATTGTTCTTTGCATTCACGGACAACAATACGACTTCAGAATCAAAACAAATGACGCTATAGCTTCGCAATGAGTCAGTAGATGGCGCTGCAGTAGTAAAACTGTGCTTCGAAGCGCCAATATTTATATATAAGCAAACGGCCCTTAGTTTATGAACGCGCCTCGTAGCTTAAAAAATACTCAACAGAATATTGATTAAAATTAGCACATCTTCTTACGAAACATTAAGAAAATCAGTAGTTGCAACAAACAGTACAATTACAACTTTGTAATTAACAATCAGTAGGTAATAAAACAGTAGGAAACTAGTATATTTCTGCACAAATATGACAACGTCTATGGTCAACATCATAGTCAAAGAAGCTCCACCTAAGTGATCAAAGTAACCTATCTATATCTATATCTATACACAAGATCTATACACAATCTAAAATAAAAAATAATGTACGATCCACAACATATCAAATTTAAGTTAAGTTAGCCATCAAACAGTGCCCTAATACGATGTAGGTAATAATGGTTAGAAAACTTAAGTGTTATATCTGTTTGTTACAGTAGAGTTTAAATTGTCGTGGAACTTATAGGCAAAATTACGTTTTCCGAAATTACGGACCCATTTTGGCTCATGTCAAAATTAGCGCCATTTATTCAAAATGCTTACAGTCAAAAGCAAGCTTATTAGTTGGTAGATATTTTTATCAAAGTAGCCCCTGAGAGTAAAAGTAACCGCATATGCCGGAACTACGAAAATATCAAACGTCTTGAATGGGTAAGTTTGTTACAATAGAAGGTGTTAAAATATTTTTAAATAAGGCCAAGGCCATACTCAAATTTTTATTACTTATTCCTAAAATTTGGTTTTCGCCGAAACTTTGCTTGTTACGATGGAATTAATTTAATAGCTGCATCGAAATTAGGTATTATTTTTACTTAACATGATTGATAATTGTTTATGTAAATACTTTCAACTAAACGCGGTAAGTTATAATGTTTGTATATTGTACACTTGTATATCTATGTATCTATGTATGTACCTGTAAAAGCAGACATATACAGGAAGGCGCTATCACTCGGCACAGATTTCAAAAGCGTCGTTTCATGTTTCCAATTCTCATTGGTTTTATAAACGACCTCTTCCAGTTCACCGTTAACATCAAGATTCCTCTTGTCACTACCGGTTGTCATATTTGAAAAAAATCGAGTCACGAGTTCTTAAGTTATAGTACACTCCATACGACTAATACGACTAATTCGATTCAGTATGGCGTGTCTTTTATAAAATGGTTTTAATCTTCTGTACACACGTTAAAGCTGTCTCATTGTTTGACTTTTTCTTTTCAATTTATGACCTTACACCGTTTGATTTCGAGAATTTGGGTGTTTAATAATTAAATAACATAATTTGAAACCCAACTCTAGTACTCCCGCATGTAGGCTGTCCCATATCTCAATAACGGAGGAAATTAATAGATAATTTGACATTTGGTGTGTCTTTTACTAGCAGAAGAACATATTGAAGCAAAATTTTTATCTTCCTTATGCACCCATATGGGGTAGAAACAAGCAACCCCTATTCGTTTTTGTATCACAACTTTTTTGTGGGTTAATCTTTAACATTACAAAAAATATGCATGATATAGCATAGTCCTTTTGAAAACTTTTTCAAAAGGACTGTTTCACGTTTTTCTATTTTTTCAAATATGTAACGGTTACCAAGGGGAAAAATTAAACTCCTTTTTTATTTCTATGTTATATTATTATAGTCATATTTAAGCTGTGAAAATAAATTAGTAAAAACGCTTTGTAGGCATATGTCACTTTAAGGGACATGTTTTCTCCCCCTGTACAAAACAAAGAGATGGCCACGAAGCCGAGTATTGATTATTAAACACGTTATTCATTTTCATAAAATTTTTGGACAGAAAAATACTAACTAACTAGCTTAGTAAAGTCCAATTAAAAGAAAAATTAAAACCACACGTACCTATTATACTAATTTATATTCAGTTTAAATAGGACAATAAAATGAATTTAATAGAGTTTTTTCCTTGATAACAGTTATATATTCGAAAAAATAGAAATAATACACCCTGTAGAACACACGCTTTAAAACTTTTAACATAATTATGGGAAGCTCTGTATAAGAGTTGCCATTTTTTCTGCCTGCGATTTAACCTATCCATACCGATATATTAACCTCTCATCGTGTTTTACACTATACAGGGTGGTCCTCCGGGAACTGCATCGATCGATTATGGGAAAACCATAATTAGTAAAAATCTGAAAATTTGGTGACATACTAAGGTCGATGGGGGACATACGCCTAAAATATTTTCACTTATATATAGATATAGTTTGTTGTTGCTATACGCACTGAAATGGATACCATGAAAGAGACATTGAAAGCATTGAATTGTAGAAGCACTAAATACGTTCTCAGAAATAAAAATTGATATTTATCATATTGCCGAGAAAGTTCAAATAGTTAAATGGTATTTTTGGTGGTCGGTCTGTAAAGGATATTAAAGCCATTTTTAAGGAACAATTTCCCAATAGGCGCACTCCTACGATATCAACGATTAATCGGATCGTAAAAAATTTCGAAAAACATGGCTGCGTTTCACCTAGATCACATATAAAAAATGCAGTCCCGGTAAATATTGCCATTTGTCAATGCTTTTACGTACCTATGTAAGCTAAAACACATCCGCCAGTACATCCTCCTCAAACAACTATCCGCATATTACTAAACTAACCAAACGGCGATAAACGCTTGGCGCAGTGATGGCTGCCTCCCCTGAAGATCTTGGAAATGGTTTGCAAAATATTTGCGAAATTTTTTTTTATGCTCAACGAATAAATATAGTCTTTTTATACTTGATTTTTGCAAAATTCTCATTTTGCATAAAGATACAACTATTGTAAAATCTCAAAGACGAAATGTTGGGATAAAATAAAAATTCAAATTACAGATCTCACAACTTCGAAAAGTATAAAAAGAGTGTATTTAGTAAAAGTGTTATATTGTTTAATTTTTTATCTACGCGAGAGAAAATAGTAGCTGAAAAGTGTGGTAGTCTTTATTTTCTAATAAACGAGCACGAGTGAAACAATAGATCTATGTATTCAGATATTATGATGGGAGGATGGAGACTGAAAGCACTGAATATACATGAACAAACAATGTGTTTTCGTAGAGCAGGCTGACTCACAAGCAGGCTTTCCAGTCTGTGTCAGTGATGACGATGATGATTAAATATTGTTAAAATGGGTAATCACAACTTTAAGCTTTTTATTATTTTATTCTGGTTTCCTCCGATTGTATGAAATATTTTTGTAAAACAGATAAAAAAATTTTCAGACACAATTTCCAAATCGTCGTTTGTTTTCGAGCTATGACATCATTATTTCTAATACACAGTTCTATCTCACTTCTTATTGATCTACTTGCATCAATAATTCGAAGTCTGAGTCTTTTACATTAGATGGTTGTTCCTTATACAACTTGGTATTTTATATAACCCCACAATAATCCATCTCTTCACTAGATCAACCTATTTGAGAAAACACGGTTTAAACAATTATTGACCTTCAGGACCTCCATTCCAAAGAAAGGAGGTGCTATTAATCGATGGATGCAGTTCCCGGAGGACCACTATATTGTCTATTAACATTATACAGGATCCGGCAAAAGTGTGAAATACTGCCTGTATCTTTTTAATTATTCGTTTTATAGAAAAATGTTGAACAATTTTCGGCTTAAAAAAATTTATATTTTTAAATTTTATTAAATTAAGAGTTGTTGGACTAATTTTATTGGACATTCTGACTACTTTCATAATTTATTTATTGTTCTGTTGCTAACCAATGTTGGTAATCAATGGTCCCTGTTGATTGGTAATCAATCAAGGATCAAGTAGTAAGACCTCTTTTTTATTCGGATGTATGATGTTACTTCGTCTCGTCGAGGCATAAGTCTATGTTTCTAATAAAAGTGTTCGGTTTCAGCAAGATGGGGCACCTCCTTATTTTGGAACGGAGGTCCTGAAGGTCAATAATTGTTTAAACCGCGTTTTCTCAAATAGGTTGATCTAGTGAAGAGATGGATTATTGTGGGGTTATATAAAATACCAAGTTGTATAAGGAACGACCATCTAATGTAAAAGACTCAGACCTCGAATTATTGATGCAAGTAGATCAATAAGAAGTGAGATAGAACTGTGTATTAGAAATAATGATGTCATAGCTCGAAAACAAACGACGATTTGGAAATTGTGTCTGAAAAAATATTTATCTGAGTATTTTTTGTTCAGAAATCCCGCAAAAAAAGTATCGAAATTATTCAAAATTTTATAACCACATACAGTTTTACAAAAATATTTCATACAATCGGAGGAAACCAGAATAAAATAATAAAAAGCTTAAAGTTGTGATTACCCATTTTAACAATATTTAATCATCATCGTCATCACTGACACAGACTGGTGAGCCTGCTTGTGAGTCAGCCTGCTCTACGAAAACACATTGTTTGTTCGTGTATATTCAGTGCTTTCAGTCTCCATCCTCCCATCCCTCTTATAGTTATAATATCTGAATACATAGATCTATTGTTTCACTCGTGCTCGTTTATTAGAAAATAAAGACTACCACACTTTTCAGCTACTATTTTCTCTCGCGTAGATAAAAAATTAAACAATATAACACTTTTACTAAATACACTCTTTTTATACTTTTCGAAGTTGTGAGATCTGTAATTTGAATTTTTTATTTTATCCCAACATTTCGTCTTTGAGATTTTACAATAGTTGTATCTTTATGCAAAATGAGAATTTTGCAAAAATCAAGTATAAAAAGACTATATTTATTCGTTGAGCATAAAAAAAAAATTCGCAAATATTTTGCAAACCATTTCCAAGATCTTCAGGGGAGGCAGCCATCACTGCGCCAAGCGTTTATCGCCGTTTGGTTAGTTTAGTAATATGCGGATAGTTGTTTGAGGAGGATGTACTGGCGGATGTGTTTTAGCTTACATAGGTACGTAAAAGCATTGACAAATGGCAATATTTACCGGGACTGCATTTTTTATATGTGATCTAGGTGAAACGCATCCATGTTTTTTCGAAATTTTTAACGATCCGATTAATCGTTGATATCGTAGGAGTGCGCCTATTGGGAAATTGTTCCTTAAAAATGGCTTTAATATCCTTTACAGACCGACCACCAAAATACCATTTAATTATTTGAACTTTCTCGGCAATATGACAAATATCAATTTTTATTTTTGAGAACGTATTTAGTGCTTCTAAAATATTTGTAATAACGCACTTTTCTAATCAGTAACAAGACCAGAATAAAAATGAAATGTCTTTTCAACCTGTCTGGCTCTACCGTAGTTGCAGACAGCTCGGACAGACCGGATGCCTGCCGCACGCCTGCGCTCGCGATTGGTGTCCACCTCATGTAGTGGAATCTATTCAAGATAGAAGTTAACTTTTTAATTCCCCTTTATTCTGCAATGTGCGTAATAGGGTGAATTGTACTGTATATAACTCATCGATTTTATCTTCCGCATGTAGTCAATGGCAATACATAGCTTTCACAAATATGTAATGCCTTTACTCAATATTTACTAAATACAAGAATGTTTCTTATATTTCTGTGATTCTGTTAGGACACCCTTTATATAGATTTTCTCAAATATTAATAAAAAAAATGCATAAAATAGCGTTTAAGGTTTCAATGTCTCTTTCATGGTATCCCTTTCAGTGCGTATAGCAACAACAAACTATATCTATATATAAGAAGTGTTTCGAATGTAAAGATTAATATAAAAATAACAAGTTTATAGAAGATAACATCATAATATCTGATAACGAGAGCAGGGATATTATCTAGACTCGTATTTGTTTTAAGCTTTCAAACTGACTTGAAGACGTCATTTCCATAACCTTCCGTGCAATATACATTCGAACCCCGCTTAAGTCGCCAAATCCGTGCATCATTACCTCGCTTAAGTCGCGAAATTTAGCCTCTCTTAATTCGCGATCATAGCCTCAACTTTTTCGTGTTTTAACTGCAAAAAGAAATATTTAGAGATATACCACAGCACTTGTTATAACGAAAAATGAGCCAACTGAACGAAAAATCAATGTAAGTATACCCAGTCGTGCGTGACAAAGTTCAATTTTCCACTTGAATGAATATTTTAAAGATTAAATATTTTTAAAGACACCTAACCTATTTTAAATCAATAAATGTATTACACAATCATTTTTTTCAATAAAAATTGTACATATTCATGCGAGAATCCAATTTCCAAACGTAGTTCTAAAACTTTTACAGGCGGCGACTTAAGCGGGACGGTTTCGTGAAATACTAGGGGGAAACGTGGTGAAATAAGAGAGGATGTGTAAGCGAAGGTGAAATAACAGGGGTTCGAGTGTACTCGTACTATTACAGCACGTAGTACGCACGTCTTGTGGGATTAGGTGAGTATTTACGGGGATCAACAAAGAAGCTAGAAAAGTAGTATGCAAATGCAATTCTTGTGGATTTTCGAAACTTGTCTGAATACTATTTATACACTGTGTACATAAAGTATGGAACAAATTAATTATCTCCCAAATTAAAAAACTTTTGAAAAAACCCTCAGGCAGGTCACCTTTTATTTATACAAAGGCATTTTTTCTGACGAACGGGATTTTTTTTTATTATATTTGTTTTTTAACATATGACGTTATCGCCATTTTTTTAATGACAGCCTATATATTTTTTGGTGGATTTGGATAGACGGCACTTTTCCTCATAGAACAGTATGAGAAAAGTTTGGACTTAAAGAGGAAATTTTTGAAATATTTCAGGTTTCAACAATGGTGTCATCGCCATATTACGCCAGCTTGTACAGAATTATCTCTCATCAGAGTTTTCCCAATAGATGGTTTGGTAGACGAGGAGCTATTGAATGGCCTCCAAGATCTCTAGATTTTTACCCCATTAGATTATTTCTTGTGGAAGACGGTTAAAAACGTGTAAAAAAAAAGTAAGCAAAATGACGTTCAAGATTTAAAACAGAGGATTTTATTGTATATTAACAAGATTACTCCAGAAGTAATACATAAGGTTCAAAGCGAGTTTTTTTTTCGTTTCAGGCTACGAATAACGGAGTTATATGTAGCCTGATGTTAAAAAACAAAAACCAGATGAAATGGCTCTAAAGGAACTATAATTGAGACTATTGCAGTATTTTTCAACTTTTTTTTTTCTGAAACGCGATAGTCAACTTTTTTTTAATGGCAATATAGGATTTTTTTGTAAATTACTATGCAAATTTGTTTTCTGAATCCAACGATGTACATATAACTAATTGACTTTTGTGAAACATTTTTTTTTTCTGCGAAGCTTACTTCACAAAAAATAACCTAATGCAGAAATGACATAAAGTAGAATGCGAAAAAAGACTGGGACGCGGACGCTGAAATGACATTTATTTGCTTTGTTGTATTATTTTTTTATTTTCCACGGCATACGTGATTAGATTAGTCAAACTACGTTTGGTATCAGTTAGCCCAGGCCTCTCCAACTCCGGTGCTATTGCCGCTTCGGCCGAGCGCCGGCCAAGCACCGGGAATTAAATGCAAGAATATGATGGCTGTCTGTCTCTGTCGCGCAAAGGCGGCTGTGCTGCGGACGAGTGAGAAGGTAGTGGACAGGCACTGGTGTTGAGAAGTGCAGCGGGCACCGAGTGCTCGTGTCTTGGAGAGGTCTGAGTTAGCCGGTAGGACGCCGATTGCGATAATGACAAACATTTTGGCACTTTTTCTGCAATAAATGTTTCACAAAAGTCAATTTGTTATACATCGTTGGATTCAGAAAACAAATTTGCATGATAACTTACAAAAAAAATCCTATATTGCCATTTGAAAAAAAGTTTACTATCGCGTTTCAGAAAAAAAAGTTGAAAAATACTGCAGTAGTCTCACTTATAGTTAGTTCCTTTAGAGCCATTTCATCTGGTTTTTTGTTTTTTAACATCAGACTCGCGGCGTTTTTTATCAGACAGCTTGTATACAGTGTGTCCACGACAGTGTGTTCTGGCATCATCGGAATATATTAGTGTATCTTTAATAATTCAATGTTAATAATTCAAGTGTTCAATTTTTTTTAGACACGCCATTATTTTAGATGAGGAGAGTGTATCTGAAATTCCCCTGACATGATATTTTTAGCTCTATATTATTTCTAGTTTACAAGTGACCCTACAAGTGACACATTATTTCTAGTTCTCCGAAAAAGTTTAATAGACCACCTAGCGGGAAGAACCTGTAATAGACCACCTGTTTGTTTGTACAAAGATATTAAACAAATCGAAGAATTAATTCTGAAATATTATATTTTACTTACTCCTCATGTGTTGTGATAACATGTCGGAAGTGAAAGTCGCAAAGAACTTTGTCTATTTTCTTATGTATTTTGTGCAATGGTCGAATGGCAAGACATATTATACGTCATCACTCATCACCTAGAATTGTAGGACTCCTATAGAGGAACCAAAAATTCCGTAGGATCAACCCTCAGAAACCAGCATTACAAAAATTGTGGCTATTTTAGTTGAATAACTCAAGATTAATGGGCAATATCTGATAATATGTTAATATTATTTCAAATATTTTGTAAGTACATCATAGGCCGTACACCATGTCTTCCATCGAAACATATTAATGAGATTTTTCTCCAGTTGGAACGTTCTGACGAAGAACTTCAGTAACTTAATGCGATATGGAAATATTAGCTGTAAAATTTTAATGTATTCCCACAATCGTGTGCACATCTCACACCGCATACAATACAGATACCGTATGTGAACTAAATTCTATTTTCCAAATGTGAAAAGCAGGTTCATTAAGTGAGAAGCAGACGTTGCCGTGGCGTTACACAAATCAGAGTGAACTGCCACCACTCCAGTCCTTGGTTTTCGCGGTGCGGCTGCGTTCTCATTGAAATAGAGAGGGGTCAAAATTGTCAACAAATACGAATATGCACACTACGTCATCACTGATCCGCCCGCTGAGTGGAACGAGCCTGTTAAGATGGGCAATTATATATGTCTTATTCTATCTTTTACTTAGGTCTTAATTCCCTTCCTTTTTCTTGGCTGGCTACTGATTTAAGAATTATTACGACATATGCCACACTCAGTCAGAGGAAAGTATAATTTTAGGCGAATAAATAGATGTATACAAATTAAGGGACGGATGACTCAATCAAAGAATTTTCATTAAATTTCAGCTGCAGCAATGCTGCATTGTATTTATTGGTTGGTGTCCATAGTTATCTCTTTCTTATGGCAGTGAGTGGAACAAAAAAATTGCCATCTGGCAACACTACCCAACCAACTTAAAAGTACGAAATCATTGGCAGCATTTTTTAGACCTCAAAAAAAGTGTCACATTCCCTACTATATGACTATTGTACTTTAGTCTTGTTTTAATCTATGATTCTTGTACTTTAGTGAGGATATGCGGCAAATGTATTTTTTTATAAGAACTTATATTCCTGCGTTCAAGCTGTTGGAAGTAAATAAAGATCATGAGTAGTAAACTATTTTCAATAGGTTACACAGAGTACAACTATAACGTACTTGAAGCTCTTGGAGATACTGGTAAATGTTTATCTGGACTAATTTATTTATCTGGACTAGAAGACAAATACAGACGTGTGACGTGTACTTTGGCAGAATTTGATTACGTCTTAACTTTTCATAAAGGCCTTTTGGATTAGAGAAATCGTTCAATGAAATGTTGTTTAGAATGGAATATGTATATTTGCTAAAACCTCACATTAAATATTTATAATTAAAAAGTTATCTCGTCTCAACATATTAACTGATATATATTATTAACAAAAGATGCTTCTCTAATTAATTATTTATTTAACTGATATTTTATCGGCCATCATCATATAACACAAAGAACCAGTCAGACTGATATATGGCTCCGATAAAAATACATTAACCTGCGAACTAAATAATTGTATATTGTCTTGTTCTTAGTTATATAAAGAACAATTTGTAGAATGGCTTGAACATTGTCGCAATTGCCGTTTTAATAATTTTTTATGTATTTTTTTCACTACTCTTCAACAACTTACTTCTTAAAATGGATTGCAAGAAACATCAATTTGTGTACTTTGCAGCTGCTTCTGGTAAGATTTAACAGATTATCTTAACATTTATAATTTACAAATACTTTTCAAGAAAACATCACATTTCAGAGAAAAGTGCTTTTATTTAAAAATGTGTTAAAAACCAATCCACGATTTAAATGTACCTAAAAGTGGATTAAAAAAAGAATGTATTGGTGGTGTCTTAAAAAATAGACATAGGTCAGATCCCTAAACTACTAAATTTTAGTTAATTTTAAGAAGTGCACAATACTTTATAGGTTGCTAAAAATAATTTCGCAGGTAGCCTGCGGTGAGCACGATAACTCTGGAAAGGTTCCCCTTGAATAATAATAACCAAAAAGATTCGGTTAGTATAACTCAAAATGCAGTACTTGAACGAAGGGTTTGGCAAAATTTAGATTTTAGTGTGATACAATAGTACCTAGCTCTAGTCAACAGTAGCTGTAGCTACGCGGTGCGAGCAGACACTAGCAGCTTGCGAGAGCGTAGAGCGTACTCGAGATTTAAACGCATATAACTTGTTCAATTAGGCTCCGATTCTTTGAGATATTGTTGACATGTAGATACTTAAAGAAAATCCAGTAAAACAAAAACCAATTTTTTGGACCAACACAACTAAGGGTAACCCCTTAAATAATTTAGAATACCTAGCCCTATTGGCAAATAGCAAACATTTTTTGTTCATACTTTCTGCCAGTAAGGTTATTATTTTTTAAGCCCGACTCGATTTTGTTCGTTTACGATTTGAGTAAAACAACAAACAGATTATAAGAAAAATAATTCACCCTTTTGTACAAAACTGTAGACTTATTTAAATGATATGTTAACAAAAATTTAATACAATTAATTATTTGGTTTAAAATATGTTATCCACATTTTAATTGTGACATCTTATATTTTCACGATAAGCACTATCAAGCTGTTGCCTTATATCTACCTTTCCCAACACACTAAAATCTAAGATGTTATGTAAATGTTTTTCATTGTAGCTAGCATGTTTCTTAGCTCGTTCATTTAAATGTTTTAAATCACTCACCCCTTCTTGAGTCCATGCACTTCGGTTGCCACCCATCACTAAACAAATAAAATAAAACAGTTTGTTTCTTTTAGGACAGATAATCATTTAAATCTGTCGTAGAGACTACTATTAAAATTTCGTGAATAATTTCGCGATTTTCCCTACGTCTGCTTTGGAAATAATCAAAACTGGTATCGGCCTTCCTAACCGTTTAATTTCCGTTCGGATCTCGTATGTAATATCTTTATTCGTCAATAAAAAGGCCACCGAATTCATTTTGAAACGTTTCACAATGAAATGTTTTTGATGTTGACTGTTAGTAAAAACACACTTCTCAGCGAAGAAAATAAACAATCACTAAAAAAGGTCACTCAACAAGTGTGACCCGTTCAGCTGATTTTCGAACGATTTAACGACGTCTGTCTGCTGCAATCGTCTCCAAACTTTACCAGTCACCGAAAAAGCCCGATTAAAAACGAGGGCTGGGAAACTGTGTGCCCTCGCCCACGCGCGCGAAATGCAAGGAATTCAGATTACGGTGGCTCGGTGCTCGATCGATAGTCTGTCATATATATGTGATACAAATCATTATTTATGGTATAAAAGGAATAATAATTAGAATATGAATAGTTTGTGTCGTATACAATTAATTGATATTATTGTAACAGTAACTTATAGTAAATTAATACAAAAGAAATATTTTCTATTGAAATTTGGGCTGGGCACGTGCCCTTATGTCCTTTATCACCAGCCGCCATTGGTTTCTGTTCTTAGGAACCGTTAGGAAACTAATTAACTCCTAGGAAAAACAATTTTCAATAAAAAAATAAAAAATAAATAACGGACTGCGGTTAACTATAATTCTGGGAGTCGGTATTCGAATCTAGTGGGCCTAGGAATACCTATGCGAGATATTGGAAAATACTATTTAAAAAGTATTCGTTCAACATATTCGTTTGCAAATGTAGAAAATAAATAAACAAAATAAACCCACATGGATCTGAGCAAAATTAATGGACATTGAAAAATCAAACCAACAATTTTCATGATGTGCAGAAAACTACCGCATCATGTGTCGTAACAGTTTCATATTTTACTTTTCTCTTATAGATTGTTTCACTTAGATAATTTTCTTTATTTTCAGCCAACATAATGACCATGTTCAGTGCCATAGGCTACGCCTGGCCGTCTCCTTCTATTCCTAAACTGAATGGACAGGTGGACCCCGAAAGAAATCCTCTGCCTAGACCCACCACGATTTTAGAAGATTCTTGGATAACGTCACTAATGAGTTTGGGCGCTCTCGTTGGTCCACTGTTTAGCAGCATTCTGGCGAATAAATTTGGAAGGAAGCGGACACTTATAATGTTCTCTGTTCCGATGATCCTGTCAAATGTGATACTGATCTTCGCGAATAGAGTTGTGCATTTCTACATCGCGAGATTCCTTGTGGGGATGGGGACAGGGTGTGTTTTTACAGTAATTCCTTTGTACGTTGCCGAAATATCCGATATAGACAACAGAGGCTTTACGAGCATGTTTTTGGCACTCACGATGACGTCAACTCAACTTATTTTATACATCATAAGCCCTTATATTACTATAAGCAATCTTGCCGTTGTGTCGCTTATTCCTGCGGTGTTGTTTTTCTTGACGTTTGTCTTTTTCGTCCCTGAAAGTCCATATTACTTTGTGATGATCAACAGGCAAGAAGAAGCTAAAAAATCTTTAGCAATGCTGAGACGGGTGGCCACCTCAGATATTCATTTAAAAAAAGAACTTTACGATATTTCAAGAACCGTTGAAGAAACGAGATCTGAAAAAGTAGGTTTAAGAGATCTTTTACAGTCTGATGTTGTAATTAGGTGTCTATTGATATCGGTAGGTCTAATGGTATTCCAACAGTTTACTGGAATTTTAGCAATTGTATCCTATCTGCAAACCATCTTCGAAGCAACTAACAGCTCAATTCCTTCCGAGGTTTCTGTTATGATAGTTGGGTTACTACAGACCATAGTGAACATCATAACTTCAAGACTCGTCGATAGAATAGGTAGGAAAACACTGATTATGCTCTCTAATACAGGAATACTTGTGTCGTTGATTACTTTAGGTGCGTATTTTTACCTACAAATAAATGGGTATAACGTAGATTCGCTTTCTTGGTTAGCAATCGGTAGCATTATGTTTTACATATTCTGGTTCAATTTCGGCATTGGACCTATACCTTGGACAGTAGCCGGTGAACTATTTCCCTCTAATCTAAAAACATACTTAAATGGAATTACTGCTTTTAGTAATATTATCTGCGGATTTTTAATTTCTTTGCTTTTTCCGACTCTCTCGCAAATTATGGGTATGGCATGGTCCATTTGGTTCTTCGCTATTTGGACTGCCGTTTCTCTGGTGTTTGTATATTATTTTTTGCCGGAAACTAGAGGTAGAAGTTTTATAGAAATTCAAATGATGTTACGAGAAGGAAGAACAGTGTAAATATGATCTGTAATTTATTATATTTAGGAAAGTGGAATCTTTATATTACTTGTATCAAGTAAGACATTTTTGGAGCGTTTTTTTATTGTTTAGTTCTTTGCCAGTTATGATGTTATTTCACTATAAAAAGTGAAACACATGTATAAAAACCTCTGTATATTATATTATTTACTTATTTCGAGTAAAAAAGGTATCCAGTAAAAGTCCACACCTAACCAATACATAGACATCCAAAAAAAACGTCATCAACTCTGGCTATGAACGAGAGAGATGGAAATAGCGGTCATGTCAAAGCTTTTCGGTTATGTCAAACTTTTGACAAGTAACTGTCACAATTTGTAAAATAAACAATAGCTGTCATATGATGTGACAGTCTTAACAAGTAAATACGGTTATAAATTCGATCAAGAATAGAAATACGTCTTTTTTTCTCGGCTAACTTTTATGACGTTTTTTTTTGGATGTCTCCATACATCAATACAGAACATACTTTTGTAAAGCATACGGTTTTATACATTTTTATAGCACAATTTAATAGTAAATAAAACAAGCTACATACAAATTATTAGAAAATTTCCATTTAGAAAAAAACATTCCATTTTAGTTAAGTTTTCTCTTTTCATGAAAAAAAAAAATGTATAAAAAAACAAGACTTATAGGAATAAAATATTTGCATTTTAAAAGCAATGAAAAGAAATGCCTACCCCACGGTCCCTACTATAATGAATTGTCCTACGTAGATTTGTTCTGTGTGTCTACTGGTCTGTGAAGTCAGAATATATTAGATAATAATAATAATAATAATAATAATAATAATAATAATACTCACCCTATAATTACTCCGAAGAGTAACCCCAGAGGTCCTCTCAGGGATCTGTGCGGGGAAGGGGTGGCTATTATTATTATTTGCCATGGCGCACTGGGAGCGACTTAAGATTATTTCGGTAACGCATTTGCTTTACAGTTCTGAGGAAACCCAGAAAACTCAGAACATTACCAAATCTAGGGCAGGTGCGGTTGGATTGGCATCTATGCATCCACACCTATACACTAGTGTATTAGTGGTTGCATATCAAACCCTGACGGAGAAAGCGAGACAATTAAAAATCGCCACCCCAGCCAGGATTCGAACAACGCGCACAGAGGTATCGCGACTGGAAAGACGGCGCTTTAACCCACCCGGCTACCCGTGCCCCAATCATCGGGGATTTCCTTCTTGGTGGAAACGTCTCCTCTATACATATCATTATATTATTAAAATTTCATATCTGTGGGGAATTTGGCGACCTTCTTTTCTGTTAGTTTTTTGGTTGGTTGGATTAGGTCTAGGAATAAATAACAAACTATTTGATTTTTTGCCAACGTTTCGGAGCTTTATTTCTCCTTCATCAGGGCTCACTACAATTTTATACATAATTATGTAGATACAACATATAGCTTTTAAAATTATTATTATAGAAAAGCAATTGTAACTTTTACTTACATCAGCGTTGTTATTGCTGTCATGTAAGGTGGTAAATTACGAACATTGGCGATTCTATCTATATACGTATATAGCAAATGTACAAAGATGTGTTTGGGAGTGGGAGGCAATATTCTTAATGGGTTTGAGGCAATGAAAATATTATGTTTTGAAATTATTGTTCTTTTCTAGAATGTTTACAACATTGCTAAACGAAAGTGACTAAACGGAATTTAAGTCGTCTATGTCACTACGTTTATTAACACTATTTTTATTCATTTTTATTTCTACCATTTCTACAAGTAATTGTTTTAAACAAAAATTTATTATCATAAAAAATTTAACTTTAAGGGCAATTAACTTGTCACATGATATGTATCACCAAAAAAAATATGCAGTTAATTGTAACACTATTAAAACAAAATGGTTATCCAACAAAACTGGTTAAACAAATTTACAATGAAGTGATGAACAAAATAAATAAGAAAACAACAAAAAAATGTTGTTATTAAAAACAACAAAAAATATATATATTTCAAGTTACCCTATATAGATAGATTGTCCGAAAACTTATCACGAATTCTCACCACAGATAAAATAGCTGTAGCATATAAAAATTCAAACATAGTTGCACAATGTTATTCCAAATTAAAATAAAAAACTCCTAAATTAGATAAATCGAATGTTGTGTACGAAATTACTTGTGATTCTAACAACTGTAATAAAGTTTACATTGGTCAAACAAAAATATATTTAAAAGATATGATAAAAGAACACTAAATAAAGATGAAAAAAAGGCACTAGTGGAACACATAATCAATAATCCAGAACACAAATTCAATCTTGAAAATTGTAGAATTTTAGGAACAGAACCAAAACTAAAAAACAATTACTTTTAGAAATGGTAGAAATAAAAATGAATAAAAATAGTGTTAATAAACGTAGTGACATAGACGACTTAAATTCCGTTTAGTCACGTTTCTAGAATGTTGTAAACATTCCAGAAAAGAACAATAATTTCAAAACATAATATTTTCATTGCCTCAAACCCATTAAGAATACTGCCTCCCACTCCCTAGCACATCTTTGTACATTTGCTATATATGTATATAGATAGAATCGCCAATGTTCGTAATTTACCACCTTACATGACAGCAATAACAACGCTGATGTAAGTAAAAGTTACAATTGCTTTTCTATAATAATAATTTTAAAATCTATATGTTGTATCTACATAATTATGTATAAAATTGTAGTGAGCTCTGATGAAGGAGAAATAAAGATCCGAAACGTTGGCAAAAATCGAATAGTTTGTTATTTATTCCTGGACCTAATCCAACCAACTAAAAAAATTAATTAAAATTTCATAGGAATAAGCATATACTTTGACAGTTTTTTACTTTTACTTTTCGTAAGGAGGAATGGGACCCACACCATATTTTAGGGGTGGTTACGAGGGGGTGGTTACGAGTAGAAGGCTATAATGGCAAAAAATCTTCAGAGAAAACTTGAGAATTTTTTTTTCCAAAAAATGGCTGCCTCCGGGAAGATCTTGGAAACGGCTTACAAAATATTTGCGAAATATTTTTTTTCATAATCACCGAGTAAATACAATTTTTGTATAGTGATTTTTGCAAAATTGTTAATTTTCTTAAATATATAACTATTGTAAAATCTCACAGACGAAATGTTAGGATGAAATAAAAATTCAAATTACCATAACTTTTACAGATCTCAAAATGTCAAGATATGCAATTTAGTACAAAAGTGGAATAACAAAATCATCAATTTTATTCACTAAAACTAAAATAAAATTAACATTTTTATTGATTATTAAAGTACCGTTATTTTGAAAAGTATTTACTCGCTGATAGTCAAATTATAGCGTAATAGTATAATGTATAGTACCAATCACCCTAATGCGTACATTGCATAATGAAGGGGAATTGATAAGTTAACTTCTATGTTTAATATATGCTACCACCACCGAAACATGAGGTGGGAAGCAATCGCGAACCAATCGTGAGCGCAGGCGTGCGGCAGGCATCCGGTATGTCGGCACAGCTGTCTACGACTACGGCAGAGCCACACGGGTTGAAACAATATTTTATATTTTATTCTGGTCTAGTTACTGATTAGAAAAGTGCGTTATTACGAGGGTATTGTAGAAGCACTATATACATTCTTAAAAATAAAAATGAATATTTATCATATTTATTGCCGAGAAAGTTCAAATAATAAAATGGTATTTTGGTGGTCTATCTGTAAAGGATATTAAAGCCATTTTTTAAGAACCACTTCCCAATAGGCCCTCTCAGACGATACCAATGATTAATCAGATCGTTAAAAATTTCGAAAACATGCTGTCTGCTGAATTTAGAAAAAAACTGCTGTCCCGCTAAATACGGTCATTTGTCAATGCTTTTACGTACGTATGTAAGTTAAAATACATATGCCAGTCCATCCTCCTCAAACAACTATCCGCATCCTACTAAACTAACCAAACGACGACAAACGTCTAGTTCCGAGCGCTGGCGCGGTGGTATGTTGACTTCCGGCGAGTCGCAACAGAGTCGGACTCAGGTCACTATTATTACAAATCGATAGTTCACAGAAAATATATCATAATACAATAATGGATACTCAAATAAACGTACTAAGGGTTAACTATTACATGATGGAGCCGTATTTAGGTGTGGTACGTTAGTGGCCACGAAACATGACACTTAAAAAGACTTATTCACAAAGCTCATAAAATTTGGGTCTTAAACGCGAAGAAACTTGATCCACAAGTTATCAAACTACAATGACATAATTAGATTTTTAATTACCAGTTATACAAGTTGGCCATACAGTTTCCTTACAGTTGTACAAATAAATCGTGTGGTAACTGCAAAAATTCGTTAATTCCGAAAAAGTAATTATCGAGATATCTAACATTAACATTTTTTTTTTCAAAGGCAAAATCTACTTTTTTCATCAAAATATTTAGTTTAGGAAAAAATAAAAATCTCATTTAAAGGGCAGTACAAATTGCATTGTAATTATTCTTATTATTCTACTAGTTTTAGGCTTAATAGCTCAGATATCTCTAGTTAGGTCAGATATGGACAAGTTTTTGCAGTAGGCTCATGAAATATGAGTTCGCTAGTGCGTAAGATAAACTCTAAGAAAAGATTACTTAGTAAGTCGTCGACTTATCAACTAACATCATGTACATTCTTTAAAAACTGATTTTATATAGAATAATGACCCATATTATTGTTTTGTGGGTAAGTCCTTTTAAGTTTAATTTTTCGTGACCACTGACATTACCACACCTAAATAGTAAATACCACTTCGTCATGTAATAGTTAGCCCCCTAGTATGTTTATTCGAATAGTCACTATTGTATTATGCTGTATTTTCTGCGAGCTATCGCTTTGCAATAATAGTGACCTGAGTCCGACTCTGTTTCGACTCGCCGGAACTTTGACTGTACCCAGTATCACCGAACTGTTGTCTTGCTTCGCTGTTGTCCACATCAACATAATATTCCTATTAGCTCTTTTAAAATTGTTTCATAGCCGTTTAAAGTAATATTAGCAGTTTAAAATTGTTTCACAGTAGTTAAGTTAAAAAAAGAACAGTAAACTTTATTATACGCAACATAGTCTGAAAATGAATTTGACTTATATTTATTGATCGTACATTAATACATATTAAAAAAAAAAAAAAAAAATTTTGGGGGGAAAGACCGAAAAAATTTTTTTTCCGGGGGGGTTGGGTTCCAAAACGGGGGGGGCCTTGGGGGGAAAAAAAAAAACCCCCGGGGAAATCCCACGGGGGGGGGGAAAGGGGGGGGGGGAAAGGGGGGGGGGGGGGGTTTTTGGGGGGAAAGGGGTTTTTTTTTTTTGCCGGGGGGAGGGTAAAATTACCCACTCCAGGATTAATACAATGATAAATATATGGTTTTTATAAAGACCTATTATGTAGAGTTAGTGTTACATAGATCTGGCAACGTTACTCAGACAGATAGATTTCCGCTGGGCGAGGAGAGAGGAAGAGGGGGGTCTGTACGCAGTAGAGTAATTCTTACTGTATACACGGTGGAGACTTTAACTGGAATATATTCGCTAGCGGGGTGGTGAATGATTTGTCAAAAAATTCCCGAGACACGTCAACTTTTAAATGTATTTACTTACATTTTGCAAGTAATGTGAAAAATATAGCCCTTCGGGGGTGGCTGAAACCACCCTCGACATGATTTTTTCAAATGTAACCCTATGGCTTGTGACCCCTCATTGTAAAGCTGGTGGAAAGAGGAATCCAACGAACTGATCAAATTTTAATTTTTAGTATGTTTGTAGGGTTGAATACAATTAAAACGTAATTTTATAGTTTAATTTATTTTTAACGCAACAATTTCGTACTCAAAATGTGTGTTGTTTAGTTTTGGAATGTAAACCTTACTTTTCATATGTCCAACAAAAAAATTCCAAGCAATTTTTTGCCACAACTGATTTGTTATTTTTTGCTAGTGTTTTTACACGGCCGCAAAGAGTAATTTAGTTTGTATGCTGTATTCAGAGTTTGAAACGAAGTGTTATTTCAAATTGGTGAAAATGTCTTATTTAACTGAATCACTAAAAATCGAAATTTTGATGATGATTGGATATGGTGATATGGCGCGAACTCAATGCGAAGTTGTTCGCTTGTTTCGAGATAGGCATCCTGACTTGCCACCACTAAATCAAGGTACCATTAGTAAAATTGAGGCACAATATCGAGAGATGGGTCATGTCAGGAAAGTACCGAGTAAGAGGCAGGCTGTTGTTGATGACGACACGAAGTTGAATTTGTTGCTTGCTCTAGAAGAAAATCCAATCACTCCAGCCCGTCAACTGGCCCGTGATAGTAATCTTAATCACAAAACAGTTTTAAAAATACTTAAATATGAGAAAAAACGCCCATATAAAATGCAAGCTGTTCAAGAGCTACTTGAAGATGATCCAGATCGACGGTTGGAATTTTGCGATTTATTGATGACTTGTATTGATCAAAACCAGTTATCTTTAGAGTGGATAGTTTTCTCTGACGAGGCTACTTTTATATTAAATGGGCAATTAAATCGCCAAAATTGTCGTTACTGGGCTGAAGAGAACCCGCATTGGATGAGGGAACTTCATACTCAGCGCTCACAGAAAACTAATGTGTGGGCTGGAATAATACAAGATGGAATTGTAGGACCATTTTTCTTTGATGACACTCTTAATGGAGCACGATACTTGCGTTTACTCCAGCACGAACTAATGCCAGTGCTATGTCATTTATTTCCAAACCCCTTAAACCCTAATTTGACCGACGAGAGGTTATGGTTTCATAAAGATGGGGCCCCACCACACTATGCTGCCATTGTTCGTCAGTATCTGGACATAATTTTTCCCGGTAGGTGGATTGGGAGGCGAGGTAATATTGAGTGGCCAGCAAGATCTCCAGATCTTACACCACTGGATTTCTTTTTGTGGGGACATCTTAAAAGTAGGGTTTACATTCAGAAACCCAACAACATAGCAGATCTGCAGGAAAGGATAAGAGAGGAAATCTAAAAAATAACACCGCAAATGTTGCATAATGTAAGGGACGAAACCTACCACAGACTGGGATGCTGCCAACAAGTGAATGGTGCACATTTTGAACAATTGTTACGTTGAAAATAAATTTAATATTTAAATTGTTTTAATTGTATGCAACCCTACAAACATACTAAAAATTAAAATTTGATCAGTGCGTTGGATTCCTCTTTCCACCAGCTTTACAATGAGGGGTCACAAGCCATAGGGTTGCATTTGAAAAAAATCATGTCGAGGGTGGTTTCAGCCACCCCTGAAGGGCTATATTTTTCACATTACTTGCAAAATGTAGGTAAATACATTTAAAAGTTGACGTGTCTCGGGAATTTTTTGAAAAATCATTCACCACCCCGCTAGCGAATATATTCCAGTTAAAGTCTCCACCGTGTATAATAGCGTAATATAATAGATACACTTTAAAGAAGTGCCAGTTTGTGTGTGGACAATGTCGAAGTCAGACGATGATGCGTTCGCTTTTGCGTTAACTCTTTTCTTTTGATACATAAATAAATTGAATTCATAAATAAAATGCGAAAAAAATAAACATGACATGTGGTGTAAACAGTGGTTAGCAAAGAGAAAAATCTCTTTCCATACCAACTTACAGAATGAAAAATCACCTCAAGGGACGTCATTTTGGGACCATAGAAAACATTCAAACGGCTGTAAATGACTAACTGAAGACTATTCCAGTATATGAGTTCCAGCACTGTTATGAGGAATGGAAGAACCGTCTCCAGCGCTGTGTGGCTTCCCGAGAAAGTTATTTTGAAGGAGACAATACTGAATTGTAATTCTATTCCAATAAAAAAAAAAAATCAGCCTCATTACTTAATTTACACACCTCGTATTTACAGTATGTGGAAAGCCAATATCAGCCTGTTGTGAAAAAAGCCAAATCCTACAGTTCTCGTTCTGTCGACTAGCATAGCGTGGTTAGAGGGCCATTCTTATTCCCTAACTACCTTCGATGTGTATGTGGTTGCTTCTTATACTTCTGTTTGTCCTTTTTTCATAACTAGCCGATGTTGGCTTTACACGTACTGTATATGTGTATGTGTGTGGTCTGTTTTCTGGAAAACTACTAAGAGTGTGTAAGTAAATTTGATTTAGGAGTCAACAATTACTTATGCACTTAATTTTATTCTTGTTCTTTTGTTTATTCGTTAATTTTTGCAACTATAACAAGTGAATAACTATTTTTCATTTTCTTATTACTCAAACTAAATCTTTTCGTCAACATAAGAAACCCAGTAATTATCTCATAGTAAATAAGGAACTTTTATTAGTAACTATCGTAACGTAGGTAAGTTAGCAAATATTATTTTAATATTCACAGTGAGATTGGCGTATGTGCGTAATAATAAATATAGTAAAAATAAGCAATACATTTATACTTTATAACCATACATGTATGTAAAACATACCCTCTTAATTAGCCTAACGACGTAGCTTGGTTAACAGTGCTATCACGAATTGAACGAGAGTTTTGTTCGCAATGTTCGCTGTGAAGTGTGTACCTGTAGCCTACAGGTACCGAAACGGGACGGAGCTTGAAAGCTCCAAAGCTCCACCACAGATTTATTTATTCGTGCAGCCTTTATAGATTTTTAAATAACTTATTTTTTCGATTTTAATGTCTAGGTTTATGTTTTTGAGGTTGATGAATTCAAATCCGATGTTAAATTGTCCAAATGGACACTTGACAGCTGTCAATTAGCTGTCAAAGTGCCTTAACAAAGTGCAAATCTTATTTTTATGTTATGAGTTTATGCTGTTTAGGTAACTCAGTTTATGTATGATGTGAATATAATATAAAACAAAAATCTTCAGTTTTTGTTATAAATCTATGTTTTTTAGATCGCTGAATTTAAATATGATGTGAGATTAACGAAATTGGCAGTTGGCAGCTGTTAACTGATCTGACGCTATTTGATGACTAGTTAACAGCTGCCAACTGTCAATTTCGTAAAACTAACATCATATTTGCATTCAGCGACCTAAAAAACATAGAGTTATAACAAAAACTGAAGATTTTTGTTTTATAACTGCGATTTGACAGTCTGTTGACAGCTGCCAATTGTCGAATTATTGTATTCACTCACATCATACATGAACTGAGTTACCTAAACAGCATAAACTCATAACATAAACATAAGATTTGCACTTTTTTAAGGCACTTTGACAGCTAATTGACAGCTGTCACGTGTCAATTTGGACAATTTGACATCGGATTTGAATTTAGCAACCTCAAAAACATAAACTTACTTAATAATAAAGACATTAAAATCGAAAAAAATAAGTTATTTAAAAATCTCTAAAGACTGCACGAATAAATAAATATGTGGTGGAGCTTTGGAGCTTTCAAGCTCCGTAGCAGCCAAAGTATTGATTTCCGAGCTTTGTGCCCATTGAACTTTTGCATGGGATGACGAAACCTAAAACATATCCAAAATTCAGACGATTTGACCGAAACCCAACATCCATAAGATTATTGCGGGGTCCTTTGAAGTCGCAAGATTTTGACGGCAATTTCAGAGACATACAGGATGGATTAAGAGGACACTATCAGGTAAAAACTCAATCCCGGCATACATTAAGACCTCCTTAATAAGTTCTGTGCATTTGGTCGCTGTCCCATTTCTTCAACTTATTCCAGACCCCCTTTGCATTTACGCAGGGGTTTGCGTGGCTTGACCTCTGTTGGGCGAATCCATTGATCTTAATGCTGCCTAATAAATTAGTGTGGGATGCGACAACTTGCTTTTACTATTTTGCGTCTCATCGTCCTCTTTTTTTGACTCCCTACAAAAAATATTGAGTGGGTGCAATTTCCTGAAAGAAGGCTTGTTGGGTAGGCGGAACCTTCCTTTGCACTTGTGTGAATCTATAATCGCGATATTCGCGAGAGATGCTTGGTACGCGCGGCGAGAGTTCATTGTGACTTGGGCTCATGAAACCTCGATTGAGTTAGCGCCTGCGAGGTAGGCCACCCAAACATGCTTTCACTCGTAAAATTTGTGGAAAAAGGTGCTGTTTGGATAGTCTGCCTCGCAGTGGCGGTTGGTGATATTTCAGTTAGCCATATCTTGAAAACGACGCATGGGGCCCACTTCACTTTTTAGATGATGACTATACACCTCTTACAGAAAGGATTTATAGTGAAAAAACCGTCAACAGAGTTTGCGAAAAAAATTTCAAAAAAACCCGGAGCACTCCCTGGGATCTCAGTAACGCTCTGTGGAATATTAGCAGTAAATTTTTTCATAATCTAGAAACAAATATAAGGAGAGGTTTTTCGATTTGTTACAAAATATTTTTTTTTCAAAATGTTGTGGCCATTTTAATTTTAATTTTATAGGAACATTTTGTTTCCCAAAATTAAAATGACCATAACTTTTTGAAAAAAAAATTTTTTTGTAACAAATCGAAAAACCTCTCCTTATATTTGTTTCTAGATTATGAAAAAAAATATACTGCAAATATTCTACAGAGCGTTACTGAGATCCCAGGCAGTGCTCCAATTTTTTTTGAAAATTTTTTTCGAAAACTTTGTTGACGGTTTTTTCACTATAAATCCTTTCTGTAAGAGGTGTATAGTCATCACCTTAAAAAGTGAAGTGGGTCCCATGCGTCGTTTTCAAGATATGGCTAACTGAAATATCACCAACCGCCACTGCTGAGTGCCTCGCAGGTGTTAACCCAGTCGAGACTTCATGAGCCCAAGTCATAGTGAATATTTATTTGTCGCTCGTACCAAGCATCTCGCGAATTTGACGATTGTCAAATCACACAAGTGCAAAGGAAATTTTCGCCTACACGACGAGTCCTCTCTTAGGAACTTTCATCCACTCAAATTTTTTTGGAGGAGATCAAAAAAAGAGGTTAATGGGACGCAAAAGAGGATTTGAACGAGGTAAGGAGGAGTAAGGAAGCGAGAAATAAAATACAACTTTGTACATCAACATGACTTTAACTTACAGAAAACCCCATCTCTCTACGTCTCTTCGTTTGCTCAAAATAGATTATCGAAAAAAACCATGAAAAACGGCCGCAAAGGTATCGAGCCCCCTTAAGTTTTTAAAGGGTGAAAGCAGGTTGTGACACCCCACACCAATTTATTAGGCAACATTAGGATCAATCGATTCACCCAACAGAGGTTAAACTACGCAAAACCCTGTGTAAATGCAAAGGGGTGGTTTAGGGGGATCTGGAAATGGGTTGAAGAGATGGGACAGAGACCAAATACACAGAACTTATTGAGGAAGTCTAAATGTGTGCCGGGATGGAGTTTTTACCTGACAGCGTCCTTCTTAGTCGATCCTGTAGGTCTCTGAAAGTTCCGTCAAAATTTTGCGAATTAAAATTTCGACGTGGGGTTGCTTTTTGTGGTGTGAACGGCGAACCGTTTGAGTTACAGCGTATTGACTTCGTGGCATTAAAATCAACCCCATAGGCTACCGAAAATTAAAAACCGCAAGTCTCTACTTAAATAGAACGCAAATGGCGCTAATCTAAAAAGCGTTACGCTAATTTTGATGAGCAGTTTATATGCTTATATTTTGAGAACGATATCTACTGATTTAATGCAGGCATAATAAAAAATACTCAATTTACAGATCTGTAGATGCACCATCACAAATTGGTTTAATTTGGTAAAACCGGCCTCTTTCTTTAATACACTTTCCAACTTATTTTTAACTGGCTCATTTATTGCGTCACCTATAGCTCGTAACAGTGAATTTAATTCGTCCACTGTGTGAAGAGACTCCGCTAACGATATTTTTAACAAAGTTGAGTACATTGAAAATGAACTGAAATTTTTTATTCGTGTCTCGTGTGAAAATATATTAATTTATCATGTTATAAACGCCGCCTTAAAAAATCAGCTCAAAAAAAATTTTTTTAGAGGTCGCTCAAGATTTTTAAAAATTTCCAAAAAAATCAAAAATTGAATTTTTTGTTTTTTTATTTTTTTCTCATGTTATTATTTTGTAGGTTGAAAAAAATGTCGATTCTGAAAATTTGACATCAATATTTTAATTTCTAAAGGTCACTCATAATTTTTTTTACTTTTCAAAGTAGTGTACCTAAAATGTTTTCGAGCAATCTGTAAATATAAATATTGACGAATTAATTATTTTTTTTATCGAATTTGACGTACAAAAGAATAGAAATAAAACACGAGACACTATAATTATAAAAATGATAAAAAGTAAGTATATTAAAAAATTATAAATATTTGGTACTTACAATATGGTAGTCAATTTTGTTTCGAGAAATTTTTTAAGTGTGTTTTATTTATCTTCTTTTGTGCGTCAAATTCAATAAAAAATAATTAGTTCTTTAACATTTATATTTAGATTGCTCGAAAATATTTTAGGTACACTACTTTCAGAAAAGTAAAAAAAATTATGAGTGACCTTTAGAAATTAAAATTGATTTCAAATTTTCAGGATCGACATTTTTCAATCTACAAAATAATGTGACGAGGAAAAAAATAAAATAAAATTCAATTTTTGATTTTTTGGAAATTTTTAAAAATCTTGAGCGACCTCTAAAGAAATTTTTTTTGAGCTGATTTTTTAAGGCGGCGTTTATAACATGATAAATTAATATATTTTCACACGAGACACGAATAAAAAATTTCAGTTCATTTTCAATGCACTCAACTTGTTAAAAATATCGATTGAAGATTTCTGATTCAGTTACTAATTTCTATTTTCATCACACTCAAGATTTCATTCACATTTCTTCATTTGATGAATATTTCTTTATATATAATAAAAGTAATATGTATAAAAATGAAAGTTTTGAATTAAAATTTACAGTTTTTTTACAATAACACAATAATAATTTATATGCAGAGATGAGGTTCCTGAACACTTATTTTCACACTTAGAGATTTTAGTCAGAATTTTTTTTATGATTATTACACATCACATGTTTTTGACGTATTTTTTCCGCTGAATCCGAAAAAAATAGTAACTTTTCGATAAAATGTAATCCAAGCCAGATAAATGCAAAAAAACTGCATAAAAAACGGTTTTTTGATTTTTCACGGTGTTCCACCACCTAAAATTAAATTTAAGCAGCACCACGTGAAAGAGCGTCAAAAAATACAAAAAAAGCATGGCCTTAAAAGTTGGCCAATGTAAAGCGTCCTAATGTAAATATTGATTGAAATATTCAATAATTTTTTTTGAGCGCCATTGGGAATAAAAAAAATTCAAAAAAAAATTGAGCATATTTGTAACAGAAACATGCAACTCTGTGATTTTTTTCAAAACATTTGGTTGAAAATTGCGCCCAGAATCGAGAAAAAACGAACAATCACATTTTTGAGGTTAGGAGCTTCTAGAGACGACCTAAAGGTCTGAAAATCTAGCTGAAGGAGTCTTTCTATTTATAGTTCCGACCTGCCAAACTAGAACCTCGATTGGTTCAAGGGCCGATTTGACCCCTTACCCGGCTATAGCCTTTGGTCTGGTTCTCCTTAACAGCTGCAGGTTCGGCAGGATTGAATTGTAAAATAACAGCTTTTACTTGCTGGAAATATCTCGTCCATACATAACCATAGCCGTGTATTTTTTAATGCACTTTTAATCCGCTTTAGTAAATCACTGCATACAGTTGGCAAATAGGTAACGCTGTGTGACCTGGTAACGACATCTCTGGGACGTATTTGTTCCAGAACTGGCGAAACATGGTTGTTTATTCAGGGTACATCACAGGCACTTAGCATTAAAAGTAAGTCCAACATAAACTCTCTCTCAAGCTCAACAAGAGTTCTCAAGGGCATACCTTCTTTTTTATTTTTATGTTTCACACTATTTATGACCTAACGCGGTTACAATCGCGTTTGTCCCTACACAGCAATTCTGCTTTACGGACTCTTTACACATTACAGACGGCTTTACACATTACAGTCGCGCCACCATAATATAAATCTCCGAAATCACCGATGAATTTATTCACTTGAAAATGGTAGTTTTTTAGGAGTTTGCACGTGTGACATTTTATTATTGTGTAATAGCGTCGCTGATGAGATAAACACCTTGACACAGTAATAATAATGCTAGAGTCTGCCAGACGGTCGGGCGAAACGACTGAAGTCATTGACGCGCGCCGCTGAATTGCGGCATGATCGGCCAACTATAGCTATAACTAAAGCTGGCATACGGCAACGCAACACATAGGCAACTTGCGTAGCATGTGATGGGGTCGCCTAAATCCGTATTTATCTCAGTAGTGCCGTGATAGTTGGTGCTGTTGTACAACCTCCGCTAAATGTAGAAAAGTCTGATATAATGTCATAATAAACTATAGGAAACGTGCGGAAGGCTACTAGTTACTTTCGTGTAGTATACTTATGATGCGTACGCCACTGCCACGTCTCGTTTCTGCCAAGATTAGTTATAATACATACTAATCCATTTGAATACTCAGTTGAATACATAAAGCATCTGCTCTTGTACATACATACTATGTACATATTTGAGCGTATTTGTTTTGATATAATACTTATATACTAATGTACAAGTATAGAGGTTCAGCCATTGAGGATTGCTGATACGCGATCATCAGACAGTATGGTGTAGAAAGAGGTAGAGTGGCAACACACAGAAATATTGACAACTAAATCTGACAACCCATAGAGTGAATATGTATTTAATTTCGTTGGTATTTGTTGATTCCATCAGCCCTTAAAAATGGAGTATAAGAGAAAATTTGTGTACTTCGCAGCTGTTTCAGGTATCATGATATGCAAGTACTGATTGTTTCTATATTAAATATACTCCAGTTACTACTGCAAGAGCCACATTTTTATTTAGTTTTATAAAGTGTAAAGAAACTATAACACAGAGTAAAATTCTCTTATTTGTTTATGTACCACCTCTAAACAATAGTTAACTATGATTATTTTATTATCAATCAACAATGTATTTTATCAATCAATTACAATTTATTATCGTAACAAAGGTTTCAACTCTAAATTAATGTTTAATTACCCTTGACGAATAGAAAACATAATGCTTAGTAATATCCAGGATGAGTTTTTAGTGCGTCTATATAATCGTTGTTTCATAAAAAAATGTTAAAACGGAATATGTGAGGTTGTTTGCAGCCTTTTTTGCCACCTTTTTAATATATTTCCAGATCTACAGGATATCCATTTACTTCTGGGCGTCAACTATCTTCCTTATTTTAAAAGGAATACCTTATATATTTTTACAAATTTGGAAAGATTTAGGCACCGCATAAGAACATAAGATGCTCCATACTTTGTAATTAAAATAAATTCGAAAATGATCTACCAAGTGCTCAATTTAAAATATTACATTTTGCCAATTTCAAATTGAGAAATTTGTTTTGTTCAAATGGAACATCCTATATTTTTTCAGCTCTTAGAAAGCCCTGTTAGAAAGTTGTCTAGCTTTCAGTTCTCTTTTTGCTCATATGCACAGCATGGGGATTAAAGTCTTTAAAGTTAAAATTTCGGAGATATTTTAGATGTTTCTCGGTTTGCCAAATGAAAAATGCCACGAAACATATAAACAGTATACTCAAAAAAAATGTAATTAACCACAGTTCATTGATTTTTTTTATTATGAGAATAGTAAGAATAAGGCGCGAAATATCGATCAGTTCTTACTGTAGTGTAGCTTACTATTCATTGTATTTATTTATCATGTTTTGCTTTTTAAAATATAATAATAGTTTTTATTTTTATTTATGAATATTAAAGGTTCTCCTTGTTAAAAGACAAGAGGTCTTCAAATGTCTTTTTTAACACTTGTTAAATTAATTACTGTTGTTGGAGTCCTCATTTTATAGTAAAAGTCTAAACAAAATTCTCTACCACTTCATCATTATTTTTGTATTTACCTCTTAGTTATAAGTACATGGTACTTATTAAGGAAACATTTATTTCCAGTTAGGTATGAGATATTTTAAGAGAAAATTAAATACATTATATAAATATTAATATTTATTATTTATATTAATATATTTAATAAATGTATTAAATACACATGATTATGAAATATCTACTTATATTATCTACATGTCTATTATGAAATATTGATGTAGTACCAAATTGTTTTTCTTTGCCTTTCTAATATAGAGTAGTGGAAGAATACAATAAAGAAGTTTTGTTCTGTTAAGATGAAACAAAGAAGTAACTAAGTTATAAAAATAGGAAAACCCAACTCATTGTCAAAGACCCAAGTCATTGCCAACATTCCCCTCTGTTAGCATTGCTTCGCCCTCGTTTGCTCCTAAATCTGCCGCCCCCTAGAAATGCCTTTTCTGCCCTAAGCTAAAGAGTAGTAAATACAGCTCTGTTGCAGCTGATTAGTTAACCTTATAATTTTAAACACTGTATATCTACTATTTGTTCTATCTTAAAGATGATAGTGAACCATCTGCAGACGACTTTATTTCGAGGTACTTAATTGTGCAGTGCAGTTTAAATAGGATAAAGATAGAAGAAATAATGAATAGAACACGAAATACAGGGATAGATAGGAGAGCCTTATTTAAGTTTTCTTGCACCGATGAGGGTTAATACCTCGAAACAACGTTGCCTGTAGTTGCTTCGTTGTTCTTTTTTCTTGGTATCAAACCATCAGTTTTTCCTTTTTTATGTTTGGACTTTGGCCCACTTTCATTCCATTTTTGCATTAGTTTCTGTGGCTAATGAGTAAATGGGAGCTGCTGCTTGCTCCACCACAGATAAGAACGATTAAATTATTATTTAATTAAATCGTTTAATTTACTTTACAATTAGAAAAAATGTGTAATACCATCGCCTTTTACAAAATTCGTAAAACATTTTCCCGTTATTGTCTGTATGTAATTTGAAGTGTACTACTAACTATTTTAATAAAATCAGATTAAATAAAACGTAACAATATTGAATTGTGGTTCGTGTTCTATTCCTTATTCCGCTCTATTTTGTTCTTTTTCTTCTGCATCCTAAAACTACCAATTTTCCCTTTTGTATGTTTACATGCCGACCCAATATTTTCACCACAACTTAATGCTGGATTATCTATTTTTTTTTAGATTCAATTAAATTCAATTATATCTGTTTCAGCAAATCTGATGTCCATGCTTACCGCCATAGGTTACGCCTGGCCCTCTCCTTGCATCCCGAAACTGAACGGAAGCCAAAACCCCAAGGATAATCCTCTGCCGAGGCCTACCACTATAATAGAAGACTCTTGGATCGCCTCCTTACAGAATCTGGGAGCCTTATGTGGTCCATTGATCAGTGGGATAACCGCTAATAAGATTGGGAGGAAGAAAACCCTCCTGTTGTTTTCGCTACCAATGACCGCCTCGAATATCATCCTAATATTCGCCAATACAGTTGTTCACTTCTACATCGCGAGGTTTCTTCTAGGAGTGGGGACGGGCTGTGTTTTTTTCTGTAATCCCGCTGTACATTGCCGAAATTTCGGAGGTGGAAAACCGAGGTTTTACCAGCATGATCCTAGGGCTCATGGTGACGGGAGTACAACTTTTTGTGTATGCTGTAGGGCCCTACGTTTCTATAAGCACTCTTGCGATTATATCTCTAGTACCATCGGCACTGTTTTTGTTTCTTTTTGGTATATTTGTCCCGGAAAGCCCGTATTACCTTGTTATGATCGATAAGCAGGTCGAAGCTGAAAATAGTCTGGTGAAACTGAGACGGACCGGATACGTGCAGAAGGAGCTTTCGGATATTATAAAAGGTTTCGAGGAATCCAAAAATGAAAATTCGCCGTGCGTTTTAATTAAATCCAAAACAGTGATTAAGGGTCTACTCACGGTTCTTGGGCTCATGTTTTTTCAGCAATTTTGCGGCATCATAGCCCTCACGTCTTATTTACATACATTTGTTATGATAGTGGGCTTTGTACAGTTCATTTCGGCTGCCATTACCTCAAGAGTTGTCGACAAAATAGACAGGAAGAAATTGCTGTTTTGGTCCAACCTGGGAATTTTATTTTCCCTTATATTCTTGGGCGCATATTTTTTTATGCAAATAAGAGGATTTAACCTGAATGCACTGTTCTGGTTACCGGTGACTAGCACTATGTTGTACATAATTTGTTTCAACGTTGGTATTGGTCCATTAGTTTGGACGATTTCTGGTGAAATATTTCCGTCCAACGTAAAAACCTACTTGAATTGAATCGCGACGTTTGTTTATATTTTGCTCGGTTTTATGATTGCGATGTTTTTCCCAACGGTGACGGTGATTCTAGGTATGGCGTGGTCTTTATGGATGTTTGCGTTCTTTACTGCCTTTTCTCTTATTTTCATCCGTTACTTTTTGCCAGAAACTAGGGGTAAGACTTTTCTTCAAATTCAAGCTATGTTGCGTGATGGCAAAATTAAGTGAGGAAACATCGTGTTCGGTTTAGATGTTTTTAAGGATTTGATTTACAATTATGTAATACCTAGATTATAATAAATGTACTATAAATAAAATATCGATACTGTAGGTATAGTCCTTCTATTTTTAATTGAAAATGATAAATACCCCTGGGGAACAAAAAAAGCGGTGCAACTTTATGATTCCATGGGCGTGCATATATCTTTTATAAATTCGAAAATTGTGAATTAAATGTTTTCATTCAAATCAATATAGGAGATTAAAATTAGCCTGCATACAAAACTCTTAATATTTGTAATATAATTTGTTGTAAATACTGCTCATTTAGCCAGGCAATCTCAAAAAATTGCCTGTTAATAAACCTAGCTGAAATACACGTCACTGGCGTCTTAAAGAAGTAGAATTCCTAAAGTCGTAAATCATTTTAACGACGTCGTAAAGTTTTATGGCACAGTGGACCGAATAAATATTTAAGGAGTATTAAATACTAGCGACCCGCCCCGGCTTCGCACGGTTTACGACATCACATTAGAAACCTCTAAAATTATCAGTGTTTCTCTACTATATTATGCATGTATTATACATATAAACCTTCCTCTTGAATCACTCTATCTATTAAAAAAACGCATCAAAATCCGTTGCGTAGTTTTAAAGATCTAATCATAAGGGACAGACAGCGGGAAGCGACTTTGTTTTATACTATGTTATGATTATGATTATGATAAAGCAATCCAATAGTATATTGGATCGGCATTCGCTCGCGGATCGCCTCATCGCGTTACCGGCTCTTCAAAATTTTCTTAAGTATAGTAATATACATAAAGTTGTTTTAATTTATAATTATTTTTTCCAGCAATTTTAAACGCTTTATTTTAATGCTAACTAATAAATTTCCATCTATGTATTTTTTTTAAAAATATTTCCAAACTAGCTTTCTAAGAACGTCACGAACTAACAGTTTACTGAAGTATGAAGTATACTTGTATAGTGAGTTTAGCAATTTTAGAAAACATATCTGACAACCTTGCTTTTTTCTATCTATTTTCAATTTAGAATGGAAATACAGTATATTCTATGTTTAAATTGTGCCATGGTGAAGTTTTATACAGTGAGGGCGTAAATTCGCGCATAAATTCGATCGGACACGTCAGTTACATTTTTCATTTGCAGATAATATGATGTACTTCATTTGTTTTTTTATTGACAGCTATCAAAGATATGATGTCATTATTATCGATTTTTTTTTTAAATAACAATATATGGCTTGTGATACATCATTTGAAAGTTCTTATTTCACGCAGTATGCTCCTAAATTTAGGCGCGATAAGGTTATAAATTTAAGATTAATTTAATTTAAGAATAAAAAGAATAGAAATACGTTTTTTTTGCTCGGCCGATTTTGATGACGTTTTTTTCGGATGGTTCGTCCAGGCGGTATTTGTTTTCAAATGAAGTAGTTTGGACTCTTTCCATATGATCCGTATTTTTTATTGACATACTTCTGGAATATCATAAGAAATAATAAGTTTGATATGCACCAGTTGAAAAAATTGCGGAAAATTTGTTATTAAACAAAATGTAAAAAAAGCCTCTAAAATGTCCGTGTTTGTTCTCCCTTTCTTCTAAATAACTCGTGAACTATGTATTATTTATGCACTGCAAAGAAAAGAGAGAACAAAGTTTTGATAATAAATTTTAAATTTTAACCTAACAAGGTTAGTTAGGTTCGGAATTAGGTTAGGAATCGTAATAACAGTACTATTTTTGCAATAATAATAAATGTAAAAACATTAAGAAAAACAAAGTTTTTTCATGATTATTTTTCGACCACTTAGATTATACATATGACATTCTGATCCAAGATCTGAGGGTAGTATGTATAATCTGAGTGGTTGAAAAAATTCAGGAAAAAAACTTGTTTTCAACGTTTTCCAATTATTGCTATTTTGCAACAATAATAGCGCATTTTTAAAAGCTTTTATTTAAATTGCAATGCATGTTTATTTGTTTGTTTGTTTGTATGTATGTTCGTGTCAAATCTTGCTACTGAATTTTAAAGTAGTTATCCTCAACCGATTGCGATGAAATTTTGCATGCACGTTTAGTTTGGATGACAATGCATGGTTAGCTAAGTTATTTCATTCTAAATTCAAAATGGCGGACGGTCTAAGAGGGCGGAATAGTTATTTTTTGCGCACTCCCATGACATGGGTATCAAATCAAAGGGTTTGCTGAGAAGAAATAAGAAAATAAAATGAATTTACTCTAAATCCAATATGGCGGACCGCCCAAGATGGCGGACTAGTTATTTTTTGTGCACTCCCATGATATGGGTATCAAATGAAAGGGTTTGCTGGGAGGAAATGAGAAATTAAAATGTATTTATTCTAAATCTAATATGGCGGACCGCCCAAGATGGCGGACTAGTTATTTTTTGCGCACTCCCATGATATGGGTATCAAATGAAAGGGTTTGCTGAGAAGAAATAAGAAAATAAAATTAATTTACTCTAAATCTAATATGGCGGACCGCCCAAGATGGCGGACTAGTTATTTTTTGTGCACTCCCATGATATGGGTATCACATGAAAGGGTTTGCTGAGAAGAATACGAAAAAAATAATAAAATGACTCTACTCTAAAGCCAATATGGCGGACTGTCCAAGATGGCGGACTAGTTATTTTTTGTGCACTCCCATGATATGGGTATCATATGAAAGGGTTTGCTGAGAAGAATACGAAAAAAAATAATAAAATGACTCTACTCTAAAGCCAATATGGCGGACTGTCCAAGATGGCGGACTAGTTATTTTTTGTGTACTCGCATGATATAGGTATCAAATGAAAGGGTTGGCTGAGAAGATTACGAAAAAATCAAATGACCACTCTAAATCCAATATGGCGGACTAGTTATGTTTAAGGACTCCCATAATGTGAGTATCAAATGAAAGGGTTTGCTAAGGAGAATACGAATAAACTGATGTCTGTGTTCAACCCTTCGAGGAGATGGTGCACTACTGCCCGGCTAAACAGTAAGACTCAGCGGGGTCGTGTCTTAACTAATATCAACCTATACCCTAGGCAAATTCTAGCGGCGGTGAAAAAAATTCAAAATGGCGAAAAACAAGATGGCCACCATACCAATTTTAAAGAGTTATAACTTGGTATAGGTTAGGGATAGTATGAACAGGTTGAGAAACATTTAGATACAAAAACACAACGATAACTAAAAAATAAATTAATAATAAAACAAAAATTTAAAAACAAGCTTTTATTTAAATGCTCTAAAAAGAAGAAAATAAACTTTAAATTGAATCAAACCCATCAATGTATTACATTACACAATTTATATGATATAAAAGCTTGTCACGAGATTTACTTGTGTAGATAAACAATAATGTGATAATTATGTAACTTGATATTGACATAAGAAAATCTAAGAAAAAGAAGTATGTGTTTTATAAAATAGGTAAATACATCTATACAAGTAAATCTTGTGACAAGCTTTTATTATAAATTGTGTAATGTAATAAATTGATGGGTTTGATTCAATTTAAAGTTTATTTTCTTCTTTTTAGAGCATTTAAATAAAAGCTTGTTTTTATTTTTTTTTTATTATTAATATATTTTAAATTCTAACTTACCACACCCTATGTAAAATTTAATAACAAAACTTTTTTCTTCAACTTTTTTTCCTAAAATGAATAGTTATTGAGTTCACAACCCAAAACAGATACTGCCTGGTCTGATAGTGAATTTGAAGGTTTTCTTTTCGTTCCTCCTGGTGTCATTGCAGCCGCAAACGCTGCCATCAAAGATTGGCTGCCAAACAATAGAAAAACAAATAAGATAACTATATGATAACGCCTACACAGTATCCGAAAAGGTGTACTTCCAGAAAAGTGAAGCAAATTACAAAGGGTATTCTTCTTGCATTTTTTTTGGAGAAGAATAACATTAAATCATAGAGTATGTATGTGGAGTGTGGAGTACCTATGTTCTTTATGTTAAGAAATATTGTTGAAACATAGATATTAAACAAATTCTCGAGTTAACAGTATATTTAAAAATAATATCTAAAATTCGATTTTATTTTTTTTTAGTTTAATTTTGTTTTAACGAATTTGTTTCTTTTAGACGTTACGCTGATTGGCTGAAGCTAGTCGAAGATCTTTCGAAAATTTTGATAGACATCGATGATAAAGGGTGCTGTTTTGCTGATTCTAATTTCGGGCTCTAAAATGCATAAATAAAGACATTTTATCTTTTATCGTCGTTAATGGTGAAGAAAATAAATTTTTTCTTTATATAGGACACATGTATGTTACGACATTCTCGAACTACAGGTATAACTATCGTATTTTATTTTTTGTTCTAAAAAAAAAGAAAGTTGAGGCTATAGCCAAGGCACTATATCTTGAAATTTGGGATTCTTCCAAAAGTATACAACCCTATAATGATAACTTCGGCCTACCAATCCTTAAAGAATATACCGGGCATTGTATAAGCCGTTGTTTTGTTAATCGATGCAGGAGGAGATTGGCGACTACCTTCTAAGAAGCTTAAATCACCTCGGGATCATGATCGTCGACGAAATAGGAAAAAACATGCATTATCATGGGCAACCAAAAGAAGCGTTAGGCGCAAGAAAGAGATTCTTTAAATGCTTTTTCGTTGAGATCTTTTAAATGTTCGTTCGTCTGATCAAACTGTGCAACGTTATCTGCATCGGTCATAGGTTACACGCGACTCAAGGCGTGGCCTAGACGAATCTTTCAGCTGTTAAACTATTATCTCAAAGTGAACGTTTACCATGCCTGTATATTCCATAGATCCACGACGGACACGCAGAGGAGGTTGATTACTTGCACTGCAGGCACATATTACGCATATGTGACTTGACAAGAAGCGTAGTAGTGATTTCTTATGGTTTATATTTAGGATTTGCGTGTCTTCTTGTAAACCCATGAATTGAAATTATAGATGACGATGTTAAAGAGCTAACATTAGCATTGCATTCGAAGAATCTACTCTTGTTTTATGCTATCTTGTTCTCAAAGGAGTGAAATAATGTACGTATTTGATAAAAAAGTTTTTATTTACAAAAAAATCTTACAATGAAAATAAGAGAGTAAACATTATTTACGCGTTATTTTAGCCTTCCCTCTTCCAACATACGTTGAATTTCTAGAAAACTCTTTCCTCTGGTTTCGGGTACACAGAAATAGATAAAGATCAAAGACAAAAGTGTGATGCCAGTGAAAATGAAGAGTGGTGTCGCTATACCGAACTTATGCACTATATAGGGAAACCAGGACATCGTATACCCCACTATTATATAAAATGTAAACGCTATACCACTTAAATATGTCCTTAGATGATTTGTCGGGAACAATTCGCCTGCCATGACGAAAACCAGAGGTCCGATACCTATATTGTAGAAGATATTGTACATAACTACGCACGTCACGGGCAACCAAAAGAAAGCGTCCATATTGTAGTTCCTTTCTAAGAAAAAGAAGTAGGTGCCCACAGGAAACAGAGCGAAACAGGTCCCTATCTGAGATATATACAGCAATATTCGCCTGTTCACAAGATCCACGACCTTTGACACGCAGAGGAGGCTGATCAGCTGCACGACAGTCACTATTATCACGCATATGTGACTTGGCAGGTTGCTTTTGGATGCATTGAAGATGTCCTGCAGGAACAGCGTGAGCGGTACGTTCCCGGTGAACTGCGTGAACAACAACAAGGTGAGGACGATCCCCAAGGACCTGATTATGGCCTTCGATTTAAATATTTGGCTCCACGATTCCTCGTGGGTCTTTCTTACTTTGGACTGCTCGACGCTCTGCATAACTACCGCGAACTCCTCTTTCACGTCGTCCGTTCGCCTCAACTTCTTCAGACTCGCCTCGGCCTTCTCGGGTTTCTTGCATATGGCGTAGTAGTAGGGGCTCTCCGGCACAAAGAGGGGGCAAAGCACCATGAACCCGACCGTGTATACGAGCGTCGTCATAGATATAATGGGTATAGAGACGTACGGTCCGAGAGCGTACAGAAACAACTGCGCGCAATTGGTCAGTATCAGCAGGAATATGCTGGTGAAGCCTCGGTTTTCGTCGGTGGAAATCTCGGCCGTGTATAAGGGGGTGACCGTCCACACGCAGCCTACTCCGATGCCGACGCAAAACCTCGCGACGTAATAGAATTCGATTTTGGTGGCGAAGATGAATATCACGTCCGTGGCGAGCATGGGGATGCCGTATATGACAAGGGCTAGTTTTTTACCGATTTTGTCGGCCACCAGGCCGGCAGTGACCGTAGAGAAGCCGATTCCCAGGCTTAGCACGGACGCCACCATGGACTCCTCCACGGGGTTTAAAATTCTCTTCAGGGGGTTATCGGTGGTTTTCAGTTTCGGGAGGCAGGGGTTGGTCCAGGCTAGGCCCACGGCGGCAGTCATGGTCATCAGGTTGACTAAAAAAAGTTAATTTAGTCACTCTCATTTTAACATACAGACAGTATCCGTTCTCCATATTTCTATTAGCAATTTTCATTAGAGTTATACTAAATACGAGTTTTTACGATATTATTAAAACCTATACCTTTTAAGATAGTATTAAAAATTTGTGAAAACTTTTACGAGGTGTGTAAATTAAATAATGATACTGGCAACGTAGCAGTACCGACCTAGTAACACTACGGAGACGACTTGGAAGGGCGTTAGGTTAACATGTAATGCCCCCTTCAGTACAAGTTTGAACTTGTTTGTTTGAGTCGTTTGTTTGTTCTTTGTGACTGTTTTCGTAAACTGGTTTTTTCTAGTGCGTTTTAAAAATGAGTGACATTAATTTTGAGCAACGGTGTGCTATCGGGTTTTGCTTCAGACTTGGACAAAGTGCAACTGATCCTTTTGCAAAACTTCAACACGCCTACGGAGACAGTGTTTTTTTAAGAGTGTTTTTTCGGTGGTTTAAGGCATTCTCAGAAGGAAGAGAGTCGACCGAAGATGAACCACGCATCGGAAGGCCTTCATCTTCAAGAACCGATTAAAATGTCGATAGAATACGGGATCTTGTGCGTTCAGATCGTTGGTTGACGACAAAAATGATTGGGGAAGAAATAAATTTGAATCACACGACTGTTCATCAGATTTTGACTAACGAATTGGGGATGAGAAAAATCTGCGCAAAAATGGTTCCAAAAACCTTTCACGGGAAAAAAAGGACCCCAGCAGAGAAAGGTGTCTTGATTTTTTGGAATTGATTGAAAATGATCCCCATTTTATGGAACGTGTCATTACTGGTAATGAGACTTGTGTGTTTGAGTACGATCCGGAAACCAAGCACCAAAGCATGGAATGGCGCACTTCAAGCTCTCCAAGACCCAAAGAAGCAAGAATGAGCAAGTCGAAGATCAAATGCATGCTGATTTGCTTTTTTGGTAGCCGGGGAATTATCCACAAAGAGTTAGTGGATAAGGCCAAACAGTAATCAACACTTTTACAGAGAGGTTCTTGAAAAACTTTGAAAAGGGTCATGCGTATGGGACCAAACATCAAGAACAACTGGATGTTGCATCACGACAATGCGCCTTGTCACACAGCCATTTCAGTAAAGATTTTAGCAAATGAAAACATTCCTGTGGCTCCTCAGCCTCCTTATTCGCCTGACTTGAGTCTTTGTGATTTTTTTCTTATTCCCGAGATTGAAAGATCACCTCAAGGGATATGGTGGGATGGGACCATATTTTGGGACCACAGAA
This sequence comes from Aromia moschata, assembly GCA_029963805.1. Classification (NCBI taxonomy): domain Eukaryota; kingdom Metazoa; phylum Arthropoda; class Insecta; order Coleoptera; family Cerambycidae; genus Aromia; species Aromia moschata. The sequence goes on along the minus strand of JAPWTK010000174.1, from coordinate 526,082 downwards.
AACATTCAAACGGCTGTAACCGAACAGCTGAAGGCTATTCCAGTATATGAGTTCCAGCACTGCTGTGAGGAATGGAAGAACCGTCTCCAGCACTGTGTGGCTTAGCTAGGAAGTTATTTTGAAGGGGACAATGCAGAATTGTAATTCTATTCGAATAAAAAAATAAAAAAAACTAGTCTCATTACTTAATTTACACACCTCGTATGTATGACCACCGTAAATCATACATTTATTTTGATGTAGTTGGTGGTATAATTTGTTGTCCCATGATAGGGGTGGGGCCAAATGGGTTTTATTTTAATATGAATTAGAAAAGGTCACATGAAAAGATATTCAGGTGACGTGTAGTTTTATATGTTTTTGGGGGTAGAGGAATTCATAAAACACAATAATATAGGGTTTTACTCTCATTTTTCCTACTATGCCCATATTCACTACAATAAAATAATTATGACCTATATAATATTGTTTTATAAATTACATTAGGTTTTAAAAGTAATATGGATTATAAAAGTCATATAGGTCATACAGAAATAAAGATAATATTGGTGATATTGGTCATAACAGTCATACAGGTCAAATGAGTCATAAAGGTCATTAAGATCATACAGGTCATAATGCTTATAAAGATCATAAAGGTCACAAAGTTCGTATAGGTCATATGACCTAGACTATGATTATACAATATGACAAGTCTTGCTATATGACTATAGATAAGTCATAAAGGTAATACAGATCATAAAAGTCGTATTGGTCATATGAGTCATAAAGATCATACAGGTCATGAAGGGCATAAAGGACATGTGGGCCATATACATAGGTCATGAAGGCCATAAAATACATATGGGCCATATAAATAGGTCATAAAGGTTTTATTGGTCATAAACGTTTACAGGTCATAAAATCACATGTAGTCACAGTCACATAGATTACCCAAGTCTACCAGGTCATAAAGGCCATTTCATAAAGAATTTCATAAAGAAGGTTTGTATTGCATAATGAATACAAACGTCATAAAGTCCATTAAGGTTATATCCAAATATACTTTTAAAACACAAACGGATGTTTTTAAAGATTTAGTCTGAGTAAATATGGAAATATTTAGTGAAAATAGTGATTATTTAGGCAGCGGATTTTTTGAATTATTTTATTAACTATTACAGAATATTGATTATTAACTTTGGAGATCGTTATATGATTTTGGAGTTGATTCAGTAGATACTTTAGGTAATTGTTTATTATTTCTTGTGGCTTTTATAACATTTTTAATGTTAAAAAAATAATATCCGGTAGATGTATTTTGGTGCTTATTTATTACATTTGATTCCCAAATAGTATGTAGGTCACAAAATACAAAAATTGTCAGAAAAAAATTGGTGGTTAATAATTATTTTGGTGGTCATTACCATTATCATTATCATTATCATTACAGTCATACAGGAGGAGAATTGGCACCTTTGGCGTAGAAACTTGAACACTTGAACACTTTTCACAATTTAACACCGAAACACTTTTTTTTGTACTCAGTTTTAACCGTCTCCTGATGATGCCAACATGGTTGGCGAAAGGCGCGTTGAGTACAAAAAAGTGTTTCGGTGTTAAGGGGTGAGAAGTGTTCAAATGTTTATTAAAGTTTCCAAAAAATACCCATTAGAGAGCCTAATGCATCAAAAAGGTTAGTTTTTGTTTGTATTATCCCTTTTTTTTTCTAAAAATAACAGTTTTCGAATAAAAGATCAAGTAGGTTATTTATAAAACTACCAATACATAAGGAAACAATAATTTACATGTATTGACTATAAAAATCTAATATACTTCTTTCAACTTCAAACTCATCTATTTAATGGCTTATACGTACTTAAATAAACTAAAGCCAGTACTAACAATAAGAACAAAATATATGTAAACCATTAATTTTTATATATACATATATATATTAGCTTTTAGCCTTCGATAATTTGATAAAGACGCATTTTGGGATACATCTGTACAGGCAAAATACTTTTTATTGTAGAATTATTCCTTAAAGGAATAATTTGAAGTCGAAACACCCTTTATAAATTAACACTAAAATATCAATACTCTTCTTATTAGCTAGGTATAAATTGTATGGCCAATATAAAAGATATCTAAGATTCTTATATTATTATTATTATTCGGTCATTTATTGAAACAGTAATATCCAATAATATAATGTCCTTACCGCAGTTTTTTCCCAAGCACGTAAGTGTAGGTATAATGATATTAACTTAATTTAATTAATTCTAGTGATAAATGAGCTAATTTGTGTAATTTCTGCAATCGTACTTGAGTATCACGCTAGGATTGCGTTCAATTAGTTAGGTATCATAAATCTCAATAGAATTTTTCATCATCTGTACAACATACACACACCGTCAAAGTCTTGGACCCCCGTATATTACAGATTTGGACTATTTTTATTTTGTTTTCGTTACTAGGCAACAAAGTTGAGTTATTTAGTTGTCAAACAAGATCAAATAAATTGCAAGATAAAATATTGCTGATTGGTTATATATATTTTTTAATATTCGTCAGTTTTATTTTTGCTAAATATGCAATTTAGCAAAGCGACTTTGATACTTTTCTTTCATTATAATGCCAGGACGTGAAGTATCTGCTTTTAATACGACAAGAATGATTGCTTTGCATGATGCTGGACATTCCAAACATCAGATATTCGAGATGTTAGACATTCCTAGATTTTCTGTTGTTCGAATAGTGCATAGGTATCAATAATTGGGGACGGTGGAAAAAAGACCAATTAGTGGGCGGCCTCGAGTGTCAAATAAACTGCAGGATCGTTATTTGGTTCAATATGCCCGTTGACACCGAAGTGCTTCAGCTCCAGCCCTCAGGAATCACTTTCAAGGTATGTTTCGTTTTGTTATATCAACATCTACAGTTCGAAGAAGACTTCATCGTGCAAATTTACGTGCAAGAAGGCCTCTAAGGGTACCCACTCTACTACCACGACATCGAGCTGCCCGCTATCAGTGGGCACGGGAGCGTAGTGATTGGCTTTTGCAGCAGTGGCGATGGGTCTTATTCACAGATGACACCAGAATTGGACTAGTGAGTGATGACAATAGGCAAAGGGTCTGGAGAGAGCCTGGTCGTCAAGAGAGATTAAATTTTCACCGTAAGGTTGCTTCCTACAATGGCGGGACAGTAATGTTTTGGGGAAGAATCATGTTCAATCGCCATACGCCGTTAATTTCCATAAATCAGAATATGACAAGTCAAGTTTATATTGAAAGTGTTATCAGGCCCATTATTTATCCCCTACTCGCCGAATTAGGTGACAATTTCATCTTCATGGACGACAACGCAAGGCCTCATCGCGCAAGAACGGTCCAAGAGGTACTTGAACAGGGAGATATTACACGATTAGATTGGCCAACTAACTCCCCAGATATGAATCCCATTGAAAACATGTGGGATTTCGTTTCTAGAGCAATTCGCAAACGCATGAACTCACCCCAAAATGCGGAAGAGTTGACTGCAGCAGCAATAGAGGAATGGAATAATATTCCTCAAGAAATTATCAACCGTTTGATCGTGTCAGTGCACGTGGCGTGTTAACATGTTACTGACAAACAGGGAGGTCATACTGATTATTAAGTTGTAGTTTACTTTGTTAAAACATATGTTTTGTTAATTTGTGTCATAATAAATTTTCTTAAAAATTGAAAAAAAATTCTCCACTGTTTTTTTAATCGACTAGATCTTTAAACATTATTTATATATTCAAAAAATACATCTAGAAAAGACATACGTTGAAAAACAAATACGATATTTAAAAACAATTATTTACTAATACAAAACATCGAGGGTCCAAGACTTTTGACGGTGTGTGTATTACTTCGTAACTTTTAATAATAATAAAAAATATTTTAATGTTCTTACCTGCGAATACACAGAAGTATTCGTACCAATTTTCTTTTAAGTCGTTTGCTAGGCGTTGCATAGTAATTACTATTATAACTGATTGATAATATCACTTTTATAACATTTCAATATTTAAAATGTTTCAGAAGTTTGAATAGCACGTCTCGCGAGAAATGTCACATTTTGACAAGTCGCATGATGTCATGTACGTTTCTTATAAAGTTTCATTGTGATTCGTATTGCCAACCAAGTTTTTTGCGTTTTACTTTTCCGTTACGTCATGTTCTCGGCTTTTAATAACTTTAATATACGTAGGTTAACAAAGTGTTTTTCTTCATTTTCATTTATTCATTCATTATTAAAGAAGTAACATTTTCTTTGGTTAAGAAAACTGTTTTGTAAAATGACAACCTCGAATCACTTGATTGAACTTGTATCTGAACTGAATCAACATGTGACTCAAACGAAATAAACTAAGTTTGATACGTCAAAAGGTAGTCAAAATAAAACATACCAAACAAGTTGTCATTATGAACTATTTATACCTATATTTGGACTCCTAGAAATCGATACACAATTCTTGCAGGATTGATACGACCCATTTCTGAAATGCAAAAGGCATGGGAGCACTGGAAGGCCAATTGGTATGAATATTTTTCTGCTTTTGCAGGTAAATAAGAATATAACTGTTAATCACTTAATTTGTTCTAAGGTATTTTGTTTAGGATTTTCTGTTGACGGATATTAAGTTTGTAATGTAAAAGTTGTAAAACGAATCTAACAATTTAAGTTCCGTTCAGTGAAATAACTTCGTACTACGAGTAGTAGATACGTAATTAAAAAAATATTCATAAACACACAAATCCCTTTTAGAGATTCCAAAAAATAGTAAATTCCGTCTTTTGTACCGTGTAACTTGAAGTGAAAAAGTGAACTGTCCAGGGTTTGAGAATAAGACTACTTCGTAAAATACTATCACTCTGTATTGTTAGTCGAATGTTACAATAGACATATAGATTCAAACCAGGCTAATATTCAGTGATACGGTTCGCTAAAAGGAAAAATATCGCAAGACAGCTTTTCCGCGTATGATGGACGGACGGAGAAATCTTTAGAATGCATCCAATTAGTCCAATCAACGAGCGAAAGCCCCCATGTAAATTGGTCACTAATTGTTATCAGCAAACAAAAAAATATGGTCGTACAGAGAAAATAATTCTAAGAAAGATAGCGTTTTTTGCGACTCGAGTTTTAATGGCGAACCTAACCAAAAAAATTCGAAAACGTCAAAAAACGTTTTTTTTTGCAAATAAAAAAAAAAAGCTTCAAGTCCTACACAAGAAAGTTAAATTAGAAAGTTGTAAGTCTTAAAAATGGGCGTCGATCATACGACCTCAGGGAGCCGAGATAATTATTTTTAAAAAAATTAAAAAAAGTTATTCGAAAAAAAACCGGTTCGAAAAATGATAGAATTTTACAACGCATTTTTTATGCAAAAATAAAATAAAAACGATTTGGTTTTTTAATAGCATGAAAGTACAAGTCTTCGCGAATACAATGAGCCCACGATCGTTTCTGTACGATCATTTTTGCCTCTGTAAAAGCTGATTTTTGAAAACGTCTTTTTTTTTTTTTATAAAATCGTTATAACTCGAAAAAATAAAACTTTTTTAAATTTTTGAAAAAAGGGTCATTTTCCGCTTGTCTTGGGCTGTATTTCTGGTTAACAAGAATTCTGTTCAAACAAAATTAGAATTTATACAGCAAAAAATACGAAAACGCGAATTTTGACGTTTTTATAAATTTTTCTCAAATGTTTATGAACCGATTTTTTTCGTTCACATCTCATTCGACGCGCATTTTTAAGACCTACAACTTTCTAATTTAACTTTCTTGTGTAGGACGAAGCTTTTTTTTATTTGCAAAAAAACCGTTTTTTGACTTTTTCGAATTTTTTTTGATTATGTTCGCCATTAAAACTCGAGTTGCAAAAAACGCTATCTTTCTTAGATTTTTTTTCTCTATACGACCATATTTTTTGTTTGCTGATAACAATTAGTGACCGGTTTTCTCCCCGTTGATTGGGCTAAATAGACAATTTTCGATGCCAGGCGCAGACAGACGGATGGATCTGAACGCTTGAATGGAAAGGGCCGACACCCAAGGAATCGGCAGAGAAGGAGAAGGAACCTTGGCAGGTATTCTCCGATGTCAAGGGTAAAGGTACAGTACTGAAGAAAGGCCGAGCAGTACTACCTCGCAAGCAAATCGGGCTGTTTTTGTGGTCTCCGCGGCATTAGAAGCCGTTCATCGGATATTAGCATGGGTAAATTATAACATTGTGGCGATGAGATTTTTAGTTCATCGGCTGTGAATAAATCTAAATTAACTAGGTTTGTTCTTCAATAAAATACATACAGTGAGGACGTAAAGGTTTTCAAAAATTCCAAATTATTTTCCAAATTACAAATATTTTGGAAAAATCCTTAGACACGTCAATTTTTATTTTATATTGCGCATCTTACGCTATAAATAGAAGAAGCAGTGACGTCACCACCTTTTTGTACATGACATCATCGATATTTTTTTAAATAGAACACCCTGTGTTTTTTTCAATTTTTTGTATTCGTCAGTAACAACTAATTTCAGAAATTGGTTTCAACAACAGGTTTAGTCTGCTTATGTACACGTAAGCACATGAACACTGTTATAAAATGGGATGATGCATTAGAATGTTTAGAACTTTTTTTACATCAACAATTTTCTAAAAACAATATAACGAAACAATCAGTATGTAAAGTGATTATAGCGGATTGGGATTCCAATAACTGTAAAAAATATAATCAAACCAAACGTCATATAAAAAATACATAAACCATTTTCCAAAAACGGTACATTTTATAGAAGTAGACAAAGAGCATTTTGCAAGAGCGGCCAAGCAATCGACAAACGTCCATTTCAAGAAAAAAAAACGCTTTGGGTTAAATCTTAAGGGTAGTTTACTCAGACCTTTCGATCTGTCGATTATAGCAAAGTAACATTTGCATTTTACTTTCAAACCGAAAAATTCAAACCTGTTCTCACAGTTATCACAGTTATAAAAAGACTTTGTATTTACTCGGTGATTATGAAAAAAATATGTCGCAAATATTTGCAAGCCATTTCCAAGATCATCCCGGAGACAGCCATTTTTGGAAAACAAAATTCGCCAGTTTTCCCCGAAGGTTTTTTGCCATTATAGCCTTCTACTTAGGTCTAGTAACCATCCCCTAAATTATAGTGTGGGTCCCATGCCTCCTTACGAAAATACGAGCATGTCAAATGCCACCGGTCGCCACTGGACACCCTGTATATGGTTTTAGTACTATTTGCGCCAAGAAACGCCTTCCCATGTGGCTCTTACTATACTCGTATTTACTGCCATATGTCAATTAGTTCGTTTAAATTTAAGACTGCGTATTTTTCTCCTAACGCGAGATTTTATCCTACTCTACTTTACAAAGCTAGATATAGGCCCACCGCAGACGACCGGTGAGAAGTCGGAGATAACTCGCACACGTACAGATAGTCGGTGGTTTAGATAGACCATGGACGGGGGGCAATGCATGTGCAAAGATTAATGTGCATTGCAATATTACCAAAACCTAGAACAAGAAGAAATAGTATTTTTTTTACAATGTTTTATTTACCCACTTACTAGTCAAAGTTTATTGAAATGAAAGTTTCATATACTATTTGATGATCTTATATCCAACACCAGATTGTGACTATGTGGTACGCTACTGACCACGAATCGTATTTTGCCCAGCGCCGACTAAATTGTAGTTCGTGTACGTTAACTCATAAGAGTGCATTTGTTCCGACCGACTCTTCACAGACAAGCGAGTCGGTGACAAAAATGGAACAGTTTTTTTTCCAACTTTTTCGTCGAGCCGTCTTTTTAGTCTGTCGTCTGCGGTGTCTCATTTAAACGTATGCGTTGCATTCATACAGACGAAATTGTAGGTGACCGATAGTCGGTTGTCTGCGGTGGGCCTTAAATGAGATGACAGATGACAGACTAAAAAGACGGCTCGACTAAAAAAATTGGAATCTGTTACGTAGTCAGTAGGGTACCACATAGTCACAATCTGGTGATGGATACAAGATCATCAAATAGTATATGAAACTTGTATTTCAATAGACGTTGACTAGTGGGTAAATAAAAAATTGTAAAAAAAATCTACTGAATTGTGAAAAAAATCTTGTTTTTCTACGTTTTAGTAATATTGCAATGCATATTAATCTTTGCATATGCATCGCCCTATCTGTACGTGTGCGAGTTATTTCCGATTTCTCACCTACTGTCGGTCTGTCTGCGGTGTCTTCCTACAAAATAGTCGCCGACCGACTGTCTGTCGTGTGCGTGGGTCATAATTTGAAACTTTACTTTCTAGGCAATCTGGTCGCTCTGACCGCCGGAGCCAGCATTGGTTGGCCGGCTCCATATCTTGCCAAACTGAGCAGCGAAGATCACGCCCCTCTGTCTCGACCCGTAAACACAAACGAATTGGCCTGGTTAGCATCCCTGATGAGTTTAGCCGCCCTATTCTCCGCGCTGGTAAGCGCCGTCGTAGCCGACAGGATCGGACGGAAATGGTGTCTCGTAGCGTTTTCCGTGCCGATGGTGGCCTCGGACATCCTGTTCCTGTTCAGTACCTCGGTGGCCGAACTCTACGCAGCGAGAATCCTCGTGGGGATAGGAGTCGGCAGCGTTTGGTCAATAATTCCGGTGTACGTAGCGGAAATCTCAAAGCCGGAAAACAGAGGCGTCACCAGTCTTTTCTTCATGATAGCGTGCTCTACGTCGCAGATCATCACGTACATAGTAGCGCAATTTATTAGTATCAGAATTCACGCGATCATCTCGCTCGCGTATACGACTTCCTTCCTAGTACTCTTCGGGATATTCGTGCCGGAAAGTCCTTATTACCTCGTGATAGCCAAGAAGATGGACAAGGCCGAGAAGAATTTGGCGAGACTACGACGTACGGACGACGTGAAGGAAGAATTGGCCCTTATCGTGAACACCGTCGAAGACGCCAAAATTATGAAGTCCAATTCCGACTCGTGGAAGGAGATTTTCCACTCGAAACCCGTGGTCAAGGGTCTGCTGGTCACTCTGGGCCTGTTCTTTTTCCAGCAGATGTGCGGTAGCGCTGTCATGGCGGTGTACTTACAGCTAATTTTCATCGCTACCAAGACGGGGTTGTCGAGTGCCATGTGTCTGATCATATCGAGTGTAATACAATTTCTTTCGACGCTTATAGCCACACAGTTTATCGACTTGGTGGACAGGAGGGTACTGTTATTCGTAGCCAATGTTGGTCTTACTACAGCGGTCGCCGGTCTGGGTACCTATTTTCACTTTCAAAGTGCCGGTTTTAACATGAAGTGGGTCTTTTGGTTGCCAGTAACGTGCGTGATCATGTATATGCTTTTCTTTAGCTGCGGTCTGGGTTCTTTAACCTTCGTCATTGGGGCCGAAATTTTGCCGACGAACCATCTTAGAACGTATTTAAATGGCATTGCGACCACGTTTTGTATTGGCACCGCGTTTGCAGTGTCGTTTTCTTTTCCCTATCTCGAACTCTTCTGGGGTATGGCGTGGTCAATGTGGATATTTGCCCTTTTCACCGCCCTCTCCCTTGTTTTCATATATTTTTATATGCCAGAAACCAGGGGCAAGACATTTCTCGAGATACAGCATATGTTACAGGAAGGACGACTCAAATAAATGAAGCGGATAAAGTATTTGGTAGTACGTAGGTAAACTTCTTCAAGCAAATTATTCACTGCCTTATCAGTATGTTGTAGCTTCTCTTAGATTACTGTATTAATAAAGCACTAAAGTGCACTAATAAAATTGCGTTAAAACTTTTCTCCACTAGCGTAACTTGTGAGACAGGGGGCTAGTTCTTGTTAGGTCAACTGTCAAATCAGTTAAAGCTCCAATAATCCGAAGAATGAATGAGAGCTATGAGTAGAAAATTAATACTGTACTTTTCAAATAGCAAACAAATAAGCTTCAAATACTTTAATACTTATTGAAATTGCTGTATTTCGGGCACCTTTCTTTTATTTATTTTTTTCTGACAAAAAGTAACTTTGCGATAGCCAGGAAGATCGACAAAGCCGAGAATTTATCAAAACTTACAGTTAGATGGACAGATGACGTGAGGGAAGAATCTCTTATCGTGAACACCGTCGAAGACGACAAGGATGGGTATCCAAGTATTTTTGTAGATCACTGACTGACGCACTGTTTCGTACAGGTGGGGCTTTAAGAGCGAACATACACGTATAAACGCTTTGTCGTATAATACATCTTTATACGAGTATAAAGATAGCCTGACGCACTGTTTCGTACAGGTGGGGCTTTAAAGAGCGAAGCATACACGTATAAACGCTTTGTCGTATAATACATCTTTATACGACAAAGCGTTTATACGCGTATGCTTCGCTCTTAAAGCCCCACCTGTACGAAACAGTGCGTCAGGCTACTGTAACATTCCCAATCCGTGTTCAAGCAGTCGGCAATGGACCATCTCCATAACCCATTCCACACCGCCTTCCTTTCCACATAGAATTTTTTGCATGCACGAGACATGAATGCACATGAATGCACATGAATGCACATGAATGCACATGAATGCACATGAATGCACATGAATGCACATGAATGCACGAGACAGGACATAATAAAGTGACTGATACTATACAGGATAAAACAGTGTACAGTCTTATCCTGTATAGTATCAGTCACTATTATTGGCTGTCTCGTACATTCACTGCGAATCGGTTCTTGAGATACAACATATTTTTTCTCAGTTTTCTATTCCTAGTGTTGAAACACTTTTGATCACAAGTACCTGATTTTTGTAATTAATACGATTAATTATAAAAATCGTATTCCGTTGTATATGTCACTGAGATTATTTGAATTTCAAACAACTTATTTTATTCGACAAAAAGTATGTAAACTGTTTCTTAAATTATTATGTGAAAGTATCTAAAACATTTTTTGTATTACAGTTTGCCTCATAGTAGAGACAGGAACAGTTTTGTTCAGAACTAACAGTACAGGGTGGGCTTAGGGAATCAATCAGTATTGTGCAGAGGATATAGATACTTAGGCCCCGAGTACAGGCCCGGCACTGTTAGTTCCAGTTAAGCCATATACCTTTTGACAGTCTTATCGCCTAGTTAATTAATCGTTCTTAACCGGAAGTAAAAGTAGCGGCTCTACGACTTTGACTAAGAAGTGGTTGGCGTTACTTGCACCGTGTACACTGATTACTGTACTCGCAGTAGGCTCACCCGAATGTGTCAAACTTAACTTAACTTAACAAACTTAACAAACGTTTTGTGTTAGTTAAGTGCATTTTAATATGAAAATAGTAATGTACTTTCAAGAGGTACTTACACCAAGTCCTCATAAGAACGAATTGTATATGTAGTGGGCCTTCCACACTAAAGCGGATTTCCTCTGTAATCTGTCTAGCTGTTAAAATTATTCCTAACTAAAAGAATTTTACACTCCATCATTTGAAAATTATGGGTTATTTAGATTTGTAAACATTTCAGAATTATCCTGGAGTGGGTACTGGAACCTTCGGCATAGAAACACAAAACTTCAAAAGCATCCAACTGTCTACTGTTTGTTACATTTCTAATTAATTTTAAATTATTTATGTCTATCCTATGGTTGTTGTCAAAAGTGTGTTGGGCAACACAAGATTTTTCTGTTCTGCCATATTTCAAATAAGCCATGTGTGCTTAGTCAAAATAATAGTGTAAAGGTGGATTTATATTATCCGGTCAGACACGGTGTGGGAACGTAGCGTTAACGTTCCGACAAAGACGGGATATGTTGATATTATCAGTACTATTTATATCACTCGTCTTCAGAGATATAGATATATGGCAATAACACTGTGAACTTTCGTTGATAAATAATAGACCCGTATCGTGACAGACAAACATTCTTCTCAACAATGATGGACGGTATATGTATGACATGCAACGTGCCTGAACGGAACCGATTCGCTAAATATAAATACTTGTATAAGAAATACATATAAGAATGTTTGTCTTGCTGGACACGTAACGTTTCTGCACCGTGTCTGACCGGATAATATAAATCCACCTTAATGTGGTTCAGTGGCGGCTCCTGACTTTTTTTGTAATGTTTTTAATTTTATAAAAAAATTTATTTCCTAGATTTTTTGTAAATATTGTTAGTTACATATATACCGTACAGCTAGGAGAAGGATCTCTACTTGGTCAACAAAATATATTAAGTACATTTGTCTAACATAATGCATCTAATATATTTTATTGGTTCAGCAAAAGCATCGGGAAGGTTTGGAGTTTCCCTCAAATTATTTTACAATTAAAAGATGCAGTGAAATAAAATACGGATTTATGCCAGGACTGCGTCAATTTCGATTTGACGGGCTGAATAGATCACATTCATATTTTGTTTGCCTAAAAGATGCAATTTACAAACACAACTATTATGTTCGTGATTTGTTGAATGTGTTAACTTATATAATATAAGAGTATCGTTACCTACTTGCTCTTCACAAATCTCCGTCTTTACAAAAACAATCGGATGTGGGGATATATCCGATTTTCGAAAATGTTGAACCTTTGTATGCTCATAAAGTTTTTTTTTAAATCACAGGTTTCTTAAATATTTGATGAAATGAAATGAAATGAATTTGTTTGAAATGACTGATGATAACATTTTTTTTTGCTTGATGATTTTAAATAAAAGTATAAAAGTACTTAATGTCTACTACAATTTGCCGTTTTCAGAAGCACAGTAGAATGTTAATAATAAATTAAACGAATAAACAAATAAATAAATAAATAAATAAAATAAATGAAATTATCTCTCTCGAATATCTAAGAAACTTGCGATTTTAAAAAAAAATCGTAAGCAAATTAAGGCTTCCGAGAATAATCATTCTGATGACAAAGCATGAGAAATACGAAAAGAAAGAAAAAAATTCGCATCGTACATTTTTCAGTTATATTCAGAAAACTGCGACTTTTCAGTGTTTTTCTGGAAACGGCAATTTGTAACGGATGTTTATTTATAATAGATATTTATTTTCGCATGTTCCATATTTAAATAAATATGTATATTAAGTATAAAATTATAAATCAACCATTTGCATACATACCTACGGACTACTACGGACAGAACCAAACGTTAATTTGTGCAATTATAAACTGATATTGGTCCCTATTTTGTCAGATGGACTAAGTAAATACGTTCTGAAGAAAACACAATTAAGTTGCATACAACGTTCGCATTCGTATCATATAGAGCTACCAATTTGAGAGTCTCTTGTGTACAAGGTGAGCTCACATATAAACAATTTTGTTATTGTGACCATATAAATTGGAACAAATTGACTAAAATTGAATAGAAACCTGGTACTTTAAACACTTGTTGTTAACTTTTAACAAAAGCAGCTAACCCCAAAATATAAAGTTGTGTTATTAATTTTAGTTGTCCAATTCATATGGGATCGGGCTCGTATACAGTAAGCGGCAGCCTAATGCGTACATAGGTGGATATTAACAACATATTATATGATATATTTTTATGTCATAGTTAGGCGAATTTACTTGGGTCGGCGGGCTTGGTTTTGGTGGCGGTTTTTAGCGGAAATCTAAAGAGCAACGTTGCGACGAATGCTCAGGTCAGAGTCGGGCTCAGGTCACTATTATTGCAAAGCGATACACAGAAAATACATCAGAATACATTAGTGAATATTCGAATAAACGTACCATGAAGCGTACTATTCCACGACGGTATTTAGGTGTGGTAATGTCAGTGGTCACGAAAAATGAAACTTAAAAGGACTTACCAATTAAAACTCGACTCGATTAAAACTAAAAAGAGTAACATTACTTTTTAACTAGCGTATGATATTTTGCAGGCCATATTTTTGCAACTTTTGCAACTTTTGCAGTCAAATGCGCTCTGCTGCACCGCTCGCGACTTCAGTTCTCTCTCACTCTCTTCGAAACGTAAACAAAGCGACCGGCTACCATCGCGAACCCCGATAGCCTGGCCGCCCGGTGCTCGGGCTCCGGTCCTCGGTGTAACTCCGTGCGGAGCTGCTGTTCGACACCTCTGGGCTGTACCACTATCAGTAATATCTTCAAATATGAATTGTTTCTTTCGACTGTTTAGACGCAATCAAAAACATCTTAAACAAAAATATCGCTAAAGGGGCCCGATATTCAGTCGTCAGCAAAATAGAGCTTGCCATATAATACGCACATTATTGACGAATAAAATATTTAAGAAAGGCACTTTTCCGAGTTTTTATGCAGCAAAACCTCAAAAAAACGTTCTGGAGGCAAAAGCGTTCCTTTAGATAGAAACATGAAAGGAGAAAAAAAGAAAAGAAAAGAAAGAAAAGAAAAGAAAAGAAAAGAAAAGAAAAGAAAAGGAAAGGAAAGGAAAGGAAAAGACAAACGTTACGAGCAAAAATAAAAATAAAACAAAAAGAAACGTTTGTGGACAATAAACGTTTACAAGGAAAACAACGTTTACGGGGAAAAATGTTTACAAGCAAAATAAACGTTTAAACGTTTTGTAATTTAAACGTTTAATCATTAAACGGGATAATAAACGCGTTTCTTAAATAAACGTTTAAACGTTTTGGCGATTAAACGTTTAATGCCGAGCCCTAATTTTTAAGTCTATTCACAAATGGTAACGACTGCGCCATTATTGGAACAGAAGAATTGGCAGAAATCCACAAAATCAGGTAATATGTAAATACAGTACACGAATTCAGGAGTGACTAACTCCCGACAACAAATTGTTTTCAATGCTGCTGTCGAACCGTTGACACCGCCGCGCCGGCAGGTTGAACACTATCGGAATAGCTTGCCCTTTTACGGAGAAAGTGTATTACGAAGTTCCGGATTCCCGCAAAGACTTCGTTCGGGATAACGTCCTACGCACGCACAGTGGCGTGAGTATACAGGGGCAAGCAATATGCGCTTAAAAATACGGTTTATACTTTAATTATCATAAAGTTGTATAGTGCCGGCTCTGCACAACAGCATACTTTCCCGGCCCTTAAATTTATAATGAGCCATCCAACAAAAGTCATCAAAGTTGGCCGAGTAAAAAAATACATATTTCTTTCTATCTTATATTTATGATCTTATTTAATTATCAAGGCTGTCATTATGTGAGACCCATTATTTGTTTCACAATTGTGACAGCCACTTGTCAAAAGTTTGACAACAAAGTTTTGTTTTGTGCTTCGACATAACCGCTATTTTCACCTCTCTCGTTCATAGCCAGATTTGATAAAAAACTTATGTCTATATTGTTACTGGTAGATTAAAATAATTTAGAGAACAGTGGGGCATAAATGCACATGTATAATTACTAGTTTTTCTACATAAATTATGTTTGTGACACCTTAGGAAACTTAAAAAATTTAAACTTTACAAAAAATCGTCTTACAAAAATATCTTACTACAAATGATTAATTAAGCAATAAGGAAAATAATTAAAAATATTTAACTCCCCCTTATTTACAAACGTCCTTGATTTTTTAATACAATGCAACAAGTTAATATATAGGAATACAGCTTCAAAATTTTGTGCGCACGGCACTCGTACTATAAAATGTTCTCTCACAAAAAGGAGCAAACACTGAAACCATTCTTTATTGTGCTGTCGCAGACTCGTGAACGTCCCTACCTATGCTGGTCACGCTCTTATGTGACATATTGTAAAATGAATCCCAAAATTGGGGTGGGAACGTTTACCTGAACAGTACTCGAGTATAATAAATAACGTATTGCAACAAATCACGTCCATATCATAAGTTCCATGGAAAGTTGTAGATTTAAATGTTTAGATTATAATTTAACGATTAGTTGAGATCACCGTAAATATTTTATCACCTTAGCGCTTTAAAAATATTTTCTCGTTGTCTAACATAGTATAAACTCTTGGTAATAAATTATACTGTGTACTTAAGCATTGTTGGGGTACAAAGATTATAGTCCTTCTAATTTTAATTGAATATGATAAATACGCCTGGGGAACAAAAAAAGCGGTGCAACTTTATGATTCCATGGGGGCGTCGTCCATATATCTTTTATAAATTCGAAAATTGTGAAATAATTTTTTTCATTCAAATGAATATAGGAGATTAAAATTAGCCTGCATACAAAACTCTTAATATTTGTAATATAATTTGCTGTAAATAATGCTCATTTAGCCAGACGATTTCAAAAAATTGTCTGTGTTAATAAACCTAGCTGAAATACACGTCACTGGCGCCTTAAACACCTAGAATTTCCAAAGTCGTAAATCATTTTAATGACGTCGTAAAAAATTTATGGCACAGTGGACCGAATAAGTATTTGGATGTATTACACACCTATAAAGCAATCCTATAGTATACTGGTCGGCATTTGCTGGTTGCCGGCATCGGTGTTGCTGGCATCGAGTAGCCGGCTCTTCAAAATTTTCTTAAGTATAGTAACATACTGTAACGTTTTATTTATTTCGGGTTCGTGAGGTGTGAAAAATTAAACTCGCACTTTTAAACTAACACTATTTATTTAATTACTACAACTACGGACTAACACTTTAACTACACTAATTTATTTTTATACAATTTATATTAGAGCGTTGTACGGAAAGCCGCGGCGGTATTCAAATAGGAACTGAACTGTCCCGCGTCGGAACCCCGCGTTATATCTCCTTGCGGACATATCTCGAAGCTTCCGGGCAGTTCGACTTCGCGAGCCGCCGCGATCTCTCCAGGCGCTTCCACATACGTCTATCAGACGACGCGGTCGGCTGGTATCGAGGGAGGCAGGGGCGGACTGGCCCAGCGTTCGTAACAATACATAAAGTTGTTTTAATTTATAATAATTTTTTTCCAGCAATTTTAAACGCTTTATTTTAATGCTAACTAATAAATTTATATCTATGTATTTTTTTTAAATATATCCAAACTAGCTTTCTAAGAACGTCACGAACTAACAGTTTACTGAAGTATGAAGTATACTTGTATAGTGATCTTAGCAATTTTAGAAAATATATCTGACAACCTTGCTTTTTTCTACCTATTTTCAATTTAGAATGGAAATAGAGTACTGTTCTATTATACACTGAATGTAAAAAAGGCATGAATGCAGTCTTATAAGTCATAACGTCATAACTATCTAGTGATATGTATCGGGTGGACCACATTTGGATAATTTTATGGGGTATCTCGGAAAGCGCACGAGATATCAAAAATCTGATTTTTTTGAGAAACTTACAATCGCAGAAACAGATCTCGGATATTGCGATCAGATTTGTTGCTACACGGGGACTATGGTTTTTTAAAAATATGCCCAATATTTTACTTATTATAATAGTCATGAAGAAACAAATGTTGGATTTTATAGTTACTTTTTGTGACTATACAGGGTGATTCCTAAGTTGAGTTATATTTTCCAACAGTTTGTAGAACTATTCAAAACAATCTTTTTTTCCAAATAACGTTTTAAAAAATACTATAAAAACGTTGCCTTACTATTAATTTCCAAAATATCATTTATTATTTTATTTTATAAGTATAACATCTCAACAATATATCCTCAAATTTCATAAGAATAAGAAGTGCTGGCGTCTGCTCGCACTTCGCAGCGGCAGCTATTAAATAGAGCTGTTATTACATCCCTCCGGTGCCGCCAAACCACAAGCTTTCAGTGCAAGATTGTTTACGTCAGAAGAAATCAATTGATCTGCCTTAGTATATCTGCTCAAACCTTTAAACGCGTTTTTCTCGAAAACCTATTTTTCAAGATTTACCGATACGGTCAACGCGATTTCTCAAAAACTACTGAATCGATTGCTCCTATTTGTCATTACAGTAGCCCGTCCTTAAATGAATGATTTTTAATTTTTATGTAAAACCTTTTTTTTGTCATAAAAAAAACCACAATTTTGTAATAGCAAAAAACGCACTTTTTGGTAAAAGTGCTACCATTTTTTTAAACCAATATTTTGCCAAACCCTTCATTCAAGAACTTATGTCCTTATGTTTTGCGTTCTGTCTTATTCTAACACAATATTTTGGTTTTTTAATTTGAGGTGAACCGTTCCAGAGTTATCGTGCTCACCGCAAGCTACCTGCGAAAAAAGACGTTTCAGAACTTCGGTTGTAAAAGTCTATGTTTTCAATATTTTTTCATAAAAAATAAAATTGAGTACTAGATGATGATAATAACCCCTCCCTTATTTTGTGATCCAACTGGGGGTAACACATTAAAAAAAGAAAATATTGTACAATGAAATTATAAATATAAAAATGTTTAAGATAAGAAAATACTAGGAATAAATGGTTCACAAAAAAGCGATAAACATTAGATATGTTTTTCACTTGTGTCTAGAATCTACATTTTCTTTCAAATAACTTAACATAGAAAATTTAGAATTACTTTACATAGAAGAAAACACAAAAGTATTGAATGTTAAGCACAAGGAAATTAAAAGAAAATCTTGGATAACCCAGGGCCTTATTAAATCTATAAATTACAAAAATCATCTCTATTTAAAAAAAGAAAAATTATCTATTATATAACACATGACAATATTAAAAACTACAAAACCTATAGAAATCATACTAATGATTTAATAAAACAAACAAAAAAATATGTATTATCAAAATGAAATATACAAAAACAAAAATAATTCTGAAGGTCTATGGAAATGTGTCACAAATATTACAAACAACTGTAGAGAAAACACTGAAATTAAAGATAAAATAATTGAATGGAGAGATAATTAAAGATAAAAAAGAAAGTGCCTATGCTTTTGCGAATATTTTACATCAATCGGAAAAAATCTCTCAGAAAAAATAAATACGAATACGTGAAAACAATGCAAAAAGTTATAAAATGTATAATAAAAACTCGCTTTATTTATCTCAAACTGTCGAACGTGAAATAATTAGAGCAATATACACGGTGGAGACTTTAACTGGAATATATTCGCTAGCGGGGTGGTGAATGATTTTTCAAAAAAATTCCCGAGACACGTCAACTTTTAAATGTATTTACCTACATTTTTCAAGTAATATGAAAAATATAGCCCTTCAGGGGTGGCTGAAACCACCCTCGACATGATTTTTTCAAATGCAACCCTATGGCTTGTGACCCCTCATTGTAAAGCTGGTGGAAAGAGGAATCCAACGCACTAATCAAATTTTAATTTTTAGTATGTTTGTAGGGTTGCATACAATTAAAACAATTTAAAAATTAAATTTATTTTCAACGTAACAATTGTTCAAAATGTGCACCATTCACTTGTTGGCAGCATCTTAGTCTGTGGTAGGTTTCGTCCCTTACATTATGCAACATTTGCGGTGTTATTTTTCCGATTTCCTCTCTTATCCTTTCCTGCAGATCTGATATGTTGTTGGGTTTCTGAATGTAAACCCTACTTTTAAGATGTCCCCACAAAAAGAAATCCAGTGGTGTAAGATCTGGAGATCTTGCTGGCCACTCAATATTACCTCGCCTCCCAATCCACCTACCGGGAAAAATTCTGTCCAGTGCGGCCCAATCTTGCTGAAACCATAACCTCTCGTCGGTCAAGTTAGGGTTTAGGGGTTTGAAATAAATGACATAGCACTGGCATTAGTTCGTGCTGGAGTAAACGCAAGTATCTTGCTCCATTAAGAGTGTCATCAAAGAAAAATGGCCCTACAATTCTATCTTGTATTATTCCGGCCCACACATTAGTTTTCTGTGGGCGCTGAGTATGAAGTTCCCTCATCCAATGGGGGTTCTCTTCAGCCCAGTCACGACAATTTTGGCGATTTACGTGCATATTTAATGTAAAAGTAGCCTAGTCAGAGAAAACTATCCACTCTAAAGATAACTGGTTTTGAGCAATACAAGTCATCAATAAATCGCAAAATTCCACTCGTCGATCTGGATCATCTTCAAGTAGCTCTTGAACAGCTTGCATTTTACATGGGCGGTTTTTCTCATATTTAAGTATTTTTAAAACTGTTTTGTCATTAAGATTACTATCACGGGCCAGTTGACGGGCTGGAGTGATTGGATTTTCTTCTAGAGTAAGCAACAAATTCAACTTCGTGTCGTCATCAACAACAGCCTGCCTCTTACTCGGTACTTTCCTGACATGACCCATCTCTCGATATTGTGCCTCAATTTTACTAATGGTACCTTGACTTGATTTAGTGGTGGCAAGTTAGGATGCGTTTCTCGAAACAAGCGAACAACTTCGCATTGAGTCCGCGTCCTATCACCATATCCAATCATCATCAAAATTTCGATTTTTAGTGATTCAGTTAAATAAGACATTTTCACCAGTTTGAAATAACACTTCGTTTCAAACTCCGAATACAGCATACAAACTAAATTACTCTTTGTGGCCGTGTAAAAACACAAGAAAAAATAACAAATATCAGTTGTGGCAAAAATTGCTTGGAATTTTTTGTGGGGACATATGAAAAGTAAGATTTACATTCCAAAACTAAACAACACACATTTTGAGTACGAAATTGTTGCGTTAAAAATAAATTAAACTATAGAATTACGTTTTAATTGTATGCAACCCTACAAAAATACTAAAAATTAAAATTTGATCAGTGCGTTGAATTCCTCTTTCCACCAGCTTTACAATGAGGGGTCACAAGCCATAGGGTTGCATTTGAGAAAATCATGTCGAGGGTGGTTTCAGCCACCCCCTGAAGGGCTATATTTTTCACATTTTTCGGGAATTTTTGAAAAATCATTCACCACCCCGCTAGCGAAGTCAGAAATGTTAAAGCTTGTATCTAATAACATCGCTACACCGTTAACTTATATCATAAATAAATCCTTTGCTGAAGGACATTGCCCTTCACATTTTAAGACCGCAGTTATTAAGCCTTTATTTAAAAGTGGAAATAAATTGGAAATATCTAACTATCGACCTATTTCACTATTATCAAGCTTATCCAAAATTTATGAATACATTTTAAAAGACAGAATAGTGAGCTTCTTAAAAATATGATATCTTGTCAGACAAACAATATGGTTACAGGGAGAATCGATCAACTATCGACGTAATCGCCTAATTAATAGCAACAATCAATGAACCGATTAACAAAAAATCTGTCGCTGTGCATTTTCATTGATTTGGCGAAGGCATTTGATACAGTTAACTATAGACAGCTTTTCCATAGTCTGGAAAACATAGGTTTTAGAGGAACTCCATATGAACTTATAAAAGACTATTTACTTAATCGACAGCAATGTGTGAATATCGACAACACACTTGGTGAAGTTAATATGGTAACATGCGGCGTTCCTCAAGGAACAGTCTTAGGACCTATCCTTTTTAATATACATGTGAATGATTTATTTTATTTAAAAGTGAAGGGAAACATAACAAGTTTTGCTGATGATAGTACGATTTTTTATAGCGATAATTACTGGGAAACTCTCAAACAATAAGTTGAAGAAGATTTTAAACACATTTACAATTGGTTCAATAGTAAACTATTCACAGTAAATTTTAGCAAAACTTTTTACATGCCTTTTACGTCATATTCTAAATACTTACTTCAATATAATAAACTTACCATTAAAATAAAAGATAATGCCAATTTCGAAATATCTAGCACACAAAAAATCCGATATTTAGGAATTTATATTGACAGTCACCTAAAATGGGAAGAGCACATAAACTGTATTATAAAAAAAATTAGAACGTCATTGAATGTTATACGAGGTGTGTAAATTAAGTAATGAGACTGGCAACATAGCGCCCAATCTGGCAATACTGCGGAGACGGGTCTTGGAAGGGCGGTAGGTTAACATGTAATGCACGTTCTGTACAAGTTTGAACTTGTTAGAGTCATTTGTTTTTTTCTTTGTGATTGTTTTCGTAAAATGGTTTTTTGCTAGTGCCTTTAAAAAATGAGTGACATTAATTTTGAGCAACGGTGTGCTATCAGGTGTTGCTTTAAACTTGGATACAGCGTCACAGATACTTTTGCAAAACTTCAACACGCCTACGGAGACAGTGTTTTTTCAAGAACCCAAGTTTTTCGGTGGTTTAAAGCATTCTCAGAAGGAAGAGAGTCGATTGAAGATAAACCATGCAGCGGACGGCCTTCATCTTCAAGAATCGATGAAAATGTCTATATAATACGGGATCTTGTACGTTTAGATCGTCAGTTGATGACTAGAATGATCGGGGAAGAGTTAAATTTGGATCACATCACTGTTCATCAGATTTTGACTAACGAATTGGGGATGAGAAAAATCTGCGCAAAAATGATTCCAAAAAATCTTTCTCGGGAACTAAAGGGATATCAGAAGAGAAGTGTAGTGACTTTCTGGAATGAATTTAAAAAGATCTCCATTTTATGGAATGTTATATAACTGGTGATGAGACTTGGATGTTTGAATACAACCCGGAAATCAAGCCAAAGCATGAAACGGCACATTTTAAGCTCTCCAAGACCCAAAAAAAGCAATAATGAGTAAGACGAAGATCAAATGCATGCTGATTTGCCTTTTTGATAGCTATGGAATTGTCCACAAAGAGTTTGTGAAAGAAGTTTGTGTTCTTGGAAAACTTCTAAAAATGGTCATGCGTGTGAGACCAAACAACAAGAACAACTGGATGTTGCATCACGACAATGCGCCTTGTCACTTCAACCATTTTAGTAAACGAGTTTTTATCCAGTAAAAACATTCCTGTGGCTCCTCAGCCTCCTTATTCTCCTGTCTTGAGTCTGTGTGACTTTTTCCCCTTCCAGAGATTGAAAAAATCACCTCGATGGATGTCATTTTGGGACCATACAAAAAATTATAATGGCTGTAACCGACCAGCTGAAGGCTATTCCAGTATATGAGTTCCAGCACTGCTATGAGGAATGGAAGAACCGTCTCCAGCGCCGTGTGGCTTCCCAAGGAAGTTATATCGAAGGAGACAATACTGAATTGTAATTCTATTCGAATAAAAAAATAAATAAATAAAAAAAATCACATTACTTAATTTATATACCTCGTAGATATTATCATGTCGTTTTTGGTAGTTTAGTAACACTGGGTGTGAGTATACCAGTATAGAGGATAGAAAATTAATCGTAAACGTAACAGTACGTATTTTCTTAAGATTTAACAGATTTTTTTATTTGCCAGTAGTCAGTTGATTCTAGACGTAAAATATACCTACTTGTAATTTGGATTGACAAAATACAATCTGCGTACCATGCTACTTTTCAGTTGCCATTAAAATGGAAGGCAGTGGACCAAACCTTTATCTATATGCAGCAACACTGAGTGGTGAGTTTTAGAAAGAAAATGCCGACCTGTAAATTTTCAAATAAGTTCCAATACTATTTACTACTGCGTTTAATATGCACTGCGTTTAATATAGAGTCATAGAGTAAAGCATTTTTTATTTTAATTGCCATAAAATTGAAAGTTTCAAGTAAAATAAAATAAAACAAAGTATTTTATTTTAAGTGTTTATTAATTTCACAAGTACAAAAAACCACATCAAATTTACTTACTTGTAATTTTGGAAAAAATAAATAAATAAAACTTACCCCAACATAGGGTATGTGTGTGCAGTAGTGCGGGTAAGTGTACGCAGTTGTAGCAACTGAGACATTAGTTTATTTAAATATAATTTAACTATATTTAACTTGAGTTTCGTTAAACCCCA
This sequence comes from Aromia moschata, assembly GCA_029963805.1. Taxonomy (NCBI): domain Eukaryota; kingdom Metazoa; phylum Arthropoda; class Insecta; order Coleoptera; family Cerambycidae; genus Aromia; species Aromia moschata. The sequence continues at coordinate 502,381 of JAPWTK010000174.1, read as the reverse complement.
TTGCTCTAGTAATGTTAGTTTGCGTGGATTGTCGTCATTTTAAATCAGGGTGTCTTTTTAAAAAACCATATACCCAATCACGCCCAGCCATCTTTGAATTTCTATTAAAACGGTGAGGAATATGATTTCTTTCAGAGTATTCGCAGATCAGTGTCCGTAGAGTGGTCATATTTAGACTGTAATAAAGATCATTACATCTTTTTAAATAATTATATATATCATTTTCTTGTTCATTAGTAGATGTTGGCAAAAATCTTCCTAATTTATCAGCAGTTGAGTCAGATTTTAACCGTTTTCTCAGAGTACTTTCTTTCATTCCAACTTGTTCTGCTGCCTTCCTTTGACTTAAACCTTGAGCAATTCATAATTTTGCAGCATCAAATTGATCTTTAGTAGCGACGCATCTGTGTGGAGCCTTCCGCTTATAATTTCGAGGCATATTGTTTTTTATAGACCGTCAGTCTTCAACCTGAAAAAAAATATTCCAATAAATATTCAAAGAACTGTCGTAGTCGGGGTAAAAGTACGCATTGAAATATGCGCACTCTTACCCCACACACTCATGCGCACACTTAACCCTAATCGCCTATTCGGATTTAATTTGAAATTACACATTATTGAGTCACTTTATAAAGTTTTGTAATTTCAATCCTCAAGCTAGATACCCTAATAAATATATTCGTATACAATTAATAATAATTACTGTAATACAAATATAAATGTATTTAAATTAAAAATTTGAAAATATCGTAAGATTTTTAACAAACATTTTTACTTACCAATGCTTACAACAGTACGTAACCAAGTCGGACAAGACGCAAGTCTTTTGTCCAACGTCGAAGTGAGTACTGAAGGCCGTGGGTTCCCCTTCTCTAATCTAAACGGTTTCAGAAATAATAAGACTGCGTACACTTACCCGCCGCGCACACTTGCCCCACATGACTAGTAATAATTAATATACAATTAATATTTATGTTTGGTTATAATTGACGATAGGTAAGGCGACTGTTTGGAAGTAAAAACATTTGATAAATATGGTATGTGTGTTGTAAGTGTGTTATCTTAAGGGGGTTTAAAGGGTAGATATAAAAAAAAAACAAAACTAATTCTTTTATTCAGATCATTGTAAGAGTACCATTTAAAACCCCTCAATTTTAGATATCATAACTTGTCGGGTTTCTACGAGATGCAAGGCCAGAAAAATTCAATTTTCTAGATGTTTTACTTTAAACATTTCTAAAGTTATTTGAGTACAATTGAGGACGTAAAATTTCATATGTTAAGATTACATATAAACCTCATGTTTCTGCAATAGAAAAGTTTATATTATTATATTGCGTCCAATCATTACTAATCTCTTACATTAAAAAATTTCGCAGTGACGTTTCCGTCCAAAAATTTTTTTTCGCTACTGTTAACACTTTGGATTTCATTAGCACAATATCGAACAAGTTTTGTTACAATTTTGTCACTGTCCGTGCGACCAGTGAAAACTTAAAATCAACCAGAAAACTTAAAATCAAAGCAAATACATACAAGTACACCTAAAACATTTATTTTAGTTAATCAAAGTTACACCTAGGCTGCGACTTCGGCAGTCTGTTACTGGTTGCAGGTTATTTGTTACAATAATTGTTCTAAACAGATTCTAAAAATTCAAAATGTCGGATTCAATATGGCAGACAAAAATTTCTTTCACTTCATTTCTTTCAGTTTTTAATTAAAAATTTGGCTGATTTTTGGAAGGGGAAACTAGTATTTATTCCCTAGGTTTTCGGTGCGCCGAATCCGAATCTGGCTTCATAATTGCTCTATCATGTTAGGTTTTTAAGAAATTTTAATATAAAAAAGTAGATCGATGAGACACAAACTTGAAATTGTCATATCTTGGTGAAAAAAAAAGATATCTGAATGATTCAAAATTGATTTTAAGGGGGAATTCTAGTCTACAAATTTGAAAATCGAATTTTTTTTTTGTTTCATATTTCCAAAGTTTAGACATTCACGAATATGCCCTTAAAAAGGATTTTTCAAAATTTCAATTATTTTATGAGTTACAGCCATTTCTGTAACGCGGCATCGGCTCCGGTCCGACCGGAACAAATGAACAATAGACGGTAGACGCTGCCCGAGTAGTACTTACGAAACACGAAACGTATTTAGTCGGAATATTTTCGTCTTAGTATTTATTTCAAATTAGTTTTGAGCCAGCCTTCAAGCAACGTGGACGTCTTAACTGAGTAAAATTGCCGGAAACTTGTCTCAAAACTTTAAACGTCTTTTCTCAAAACTACTTTTTTCGAGTTGGCGTGTATGATATCTCAAGTTCTAATGAACCGATTTATTTGAAATTTGGTGTGAATGTTCTATATACATTCCTCTATCGCCTCAAGCACGCTCAGAAAAAATTTGATTTTACTATTTTTTAAAAAAAATCGGAATTGTTAAAAAAACATGCAAAACAAATTATTTTTTTTCAAACGGCCGCCATTTTATGAATTTTTTTTTACTTTTCCAAGGTTCGGGCTATAGGGGCATCTATACTAATTAAGAATCCGTTCGGCTTTTTTTGTTTCAGTTGACCAGAAGGGTTGAAATCATGCACGCCAGGACACCCTTTTTTTTGGACCCCCCACTTTGCCAGCTCATAACTTTGTCAATTTTGAGTTTTTTTTTTCAGTTAATTTTTTTATGTTATTTTAAAATATCAATAAATAAATGATAAAAAAATGGATAGTAAAAATATTTTTTGTTTCGTTTGTACAGAGCTTCAAAAACCGCCCGAAATTCATGCCTCTAGACTAGAATATCTCCTTAAAGAGAATCATACTTTTAGATGCTATCAAACAAAATACCTTATGATGTTGTTACATAACTTCAAATATTTCAAAAAACAGTGTTTTTTGCACTTTTAGGTTAGGATATCTCAAAAACCTGACGCGATGGAGCAATTGAGGCCAGATTCGAATTCAGCGCACCAGAAACCTCCGATAAAGTTCTAAAGAATATCAGTCAAATTTTTGTTGGTACGAGAAAAAGGAAACATTTTGTTTTTGCAATTTTATACAGGTTTTTTTTTAAGTTGGAGTTTTCCTTTTAACATGACATAGGACTTACAAAAGTAAGCGAATTTTTTCAAACATTTTCTCGAAATCTCAAAAAGAAAGGACATAATGGTCATTTCAAATTAATATCGAAAATCAAATACGTCCCTGTGCAAAAACGAATACGAATAAAAAGCTAAAATTCAAACAAAATGAAGTGTAGGTACCTAGAAATTAGTCATCCCAGTAAGTGTACAAATCGTTAATAGAAGTGTTTACGTTTTTGTTTTGTCTTTTTTTCCATTTACTTGCAATGGGATAATTTTCGAAACACGCATGTACAAGTATGGTCTATCGAAAACCGCACGCTATATGGAGAACAAAGGACAATGTTAAAAATAGCCGATTTTTGGCTTCTCGGGAGGAATGCATGTAGATCAGAAAAAATGATTGATTGCTGTCGAAAAACATGAAATATGACCCCTGAATACTTCAAATGGCTGGAAAAATGTCAACTTCACCCTAAAACTGTAAAAACCACCCCAAAACCGCTAAAAATAGATAATTTTCGGTGTTGGCTAGATAAATCATATTAACCACAAATAACAGTTGGGGATGGTTTGAAAAGAATAACACTAAGTCTTCAAAATATGAAATCGATGAGAAAATGTCGCTTTTGCCCTTAAAAAATATAAAAACTACTTCCAAATGTCTTATTTCCGATTCCTAAAAATTGCTGATCTCGGATGTATCTTGGGAACGCTTGAAACCCAGAAAAAATTATTGAATATGGTCAAAAAATATATGAAATTACTCCTTCATATATCACATGTTTGGGGGAAAGTCTATTTCACCCCTAAATATAAAAAAAATCTCGTAAACTGCTATAGCCCATATATTTTGACTTTAATAGATGGACTTTTTTGACCCAGGTAGAATGATTAAAACTGGTTCCCCTAAAAATAAAAACAACCCTTAAACTGCTAAAAATAGCTCATTTTTTGTCTTCTGCTTGAGAATACTTATAAACTAGAAAAAATGAGATTAGGGATGATTTAAAAATTAAATAACAAGTTTTTAAAATACCAAGTGACTAAGTTAATGCCAATTTCACCCCGAAATTTTTTTATTTTTGAGGGGTAAAAAAGAGACGATTTTCCAGTCAGATTGATGTACTGAATACTTCTTTTAATATTTTTGAACCAGTTTTAATCATTTTACCTGGGTCAAAAAGTCCTTCTATTAAAGTCAAAAGATATGAGCTATAGCAGTTTATAAGTTGTTTTTTTTTTTTTTATATATATATTTAGGGGTGAAATAGACTTTATCCCAAACATGTAATATATTAAGGACTAATTTCATATATTTTTGACCATATTCAATCATTTTTTCTGGGGTTTGGTAATTTATGAAGCTTCTGTAGATGAGTGAATCAAACTCAGTTTGAAGTGAATCGGGCTTGGGCCAAAAAGGCCTTATTGACCCTCCTCCTTTGTCAATACAAGAAAACATTGAAATATACTATCATACCTACTAGATTATAGCACAGTTCTATTGAACGCAGTATACGAAACTTTACTTTCATGCAAAAAAATTCGCTTAAACTAATTAAACTTTACTATTGACATTTAGGTACTTAATTCCCTCCAAGAACTACATATATATTTTTCCGTCCTGAATAATTTTATGCTCCCGGATGAAAATTTGAACTCCAATAATCCCCACCAGCATCTGCCCTCACCCCAGCTTCTACATCTACTCCATTAATAAAACGACTTTAATAAAGGACCCCGTACAAAACCTTATGAATTTGGCCCTTGGCTATCTTTTCTCTAATAGGATTTTTTTTGTTCCTTGGGTCGTCCTGATCAAAAGTCTTGCTGGGCGTAAACTGTAATAATGAACAGATTTCGAGATATCGGCTATTTTGTCTCACGGGATGAGAACACAGAAATCGTTTTTTTTTTCAAATATCTGCAGATTAGGGTTATATTATTTTACCGGAAAGCAAGCGAATGATGCTTTTTTTGAGTTCCCGACCATGGATGTAACTCTAGGTATAACATCTGGTCATCCACTGGCCAAAAATAAGCCATTTTTGGTCCCTTTTCGCGGTTTCATGGCAATGTAGTGACTGGGTGGTATTTTTACCACGGAACTTTTCGACAGGAGAAGTATGTGAACTTTGTTTGGCCATATTGACCAAAAACAATCATATTACAACTTAAAACGATCCCATAACTGGCCAATATTAATAAAATCAGCCTTGTGCAAAACATATTCTGTCCAATGGATTAGTCCCTGTCATTTTTGGATAACTTGCACGGAGAATACAGTGCGTGTCAAAAGTTCCGGGACGGCTGGATAACTCGAGAAATACGCCTCCTAGAGGAAAACGACCTTCATAGGAGTTGTAGGATTCTTCCCTGGCAATCCTGGGTGACCTTGGATTTAACCTTGACCATGACCTTGAAGGTAATGTCAAGGTCAAGTCCGTTTTAACAAATGGGGCCCCATATTTTTGATACCGGAAGTGAAAGGAGCGAATAATTTTACAATCGATTATTACCTCATTCTCGAAAAACTGAAAATTTGTATCTGTGGTATTTGTAAAACACTGTGCACTCATATAATTTTCAGGACTTTCTGTGTCTGTGGGAGAGTCTGTATGTTTCATAAACAATCATTTCCGATTATTTTGGGAAATTTTCATCACTCCTCAAAATGCGACCTACAGCTAAGGTGGATGCGATAGATGAACAATTTATGGGTAAAATAAAAAAAAATTGAATTTGAGTATATTGCATTTAATCATCATGATTACATTTATCATACAAAATAATATACATGGGCCAATGCTCATATGTATTGCTAAAAAGCTACAAAAATACGAATACGTATACTTAAAAAAAACTGCACAAGCTCTTACACTAAGATATGTAAAAAATAATCAATATACCTTTGAGCTTCGAAGGAAATCTATAGTAAATGCTTTGTTCTGGTAAAAAAGACCTTAAGTAACATTTAACAGTACGAATATCTAATGATACACCCACAATTATAAATAGCAATTAAAGGACATGTTATAAAAACCTCATTATGTAGTTTGGCGATGAGTGTATATTTTTTTATCATAATGCCAAGAGCGTGTTATATACATCCTATAAAAAATGTATTAAAAACACTTGCGATTCTACCCATAGTTATTGGTTATTATACTTAGATTACAAGTCATTTGGTAATGTAGAAAAAAGGCCATGAGTTTTGGCAGTTTAAACGATGTTTGGCTAGTGTGTCATAAAATTCTCAAAATCACATTAAACATAAATTAAATACAAGAAACCTATCATCTACCTAAATTAAATAAAAGTACAATAAATAGAATTTGACAAAATAACATGCACAAATTTTAAAATAAAAATTATAAAAAATATAACAATATGTCTCGCCAATGTACAGGGCCAACTCAAAATGGGAATAATATTCGTATTATGGACACCCCGTATATGCATCCTATAAATAACTTAGTGAGTATTTAATATTCCCATTGGGTGGCGTTCTCAATGTTCGTGTCGCCCAAACGGAAGCACCCATTCTTACTGGCAGTTAAGTAATTCCCATTGGATGTCTTTATGCAGAGGCGAGTGGGTTCGCGTAACTCCAGATAAAAGCCTTCAGGAGTGTCGGAATCCGCAGTTACGCCTTCACTGTCCACATGCCAGTATTTGCCGTTCTGACCTGAAAATAACATCAGATTTAGAAATCAACAAACAACAAACTTTAGCTCACAAAATAAGTGAGATTAAAAAGAATGAGAACTAAATAAAACTAATCCTTTATTGTAAAAAAGAATAATTAGTCCTACTTCCTGATTTTTAATTTTAAAGTTATTTTTTAGTTTTTGGCAGTGTCAAACTCTCTTCCCATGACAAATTCCCAGAACTGTCACGGAATATAGTAAAAACATGTGTGAGCATTTTGTTTTTACTAAATTTATGCATACAATGTTATTAACAAGAAGACTAGAACTAAGGAGACAGAGCTGCGGCTTTTCGCGACAGAGCTTTGTAAAACGCGACGGGCTTGAATATGTCCGCCTCCAGAGGCGCTGTAAGCAGTGTCGTTCTGTACTAATCTGTGTGCGTTAGAGGCCGTGTGTATGTCTGTGGTGTGAATACATGTGGCAGATGCTCGATATTTGTCGTTAAGTTGTTATCTTTGCAATTACAAATTTTCGTAATTATCATTATGAAAATGTACTCAAAATATGTCATGTTACGTGCTTCAACGTTAACAATACAACAAAGGAAAATATTTCGTTTCATACATACATCAGTAATTTGAAATAATGTCTGTTTATTCTGACGCTTCGGAAAGCTTCTCGTATCACATAATAAGTCATAATGCAGCACGGCACTTTCGAACCATATTTAACATTCGGATTGTATTTTTATTAAAGCCAAATGGCATGTAAGCATATGCTTTGACAGCCTACATTCATAAACATTCACATGTGGTCCGCTGCTCATCACGTGACGTAGAGTACAGCACTGCTTACAGAGCTTTCTGGAGGCGGACAGATATGAGCCCATGACACAGAACGAGTTCGGTCTTCTTAGTTCTAGTCTTCTTGGTTATTACCTAGAAGGTATTGCCCTCTAGTGTGATTGGATGGCACACTCCGCCGGTAAAACAGTTCAGCTCAATCAAGTGAGAATGATTATCTGGTAATCTTCATTTACCATTTAAAAACCACAGATCAGTGCGACATATCTAATGGCGAATGACGAAGAACGAGCATATCAACTTGATGAGATCTAATAAGACCGAAATCCGGATCTATGACTTGTAAATCGCGAATGATGATGAGCGTGAAATAATTACCGCTTCATTGAGTCTAATGTATTTACCATTAGAGTGTGATGTAAAGGTAGCTTCTAGGTAACAAGACTGTAGCTCTTTTGGTCCGATACAAGCCGACATGCTCGTTCTTCGTCATTCAATATTAGATATACATATGACTGACGAGATCTAATAAGATCGAAGTGGAATTATTTAAGTTTAATATTTGTATTGGAACTATCAGGTTCTATTATCTCATTTAAAATATGACGTTAGGGTCAGTAGTACATTTTATTAAAAATGGCGGAGGTGCCGATGATAATTTTTACTAAAAATTATGGAGACGCGAATGGTAAATTTTATTATCTAATTTAAATGTGAATATTATTCTTAATTGAATAGTCTTAATAATTCATCCAACAGGTGTGTCTTTCTTGATAAGTCTAGTAAAATGCTACTTGTGAAAGATTTCTCGGAGTTGTTTTTTTTTTTGAAAATATATGTACCAACAGTCGGATTTCGATTTCTTCCCTCAAATAAAACAAAAAGTGGAATCGTATATAATACATGAAAACAATCCACTAAGCTGTAGATCGTTAGTGATAACGAAAGTATAAAAACAAGAAATATTTAATCAAATTTAAAAAAGCATTTTGTTAGTATTTGGGGCGAGAAAGATTCTCATTCTTCGTCACACACATCAAAAGCCACAAAAGAACGAGCATGTCGGTTATATCCTGACCAACCATCCTCGTTTTTCGTTATTCGTGGTCGAATATGTAACAATGAAGAGGTCTGATAACACCGAAATCCGGATCTGTGGCTTTCGACGTGGAAGTGACGAAGAACGATAAATATTTCTCGCTTCGTGTGAGCTTAACAGTTACAGTTACTTAACATAATCATTTGGGAAGCACATTTGACAGTTGCCGACTTTGTCGGACCTCTGAATTATGTCTGGTCTCATTAATTAAGAGGGCTACACCGTGGAAGTAACGCCACAGTATGCTCTCCAGGCCAGGATTTAACCGACACGCTCGTTCTTCATTATTCGCCGTGAAAGATGTAACACTGGCGAGAACTAATAAGATCTAAATCCACATGTGGCGATACAGGCAGATACAGGCAGACATATGTTTGACGAGTGATGATAAGAAAAACGATAAAGCGAGAAGAATTGATAACTAACGTCATCTGGGCTTAACGGTTTCACCGTAGAATTCTTTGGAAAGACCATTTGCCATCGTCGACTATCAGATCTCCGAAATGTGTGTAGTCCTATTACAATGCACTAGAGGGCGATACCGTGAAAATAACCCCACACAGTATGGTTAGTATTTGATATTTTCTGCCGAATTAAATATTTCGAAAACATTTAAACGGAACGTGAAACAAAATACATATTTTTATATTAGGGCGGCAACTTCTGGCACTATTAGTTTTGATAAGCTTAAGACAATATAGAAAATTTACTATAATGTTGATGTCAAACTTTTTTTATCTTGTATCTCTATCAATCTCTATGGCTAGGTGTCAAAACATAAATGAAAACCCTGTATACCGTGTTTATTACGAGAAGTTCATCAGTGTATCAAAACGAAAAAAATATGAAAAGAAGTTATTTTCAATTACACATATTCAATGTTATGATTTAACCTTTTAATTTGTATAAACAAATTCAATGAATTTCTTATGTGTTCCCAACCTGACTGCTGGTCGATATATCGACCTTTTCCTTGCCCTGCCGGAAAGGTAAAGTCCAATGTAAAAAAAATGGCGTGAAGGTTTGAGAGTATTTTTCTACGTAATTTGATACCCTGAACACGGGTAAAGTAGCGAAAAAAAAATCCTGGAGGACGTTTTTTTTTCTATTTTGGTCTCAAGGTTGTTATATCCACGTTTTCGATGCACTGAGTACGAAAAGAATAGTCACATGTGTCGCAAATGTCACCCTCAAGAATATTTCAAGGACACCAGTTATTATAAAACAAGCATTCGTCAGTAAACATACTTACCGCCTAAAGTGTATCACGAGGAGACTGCTGAGTTATTGTACACCATTTTCAAGGCCTTTTGCTTACTTTTTTTTACTCGTCTATTTCTTAAATAATGTTTTTTTTTCCCAAGTCGACCCCTAGAAAAAAGTAGTATTGATGGGCTGCGGGCCATTTTGGCTCAGGCCAAGGACGAAACTAATGATAATTTCAATTGTTGACCTTGACAACAATTCACCTTGAAGATGAGATGAGTTTCGCGATACGTGGTACTATTTTGTTCGTATTTAGCGCATCAAAAAAATATGCCAACTTTCAGGCCAAAATAGCAACAAAAGACTTTTAAATACGTAGCGATTTTCAAGGTCAAGAAGTTTCAGAAGTTTTCCTAAAAAAAACATCAAATAATGTGTGTCCCCCTGGTTGGTCGAGAGCTGTAGAGCCGCTTTCTTTCAATGTTACTTAAATATTTTATGGAAGAATATTGATATGTTAATTAAAACATAATGAAAAAAACATGATAGATATTTTAATGGTTTGTTAGAAAAAATTAAACCTACCTTTAAAGTAAACTATGCCTTTCTCTCCCCTCTCAACCTGAATGGTTTCATACGTAGCCTTGTTGCATTCCAACTTTGGACTCGATGCGGATTTGTATCCCACAAAACCTTGCTCGGATTTAAGTACTAAGATGGGGCGGTTTACGAGGTAGAAGAAATATTTGCAGGTGTCGTCTACTGTGTCTGAAGTTGCATAAAGGTGGCCGGAACGTTTTGTGATGATGTAACGGCCGTTGTTAGCTCTGAACGCCACAGAACCGTCCGTTTGCCAGACCAGGTCGAACAACGCGTTGGAAGACCTGGAAAAAACGAGAACTGGTGATGCAATGTTTTGCATGGATTGGTGGAGAAAGCTCTATAAACAGCAGAAGTATTCCATATACAGAGTGGCAAAAGTAGGTACTACACAAATTCAATAACACCGAAACAATTAAGTTCCGCCCTCCCCCCCCAAAAAAAAAAACAAAAAAAAACAGGTCTATTTTCAATTGCAGAAATACATATATTGACTGCTGTATATTCAATCGCCAATAGTTTTCGACATATGACGTCATCCTCAATTCTTTTAAACGGTATCTCCTATTTTTTGTGTTGATTTTGGTAAATCTAGTATTATTTAAAACAACTGCGTACAAATTTTACCACTTCGCATTACAAGATTTTAGAGAAAATTCGAAATGAAAAATTAAATGTAACAGATACACAATTTTCGAACTTTTTGTTAAATGATAGGTACTGTCAACAGACAAAATTATATGTACTGGAGTATAAGTAATCCGCATAGCATAAAGGTGGTTCACTCTCAACATACACAAAAGCAAAATTTTTAGGCAGGTATAATCAACAATGAGGTAAGTATTAGGCCCTATATTTTTTCCACAAACCCTTGCAGGAGAAATATATGCAATAAACACTGCTGAAATTCGTAAATATATTACGATTTACTAAACACTGGTGTCTGGTTTCAGCAAGACGGTGTATCACCGTACTTTGCTCAACCTATCCGAGATTACTTGAGTGTAATTTTCCACTCCAGAAAGAGGGTAGAAGAGGGGCAATAGAGTAACCTCCGATATCTCCAGATCTCACGCCCCTTTACTATTTTCTTTCGAGATATTTGAAGGCGAAAGTCTCTACCAGCAGGACATAAAATTTAGAGGATTTAAAGAACAGAACAGATGAAAAATTAGACAAACTACGGAAGAAATTGACAATGCACAGTGCACCAAAAGTAGCTTTGCCCCTGGCCGCAGTGGTCAAAACCTGAAATTGTCCTCCTTTCTTTTGTAACGGCAGCCGTAAACGCTTCGAGAAGTACAGGGTGTTATTGTTTGTATGTGGGTATCTCCTATATATCTCGGGTATGGCCGTTCTACCTCGTAGTACGTTCTTTGTGTGCAATTCGCGGGCAAAGCTATTCTTTGTGTACTGTACTCAAGTCAATCTGTAGATAGACTTGAGTACAGTAGCCTATTGTCAAGAGGTCAATTGAAGAAGGCAATTGAAGAATCACTTGACGTGAACTTGCATTTTGATGTTAATGTTTGATTTAATTTTTAGTACTAATAAAATTTGTCTCATGATATTCATATAGAATTTTCTCTAAAATTTTCTAATGCAAGATGGAAACATTTTCATGCAGTTAGTTTTAAATAATACTAGATTTACCAAAGCACCAAAAAATAGGGGACTGCTATTTTCAAAAAATTGAGGATGACACGATCTCTCACATTTTTATGGTATAATTATACTGTTTTATTTCGGTTTTATTAAATTTGTGCAATGATTTTGTCACGCTCTGTATATTTTTTTCTAGATAAGACGAATACCAACACAGACTATATCTAAATAACGTTCTGAAAATAAATAGCAAATTTCCTTTCATATTTATTGCAATTTAATTACTGCCATTTACACAACAAAAATTAACTAATGATAAATTTCGTTCGATAAATATGAGTTTGGGTCACCAACCTTTTTTATCGCCAGCAGCCTGTATACCACCTCCAGTCTCCAAAGTCCAATATCTGTCTTGCATGGTGCGAATGTACCATCTTTTGGTACTCCAATCGAATTCCAGTTGGAATGTTTCATGGTCAGATATTTCTTCTTGGTTAGCGGTCACATCAACTCCTGTAACCAAAAATAAACATGTCATACACGATGGATTTATGGATCTTAGTTAGGAAATTCACATAACCACATTATTAAATATGCACTAATATTTTTTTGTGACGAAAATCTACCAAAATGTGGAACCCTGTAATTCAAAAAAATATTGTGGGGTCTTCTTTAAATACTGTAAATCAACGATAAGTATTTTACAAAAGAAAAAAATGGAAAATAATGGCGTAAGGTATATTATCTACGAAAACAGTGTATGTACGGTCCTGGTACGAACTGTACGTTAGTTTGTTAGTTACAGTACTTAATTAATGGGAAAAAAACCATGGCTGACTGCTCATAACTAACGAACCTTGTTTCGGTGCTTTAACCTCAGATAACCGATTAAAAAAATGTTTTAGTGTTCACTTATAGAGCACATCCATTACGAATTGCGCAAAAACGATTAGAATGGTGATATAAATTCCTCTATAGTCTCAACTTTGTAGATGTGGATGTTTTTCTGTGAGAGGAAAATATGCCAAATATGCTTTCCATGGATGCCCAATTCGGATAACATTTGGCACATAAGTAGTTGTAGTAGGTGAGATAACTATAATTCGAGCCGATAAATATATAAATTATATGTTTATCATAACATATAAATAGCGTGAACATCATATGCTGTACTTGTGCTGTACTTGTGACATAGAGGACAGGAGATGTAATATAGTAATATATATCGATAAGGGTTTTTCTCAACTTTACAAACATTATTTACAACTTACGGTTGAACCAGAAGTCGACCCAACTTTCTTATTTTAAATAGAACTGTATATATCGGTTCAATTTATCTTATTTGCCTTAAAATTTTCTTTTGAACCATGTATGGGTGGCATTTATTTCATTATTGTGAGTTGAAATGCATTTCACAAAAGGTCTAACCACCCACGACGTGATGTCCAAAAATGTAGCTTAGTGGACTGTGAAATCGAAAAACAACTAGTAAGTCGATATGAACATAATATTTTTTTAAATCCATACTGAGCATACGCGGATCCCGGCGCTTTGTCGGGCAGGGTCAATGCCGTACGTAGCACGGGCATGAAATACACGCGTATATAATTTACAAGGCGCTTAAAAAATTCGGTTTATACTTTCATTATCATAGAGTTTTATAGTGCCGACTAGGCATTATGGCACACATTTACGGACCCTAGTAATTACTGAAAATTACTATATCTGTTCACTGCCCTGACTATAACAAACCCAGAGATTATTGTTCTACGGCGATTCCCAACCGAGATACATGACAATTTCGATTTTTGGTTCGAATACTACCACACAAGGCATTGCGATTTTTCGAAAATCTAATAACTCAGACAAATAGGTTTAATTTGATAGGTCTTCTCAATATCAACAGTGACCACTTTCATGCTATATTTTTATTTATAAAGAGTGTAGGTTGCCACCCACTGCAGAGGGGTTCAAGTAACGTCCTAAGAATATTAACAGAGCAGTATCCTTAGGTTTCAAAGTTTCTTCTTTTGACATGAACTTAACGTTAAATTGATCACATGTAGTAAAATACAATGAGCGATGAAAATTATGCATAGCGAATAGACCTACACACCGAAGTGGACTAATAGTGACGACTTATACCTAATATACATATGTAAGGATTTATTGATATAAAACTATTTTGATTGTAATAAATAGCTTTTGTTATTACCCATGATTTCACTATTTATAAATGGCTTTAGCAGGTAAATTAAATTATACTCTTGTTTTATACCCTAGTTTGCCCATAGTATATAGCTATAGTATTTGTTAACATTTAGCCGTTAAACTACTTTGCTGTTTGTAAACTACATTTCAGTTGTTTTTTAAATAAAGAGTGACCCCAAAATTAGCCTGTTTTTCAAACACTTGTAACTTTACCTGGAATTGATGAAATTCAACTTATAAATGCTCAAAATTTTGGTCTCAACATAACCTAGTGCGAAAAAGAAGATTTATTGCTCCAGACCCTGTGGATCCCCTTAAATGAAGGGTTAACTAACCCTCCATTTTTCCATTACTGAAGATCTAATGAAGGCCTAATCTGACCACGGATTCGTGTTCAGGAGGTAAAAATACTTCGGAAACCATATAGTGTATGTAGTAAAACAGCCTTTTTTTTATTGGGCGGTAGCAATTATGCTTTTTCTCGCATGTGCGTAATGGAAAAATGGAGGGTTAATTAACCCTTAATTTAAGGGAATGCACAGGGCTGGAGCAATAAATATTCTTTTTCGCACTAGCTTATGATGAGACGAAAATTTTGAGCATTTATAAGTTGAATTTCATCAATTCCAGGTAAAGTTACAGGTGTTTAAAAATAGGCTAAAAAAGCTTGTTTTTTGGGTCACCCTTTAATCTGCATTATTACTTATTATTGTAATACATTTTTAATATATTATATCTTTATTCTGACAAATATCACCCACTTGTATTGTTTCCCATTTTTTAAAAGTAATGGCCACAGTACCTTATCCTAATGGCCAGTCTCCATTACGGTAGCTACAGTGGCCACTTTACTTTAAATTTCTGCAACTTGCATAATTATACGTTTGGAATTGTGAACTATTTTTTATATTGTCCAAAACTTTTGGAGTTGGAGTTCGTGTACTTTTACCGATTTTGGTTTTATTTAAACTTTTTCGAAACGGTTAGTTTTTGATTGGCGACCCTATAAGATGTCGCTAATAATTCGTCGTAGTAGTTTTACGAAAAATTAGGCTTTTCGTGATTTCCAGCGAAACGCCCCTCGTCAGAAGGTGTGATTTCATTTTTGGCACGCGATTTACTGGGAATTTGTCGTTCACCCCGGCCCGGCCCGGGGAATTAGTTGCGCCTTGCAGAATTTGTCGAGATCAACATTTGCGTATTAATGTATATTCTGGAGTGGGTACTGGAACCTTCGCCGTAGAAACAAAAAACTGGACGTTTTCCACGAAACACCGAATTACTATACTTTTCTCGAAGCGCCTTTCGCAAACTAAGTTGGCATCTTCAGGAGAAGATTAATTTAATATATAGTCTCACAAAAGTAAATAATGTACACTAGGCGCAGAAATTAAGGGATATAAAAAAATCCCAAAATTTTAGGTGATTTTCTAAGAGCTGTAACTTGGGGAAAAATGGTCGTAGAGAAAAAGAAAAAAAAGGCAATTGAAACCCACAGTTTCTAGTATTTGGATCTTGAGTTTAATTTTTTTTAGCGTCAGCAGTTTTTGAGGAATCATGAGAAAACCTTAAAAACCACCAAAAAAATGTTTTTCGAAATTTTTGCTTGTCTTTTAAATGTATTGGGGTCCACGGACCTCAATACATTTTTTTCTTCATAAAGATCTTTTAGATCATTTAGTTCTCTTTAATTTTACCTATTTTCGAGCCCTGTACGATGATTTTTTGCCGAGTTATCGCCGTTCGAAGCAAAAAAGTCATTATGTCAAGTTATGGATCATTATTAAGTCAAGTTATGGAAATATCCCTAATTACTTGTAAAGGACTCTTTGCAGTTTTCAAAATCCTAACTGAATTTTCTGTACTCTATTTCCATTCTAAACTGAAAATAGGTAGAAAAAAGCAAGGTTGTCAGATGTATTTTCTAAAATTGCTAAGCTCACTATACAAGTATACTTCATACTTCAGTAAACTGTTAGTTCGTGACGTTCTTAGAAAGCTAGTTTGGAAATATTTAAAAAAATACATAGATATAAATTTATTAGTTAGCATTAAAATAAAGCGTTTAAAATTGCTGGAAAAAATCATTATAAATTAAAACAACTTTATGTATGTTACTATACTTAAGAAAATTTTGAAGAGCCGGCAACGCGATGCCGCGAATGCACCATCAAATGCCAACCATTATACTATAGGATTGCTTTATATGTAATACATCCAAATATTTATTCGGTCCACTGTGCCATAAAATTTTTACGACGTCGTTAAAATGATTTACGACTTTAGAAATTCTACGTGTTTAAGGCGCTAGTGACGTGTATTTCAGCTAGGTTTATTAACACAGACAATGTTTTGAGATTGTCTGGCTAAATGAGCATTATTTACAGCAAATTATATTACGAATATTAAGAGTTTTGTATGCAGGCTAAGTTTAATCTCCTATATTGATTTGAATGAAAAAAAATATTTCACAATTTTCGAATTTATAAAAAGATATATGCACGCCCATGGAATCATAAAGTTGCACCGCTTTTTTTGTTCCCCAGGCGTATTTATCATTTTCAATTAAAATTAGAAGGACTATACGTTCATTATTTCCCAAGTAATTGATTACTAAAGTCATCGTACAGGGCTCGAAAATATGTCAAATTACAGGGAATTAAATTGTCTAAAAGACCTTTATGATGAAATTATCGATTTTTTTTTTCGATGGTTTTCTTATGATTACTCAAAAACTGCTGACGCTAAACAATTTTAAACACAAGATCCAAAAACTAGAAACTTGGAGCTTCAATATCCTTTTTTTCTTTTCCTTACGACTGTTTTTTCCAAATTACAGCTTTTTGAAAAGCACCTAAAATTTGGTATTTTTTATATCCCTTAATTTCTGTGTCTAGTGTTAAAATGGATTAGTGAAAAAACGGATTTTTAAGAATATCAGTCAGTTGATCGCAAATTAGTCGAAAAAATAATGTGCGAATAATTTTTGCACAGGTGGATTTTGTAACGACAAACTCTCAGCAGAAGAATTGTTGTTGTAAAAAATCATTCTTAATAACCATTGCCCGCAGTGATTCCCAAATTTGTTATGAAGTTAGCAAAACATCCATTTTTTTTTTTAAATAAAAAAGCGACATTTTTTTATTTTCACAGCTAATTGGCGACTAATTAGCGGGAAATTATAAGACAAGTTGTGGATCGAGTCGATCACGATATACGCGATCAAAATTTAATCAAAAGATCTTAATTAAGATTATCTACAATATCAAAACTTCATATCCCTTTCTTTCCTATGATATGACCTCGTTAGTTCGTACGACTAAACTTACGGCCGTGTAATGAATGCCTAATTAATCTTAATTAAGAGCGGATTAATTCAAACGTTAGACTTAAATTACAAGGAGGAAGTTGTTTAGACTTGATCATGAGCGGGCATAAGTGAAGTGTGGACGTGAATGTAAATAAATCTCTACGCGGCGGTGACCACGGTGTGAATAGGCGTGGAGTAACATTAGATGCGTTAGTTAATTTTTTAGCAGTTCATCGACAACTGCACACCAGATCAGGATCCGATCTACACACGAGCCAACACACTGCAATGTGGAAATTCTGTCTTTGTAATGTTATATTTCAACAGATAATTAAGTGTATTCTGGTAGTACAAAGTTCACAACTGGTATGTTTCTTCATCAGTCATCAGTCGTAGTAATTTTACAGACACCGTTTTAAATTTTCCAAAAACCCTTAATCATTATAAAAGATCCCGCACAAACCTTATGGAAATTGGATCCCTGCCGAATTGGTTGGAAATTTAATATAATGTAGTCCTTGACTTCCTCACCAAAAGTTACCATAAGCCCCGAGTATCTGCTATGAACAGTTTTCGAGATATGGATGGATAAAGAGCGAGATATTGCCTATTTGGCGATTTTCTAAAGCTCGATCTATTGATGAATACGACGCAATCCAACTGCTTCTGCAAAAAGCTGGAATGCATTCACCTCTGGATTTATAAAAGACTACTTACTAGAACCCCAGAACCCTAACGAGTGTTTGTCTCTACACAGCAGTTTTTCCTCTAGAGACTCTGGACATTACGATCATGCCATCATAAAATAAATCTTCGAAATCAACGATGAATTTATTTACTTTGTCAACAAATAGTAGTTTTTAGGCGTTTAGGCATTGCTAACGTAATGTAATACCGATGCCGATGACATAAACACCTCGAACACACTAATAATAATGTTAGAGTCTGCCAGATGGTTGGTCGAAACGACTGGTCAATGAACCGCC
Organism: Aromia moschata; assembly: GCA_029963805.1. Classification (NCBI taxonomy): domain Eukaryota; kingdom Metazoa; phylum Arthropoda; class Insecta; order Coleoptera; family Cerambycidae; genus Aromia; species Aromia moschata. The sequence goes on along the minus strand of JAPWTK010000174.1, from coordinate 483,814 downwards.
CGCCACATGCCGCTGAAATGCGGCACGATCGGCCAACCCTAGTATATCTTCTGGCGGAGCGCGTGTAGTTGCATACTTTGCGGCGCTAACCGTTCACCGTACAAAAAAAAAAACAAGAGAACATGAATTGTAGGAAATTTTGTCTAGTTGAATTCATTATATTTAGCCATATTTTCCGTAAAGTGCACTGAACACGAGATATTCGAAGAAAATTGGATTTTTTTTCAATATGACGGCTCTAGCGGTAAAGTTAGGAGGGGAAATTAAAATTCGAAAAGAGCACCCCAAAATTCATGGGGTATCAAATTTTTATACGAGTAAATCCTATAGAACTTTCCAGCTAACCCACTTTACTGGCGCCAAATTCCTGGATTTATTATGTATCACCACTGTTTCAACTAAAACAATGCTGAAAGAGCTAATCACAATAATGTTGTGTTTAATTTTACAGAGTACAAATATGGGTTGCTAATAATAATATTAATCAGATATCCTACATGTAATAAATCGAAAAAACATCGACATGGCGCACGCTGACTAAATTTGTCCGGAAATTAGTAATTCAACTATCCAATCCTGTAAATGCCATTATCTATTAAGTGAATATATTTTATGTAGGTACTTGACACTCATTATATTAATATTAAATTATACGCTTCCGTTCACACTTCTGAAATTTCAATTACTTAATTTGTAAGCGACTGTTCGATTTGTCGATTACAAACTTTTCGGGGTGAATACACTGGTGCTCATATGGCCGGGCATGTTGGGGGTCATGCCATTTTTATGAGTAGCTAGAATTCCAGGTGGTAGTCTGTAATTTCCATGTTTCGACTAGTTTTGGGATAATTAGACTCAAATTAGGATACAAATAGGAAAATATGTAGTTATAAATCTATGTTCCTATACGACCGATTTTGTCTGCGAGATCGATCGAGAGTATTGCACAACAATGCCAAACGATTCGTCTCCAAAACATTTAATGAAGATTTCTATCGCAATATAATGATGTTGTTTATACTGAATACTGAATCTTTTTCTTTTCATGAGCTTAAGGGAGTTGTCGTTAGAATATACTTTCGGGAAGGACATCTGGTAGTTGGCGACTTTGTCGGGTCCATCAGAACATGTCTAGTCAAGTGGCGGCTGGTGGAATTCGATACTCGCATATTTGCTTAAGCAACCATAGAACCCACACGATTTTTATATGGTTATTACTAGAACCAAATGGAAGGCTATAATATAAAAAAAAAAACGAAACGTGTGCCCCACCTGAAAATCTTGGAAGCGGCTTGCAAAATACCACATGTATCAGATAGACCATTTTCGATGGTTTTATAGGATATTTCGGAACGTGTAAGATAGGTCAAAAATCTGTTATAGCAGTCTCGGACTATTTTTTTGCTCAACTTGCAATTGCCAAAATAGATCATGGCTATCGCAATCAACGAAATTAATTTTGAGCAACGGTGTGCTATCAGGTTTTGCTTGGACACAGCGCAACGGATACTTTTGTAAAACTTCAATACGAATACGGAGACAGTGTTTTTTCAAGAGCCCAGGTTTTTCGGTGGTTTAAGGCATAGGGCAAGAAGGAAGAGAGTCGATTGAAGATGAATCACTCAGCGGAAGGCCTTCATCTTCAAGAACCAATGGAAATGTCGATAGAATACGGGATCTTGTGTGTTCAGATCGTCGGTTAACGACAATAATGATCGGGAAGAGTTTTTGAATCACTGCACATTTGAAAATCTACGCAGAAATGGTTCCAAAAAACCTTTCGCAGGAACAAAAGGACATCAGGAGAGAAATGTGTCTTGACTTTTTGGAATCGAATAAAAATGATTCCCATTTTATAGAACGTGTCATTACTAGTGATGAGACTTGGAAATTTGAGTACTACCCGGAAACCAAGCGCCAAAGCATGGAATGGCATACTTCAAGCTCTCCAAGACCCAAAAAAAGATTTGCTTTTTTGATAACCAGGGAATTGTCCATAAAGAGTTTGTGCCTTCAGGCCAAACAGTAAATCAACATTTTACAGAGAGTTTTACAGAGAGGTTCTTGAAAAACTTCGAAAAAGGGTCATGCGTGTGACACAAAACATCAAGAACAACTGGATGTTGCATCACGACAATACGCCTTGTCACACATCCATTTCAGTAAAAGAGTTTTCAGCCAGTAAAAACATTCCTGTGGCTCCTCAGCCTCCTTATTCGCCTGACTTGAGTCCTTGTAACTTTTTTCTCTTCCCGAGATTGAAAAATTACCTCAAGGGACGTCATTTTGGGACTATAGAAAACATTCAAACGGCTGTAACCGACCAGCTGAAGGCTATTCCAGTATATAGTACCAGCAGTGCTGGAACTCATATGGAATTGTAATTCTATTCGAATAAAAAAAATAAAAAAACCAGTCTCATTACTTAATTTACACACCTCATAGTTAAGTGAGTTCTGGGTTGATATATCAATTTTTTCATTCTTCAATAACATTTTTGTCCTAGAAAAGTGAGAAAAATTGAATGCAAAAGCAGTGTAAGCTTTTTTTTTTGTAATGAATATCCTTCTAAAATTTAATCTAAATGCCTATACATTTCCACGCCTATGGATATGATCAATTTCAAGCAGTCTACTTTATTAAGAAAAACTGATTATTACTGTTATGTAAATATAAAAACTCAATTTTCAGTACAAACGGAAAAGTACTTCTCCAGTCAAAATCCGCGCTTCACTAAACTGTGCCGTCTTTCTTTTATTACAGTTCCGTATAAGTTTTTTAAATCAGCATTAGTGCGAATTATGCATGCCCATAAAAATGTCTTCAGTGCCAGTCCAGTTGCTAAGATCATTAATTTCGTAGGCAACCGAATTAGTTTCGCACCGATTGTGATACGTACAATTGAATTTGCGTTTAGTATTTTCCCGTTCGCAAGCAAAATTTAACTCCAGCATCGCTGTACGTGTGTAATTTAAGGTCAATTTCAGTTTTTATACGAGTTTAGCCGTACGAGCTAAACATGCCAACTGCATTTCATGGACATATGGCGAATGTGTCTACTAGCTCTTGTTCAAGTAACGCGATACTTTTAAATTTTTCTGCGAACATATCGAGTTCTTACTGCCACGAAGAAGTAAACAAGGAATCTGTCGGAGAAATTAAATACTTTTAGTAGTTAACTACTTTTTTAGATAATGTAGTTATACATACCTACTCAAACTATCCAGTAAACACACGTACGTTATAGAAACGTACGAAAAGAATAACAACAGTTTATATATAGTTGAGAAAATAACGGTTAATTTAAACGTTAAAAATATATGATTTTTAAACGAAAAATCTAAAGTCTCTTTAAAAACATTAAAATAACGTTATTCAAAGTAAATTATACGACTGTTCTGTTAAACGTTAGTACAACGTTCACTTTGACTTAATATTCTCTTTGGTTGTAAAAGAAACGTCTTTGTAAAATATAAGAGATACGTGAATTATTGGTATATGTATAACGTATAAAAAATAAACACACATAAAGTTTTAAAGAGGATAATGTAAAATGCATGAATTTAATGCTTTGGTAATATTTACAGGCACGAGCAATAGGCACAATTCAAATCGTTTCCCAGATTATTGAAAAACTTAAAGCAGCTTTATCTTACAGTACTTCAATTCTTTGTTCGACACATTTTATCTGCATATGGCAGAGTTCAAGAACTTCCTTCGACGATAACCGTTATCACGAACAGGGCAAATGAATTGTCCGCTTCAGATAACAAACGATACAACAAACAAAGCTGACCTGCAGCAAGAAATTACAATACATACGGAGCATGGTGACCATTTAAATAGCACTCTGGATTCTGTTACGTACAGATATAAGATGTAAAAATATGCAGTTTATTGATGTAAAGTAACGGATAACACTGGATGCAGAAACGTGCGGAGTATTCAGATGCTCAGTGAGACAACATAAGCATGTATGCGCACGAATCTACCTGCCAGTACTGTGAGGGCTTGTATTTACATTCTTGTTGGGATCATTACTAGAGTTGGCCGAAATGTGCCGTGGGATATAGGCGTACGTATCATAATATAATACATGTAATACAAGAAAGTAACTAATATTAAATATACTAACAAAAGCAATAAATTCACACTTTATAATCATATATGTAAGTATGTAAAACTTAACCTCTTAATTAGCTTGACAACGTAGCTTCGTTAACAATACTATCATGAACTGGAAAAGATTCGTAAAAACTTTGTAGCATCAGATAAGTTTCTATAGTTATATCCGTGATTCTTGTTAGCAGTAGTGAAAATATAATGCTTATATTTTGAAACGACCGTTTGACATCTACTGATGTAACACGGGCATAATTAAAACAGTCTTAGCACTCACTTAACGGATATGTAGATGCACCATCACAAATTAGTCTTAATGTGGTAAAAACGATGTCTTTCTGTAATACACTTAGCAACTTATTTTTAACTGGCTCATTTATTGCTCACATCTAGCTTGTAGCAGCGAATTTACTTTATCCACTATTTATATAAACGACAACGCACTGTTGTGTAATTCTTGTATGGCGTCATATAAACCTTTATAGTGTTACTATGAATAGTTTTTAAAGTTGTTTCAACGGACACATCTTGAAATTTGGTCTGGATTTCCTTAATAGCTGCAGCTTCGGCAGGATTAATTGTTATTGTAAAATGACAGCTTTTATTTGCAGAAATTGTTCGGCATAATAAAAAGCGACTTTCAACCATGTTCCTTCTAAGTCCCTTCCTAAGAACCAGATGTGGTGATTCGGGAATACATTTGCACATGCACTTTGCACTTTGCATCGTTATGGCACCATCGGTCATAAACATCACCACTTGAGAGTTCTAATTGTTCCAGGTTCTTCAACACCACCCTCGTAATTGTATTGCCATTACTGTATTTTACTAGCTAGTAACAGTGGACGTGTATATTTTCGAGAGTTTAGTACATGAACTTAGAATTTTATACGTACTATAGTATTTAGAATATAACGTTTTTTACAGTCTATTGTTTCATCAATACATAACCACACCCGTGTACTTTTTAATGCATTTATGACTTTAGTAAGTAACTGCTTATAGTTCGTAGATAGCTACAAGTTCAAATTGTTCCAGGTTCTCCAACACCACCCTCGTAATTGTGTTGCCATGTCCTGCTGCCATTACTGTCTTTTACTAGCTAGTAACAGTGGGCGTGAATATTTTCGAGAGTCTAGTACATGCACTTAGAATTTTACACGTACTATAGTATTTAGAATAGAACGTTTTTTACAGTCTATTGTTTCGTCAATACATACCACATCCGTGTACTTTTTAATGCATTTATGAGTTTAGTAAATCACTGTTTATAGTTCGTAGATAGAGTTCAAATTGTTCCAGGTTCTCCAACACCCTCGTAATTATATTGCCATTACACTCTACTGCCATTACTGTCTTTTACTAGCTAGTAACAGTGGGCGTGTATATTTTCGAGAGTTCAGTACATGAACTTAGAATTTTATACGTACTATAGTATTTAGAATAGAACGTTTTTTACAGTCTATTGTTTCGTCAATACATACCACATCCGTGTACTTTTTAATGCATTTATGACTTTAATAAGTAACTGCTTATAGTTCGTAGATAACTACAAGTTCAAATTGTTCCAGGTTGTCCAACACCACCCTCGTAATTGTGTTGCCATTACACTCTGCTGCCATTACTGTCTTTTACTAACTAGTAACAGTGGGCGTGTATATTTTCTTGTACTTTTTAATGCATTTATGACATTAGTAAGTCACTGTTTATAGTTGGTATAGTTACGTAACGTTGTGCGACCTGCTATCGGCAATCGCTGGAACGTATTTGTTCCAGAACTTACGAAATGGTTGCTTATCGAGTACATTCAGGGGTACATCACAGCATTAAAAGTGTCGAACATGAACTGAGTTCTTAAGGGCACACCCTCCTTTTTATTTTTGTGTTTCACACATGACTACACATTACGGTCGCACCATCATAAAATAAATCTTTGAAATCACCGACGAATTTCACTTTGTCAGCGAATGGTAGTTTTTTAGGCGTTTACACGAGTGACATTTTATTATTAAGGTAATTCTAACGCCGATGACATACACCTCGAACGCACTAATAATCGCGCGCCGCTATGTTGTGGCACGATCGGCCAACCCTAATCATTACTATCATTAGTGGGTTTTGGCGCATGTGGCGACCTCCGGCGCGCCACGGAATTCCCAGGACAAGCCAATATATTTACCTGTCCTGGCAATTCAGATAGTAACAGCAATTGCAGCAAAAGCACGTAGAGCTGAGTAAACAGCCCAAATAAGACAATCACCGCAATGCAATAAGCCAATCAAACCATTAACCTGATCGTTCTTCATTCTCTAAGGATCGACCATATCGGGCCTAACCAGGGGAAACGAACGGGACAATAAGACGATTTAAGTTTAGTTGCAATATACAAGACAGCTCAGGTCCGAGAGAGATAGTCTTTCCTAGTCAGAGCTGAGCGATCAAAAGCTCCGCGCAAAGTGTCCAGTCTAACTCTCCGCCTGCCAAGAGTTCCGCTCACCTATCGCATTTGTAATAAGTTAGTTAAATGAATACCGCATATGCAAACTGTGGGTTATTTCTGTCTGTCACACACAGACCCGAAGCCCCCACAGCGCGGTAACGCACATTCGCACGTTTCTACAAGTATGAGTCCGGGCTTACTCGTGGATCTTATGGGATTCGAAATTCAGTAAAATCGACCAAAATTTTTAAATGTTGTGGAGGTCAATATTTTGGTGCACTATTTTTATCGGTTGCACAAATATTTATAGGTATTTCCAACTTGCTAATATTTTTTATTCAAATTTCTCATACGTACTTAAAATTAAATTCTATACAACTATGTTTTTTGAAAACTCAACAATCACCTCCCTTCTTTCTGTTTCACGTCACTTTTTTAAATTTTCCGCCATACCAGTGATCATGTAACTAGTGCCAAATAAATTTTTATTTAAAAATAAATACGATAATATCTCAATAAAAAAATCCCATATGTAGGTGATATGGGTGGCGCACACACACTGTACAGTTTACAATATTTTCTAGATTTTTAATAAGAAGAAAGTATGTTTCTAATATGCTTTCACTTTTTCAACAGTCACTGTGTACTTTTGTTGTACAATGATCCATATACATATTTATTTATGTATGCATTTTTTAACATATACTGCACAATAGATAAAAACCCTTTTACTAAGCAGAAAACAAAGCAAGACATGTTAATACTACAAATAAACATGAACCTAATTGTAAGAATACAAATATATGCAGAAAAAAAAGTAAATGAGATCTCTGTGAGGATTTTGGCGACCTTTTTCTTTGGTAGTTTTAGTTTGTCGGATTTTAGGTCTGGGAATTAACAACTACATATTTGATTTTAGCCTTTGTTGAAATTTAGGTCCGGGAACCGGTGGGCAAAATTAATAGTTGTTGTTAGTTCCCTGACTTAAAATCCGATAAACCAAACAGTACATACATACATGTACATATATACAGGGTGTTCTATTATTAAGAGGCCACAACGACATTACAGATTCCTTGGGTAAAAATATTTGACCAAACTTACAAGGGTAGGTTTTGAAAATATATTTAGACTTAGTCTAAAAGTTATTGGTAACCAGATACAGGGTGTCAAAGTTATAGTTTTATTTTCGATTTCCGTAAATAACTTGTTTCAGACACAATTTTTTTACAAAATTTGCTGATTGGGGTTTTTTTTTGAGAAGTGGAATTTTAATTTGTCAATCATTTTTATGTAAACTGTAGTAAAAAATTCAAAATAATAGTCAAAATTAATTTTTGGACAGCGGCGTAAAATTTAGGGATAAGAGTGTTATTACGCCACCGCCAAAAGTAAATAAATTGGTTTTTCTACAGTTAGGTGTCCCTACGACAATAAAACCTCTTACCAAATTTGAAAAAGTAATAATAAGTAATAACTAAAATATTATCGATTATTATTATAATATATTATTATAATATTTTTTCAATACTTCAATACACTTCAACACGGCTGTGAAAACATCAACTTCAACATTTCGGAAAAAAAATTACTTAAGCATGTTTATGTCAATCGTCTTATTTTGAGTAACAGAATAGTTATGTTGTCCATGTCCAATCGTTAATAGGATATTAATAGTAAATTTCACAATAATGATTTAAATAGGTTGTTACACTGAACACTTTAAGCGCAAATATCTCTAAAATGGTCATTCGGAGAGACATTTAAAAGGTATATAGTCCTTCTAAAGTGAATATGAAGAGATATATTTTTAATTCCTTTGATGGCTAACGCCGCCCAATGGCGTGCATATATATTTTATAAATTCGAAAATTGTGAAATAACTTTTTTCATTCAAATCAATATAGGAGATTAAAATTAGCCTGCATACAAAACTCATAATATTTGTAATATAATTTTCTGTAAATAATGCTCATTTAGCCAGACAATCTGAAAAAATTTTTAGTTTTAATAAACCTAGCTGAAATCAAACACAAACACTTCACTGGCGAAAACAAGAGAGTATTACTACTGTCGTAAATCATTTTAACGACACAATGGAAAATACTCTAATTGGGTCACTGTAGCTCACTTGTGGTTGTAGCGTGAATGCTCCAATGTGGGGCAAAATGTAGCTTCAACTACAGCTACTGTAGTTGGGATGTAGGTGCAACTACAGCTACAATAAGTAGCCTGAAGTTGTTCGCCGCAGCTACTTCTGTGGAAGCTACAGTATCTGTAACTTGTAATAACAGCTACAGCTAGTAGTTGTGAAAAATGTAGTTGCGGCGAACAGCTACAGCTAGTAGCTGTACGAACGAGCGAGTGGAGTCCAGTACGAACGAAAAGTAGCTGTAGTTCTCTGCTTATAGCTACAGCTAGTAGCTGTAGCTGTAGCTATAAGCAGAGAACTACAGCTACTTTTCGTTCGTACTGGAAAAATGTCAAATAAGAGACAAAAGTAGCTGTAGTTGTCGGTTGATCGGTAGCTACAGCACCAATTTCACAAAGCAATTTCAGTGTGAATGTACTCCGGGAGAATTAGCTTAAAAGCATGCCCGTTTCCAGAATCTGCCTGTGTCGAATATTATTGGCTTAAAAGTAAGTAAAAAATACATAGAACAAAACCCTAAATTTGTGTATTCGCAGAGGTCGATGGTGTTTTGTTATTAACAATTTAAGAAAAAAAAGCGCACTTTTTTTTCATTTTTTTGCTTGTATCTCCGAAAATATGCGTCTAATCGACTTGAGGTGTACTTGTCTATTTTGTTCCTGAGGAAATTTGACATCAGGGTAGGCTTTTTCGCTGGTACGCAATTTTTTTTTATTGCAAAATTAGCGTTGAAAAAAAAAGTGCAAAATCTTTAATATTAAATAAAACAAACAGATTTCACTTCAAACGGATGAGACTACAGGAAAATATAGCTATTGGGGTGCTCAACAAACGCTCGCAATCCGGACGCCCAATTTCAAACTGGCGGCCTATTGCAAAATTATAAAGTTGAAAACGCGAGCACGTATAACTTCCGCAAAACGTAATATATCGAGATGGGGTACAAAAAGATCGATAGGTAATCGCAATATCTCGCGATTCTGCAAATTTCAGATTTTTAATTGCAAAATAAACAAGTTTACAACAAAAAACCGAAAAAATGCGGTAACTAAGGGCTTTATCTCGGCGGTTTTTTTTATATACAGATTTCAAACCAATTGCATCGAATAGTGCTTGAAAAACAAGATTTTTTTTAAATCTTGTTTTTTCAAGCACCCCACATTTCCCGATGGCAAATTTCCTCAGGAACAAAATCGACAAGTATACCTCAAGTCGATTAGGCGCATATTTTCGGAGGTACAAACAAAAAACGAAAAAAAGTGCGTTTTTTTTTCTTAAATTGTTAATAACAAAACACGCTCGACCTCTGCGAATACACAAATTTAGGGTTTTGTTCTATATATTTTTTACTTAATTTTAAACTAATAATATTCGACGCAGGCCCGATTCTGGAATCGGGCATGCTTTTAAGCTAATTCTCCCGGAGTATATTCACACTGAAATTGCTTTGTGAAATTGATGCTGTAGCTACCGATCAACCAACAACTACAGCTACTTTTGTCACTTATTTGACATTTTTCCAGTACGAAAGAAAAGTAGCTGTAGTTCTTTGCTTATAGCTACAGCTACAACTACTAGCTGTAGCTGTTCACCGCAACTACATTTTTCACAACTACTAGCTGTAGCTGTTATTTCAAACTACAGCTACTGTAGCTTCCATTAAAGCAGTTGCAGCAAGCAGCTACAGCTAGTAGTTGTAGTTGTTGTTTGCAACTACTCAAGATGTAATTGTCATTGAGTAGCCGTGATTGTAGTTAGCTACTGCCCAACACTGGAATGCTGCATGTTGCCGGTTCTTCAAAATTTTCTTAAGTATAGTAATATACATAAAGTTGTTTTAATTAATTATTTTTTCCAGCAATTATAAACGCCTTATTTTAATTCTAAGTAATAAATTTATATCTATGTATTTTTTTTTAAATATTTCCAAACTAGCTTTCTAAGAACGTCACGAACTAACAGTTTACTGAAGTATGAATATAACATTTGTATAGTGAGCTTAGCAATTTTAGAAAATATATCTGACAATCTTGCTTTTTTTTCATGTTTTCGCATTCACATTAGAAATACTACACCTTTTTTGCCAATAAATGATGGAAAAATTAATATTTTCACTGAAAACATAAATATTATAAAATGCAAAATACTTACAGCATTTTTTATATTTTCAGAATGCTGCAGAGAGTTCTCTATACCACTTACACTAGAATTTGTAAAAGAAAATTGTTTTTGAAAGAAAATAATCTAAAATAAAATTATAACTTTGACACCCTGTATTTTGGTTACCAATAAGTTTTGGACTAAGGTAAGTTAAGGACTAAGGTAAGTTCAATCGCAATATTTTTACACAAAGAATGTGTAGTTTCACTGTGCCCCTTAATAATGAGAGACCCTGCATATTGTAAGAACTGGCATACTCAGTTATCTAAAGCCGTTAGTAAGAAAAGGAAAGTCATCATAATGAAGGACGTTTTAAGCTGCTGTGGGTCTTCCTGCGGATATTGTGTGGACGTACCTTATTATTTACATTCTCCGTGTACAACTTGAATATGAATTATGTATTAAGCATACTGCGTGACACACGTTCAGATCAGTGGCGGCTCGCCAGGAGATGCAAGAGACCGCTTCACCTACAATATTCATTTGGCAGTACCATTTAAAATGATTCTTAATCTGATATAAATTTTGTAAGGTATATTTCGATATTGAAATGATGTGTTCTGTTTGTATGATAATATAAATGAATTGTGTATCGCATAACTTATTATCATCAGTACGAAAATAAAGAAGAATTATTATAAAATGTAGGGCGCAGAACGGCTTTTCAAAAACTATTGCCTTCATTGGGTGTGTCTATACCTCTCCTACGCAGAGCAACTGGCGCGGAATTGGCATCAGTTTCAATTCGCTGCATTTCACAGAGTTGTCCACAGCTCTACTTACTGTATGCGAGATTGTGTTCAGACTTTGCCTGCATTTTAAACGACGGCAACAATTAGAATAGTTCTTTGTTCTCTATCAATCTGCAAATTTATCCCATAATTATTATTGTATACATAATTGATATGTACATATGTACCTTCGTCGATTTCGTATTGTAGATATGTTTCTTATGTATGATCCGGTTTGTATTTTATTAAAAACATCATTTTCCACATCGAAAAATAATGACAAAACATATTTTTTAAATTCTGAGAGATCTGTGTCTTAGCTTGATGTGTAGAAAAAGCGAAAATCGAAAGACAACAAATGTTTTTCGGAAGTTTTCGAAAGATTTTATATTTAAAAAGTAGATGGACGGGTAGATACTTCCAGTATCTACCTTTAGGTACCCTTTTTACAAGCTTTTATTTAACTTGCAATGTCTGTTGTATGTTTGTTTGTTTGTTTGTATGTACTCGTATGTATGTTCGGGTCAAATCTTGCAACTGAATTTTAAAGTAGTTATCCTCAACCGATTAAGATGAAATTTTGCATACACGTTTAGTTAGGATGACAATGCATGGTTAGCTAAGTTATGTCATTCTAAATTCAAAATGGCGGACGTTCTAAGATGGCGGACTAGTTATTTTTTGCTCACTCCCATGATATGGGTATCAAATAAAAGGGTTTCTTGAGAAGAAATAAGAAAATAAAATGAATTTACTCTAAATCCAATATGGCGGAACGCTCAATATGGCGGACTAGTTATTATTTGTGCACTCCCATGATATGGGTATCAAATGAAAAGGTTTACTGAGAACAAATAAGAAAATAAAATGTATTTACCACACATTTATCAATATGACGGACAAGTTATTTTTTGCGCACTCCCATGATATGGGTATGAAATGAAAGTGTTTGCTGAGAAGAAATAAGGAAATAAAATGAATTTACTCTAAATCCAATATGGCGGACTAGTTATTTTTTGTGCACTCCCATGATATGGGTATCAAATGAAAGGGTTTGCTGAAAACACGAAAAAAATAATAAAATGACTACTTTATCCAATATGGCGGACCGTCCAAGATGGCGGACTAGTTATTTTTTGTGTACTCCCATGATATAGGTATCAAATGAAAGGGTTTGCTGAGAGAAATACGAAAAATAAAATGACCACTTTAACTCCAATATGGCGGACCGCCCAAGATGGTGGACTAGTTATTTTTAAACACTCCCATAATGTGGGTATCAAATGAAAAGGTTTGCTAAGAAGAATACGAATAAACTGACGTCTGCGTTCAACCCTTAGAGGAAATGGTATAGTACTGTCCGGCTAAACAGTAAGACTTAAGCGGGATCGTGTATTAACTAATATCAACCTATACCCTAGGCAAATTCTAGCGGCGGTGAAAGAAATTCAAAATGGCGAAAAACAAGATGGCCACCATCATACCAATTTTAAAGTTATAACTTGGTATAGGTTAGGGATAGTATGACCAGGTTGAGAAACATTTAGATACAAAAACACGACGATAACAAAAATAAAAAATAAATTAATAATATTTTTTTTTAAAAAACAAGCTTTTATTTAAATGCTCTAAAACGAAGAAAATAATCTTTAAATTGAATCAAACCCATGAATTACACAATGAAACCCAAACCCAAACATTACACAATTTATATGATATAAAAGCTTGTCACGAGATTTACTTGTAGATGATGAGATAAACAAGAATGTAATATTTATGTACACTTGAGATGTGTAGATAAACAAGAATGTAATAAATATGTAACTTGATCTTGACATAAGAAAATCTAAGAAAAAAGTACGTATTTTATGAAATAGGTAAATACATCTACACAAGTAAATCTCGTGACAAGCTTTTATATCATATAAATTGTGTAATGTAATAAATTGATGGGTTTGATTCAATTTAAAGATTATTTTCTTCTTTCTAGAGCATTTAAATAAGAGCTTGTTTTAAAAAAAAATTGTTATACATTTTTTAATATAAAAAAAATGCGAATTTGACGCTTATAGTATTATCCATCCGCTTCACCTATCATTGAGTCCTGGAGGCGCCACTAGTTCAGACAAACAAGTATAAGGACCTGGGTTAACCTTATATAACGAAATGCTGAATGTACGAACACATATGAAGCCTTTATTATTTCTTATAAATTTATATACTGTAGCAAAAAAAAATTCGCAAGGAAAAGAGTTTTCTCAAAGGATTTTCTACAAACATATTAATGCAAGGGGAAGTTGTCGAAATTGGTATTTTCCTAAGGAAGCATGGGATCCACACCAGATATGAATGGGTTATTACTAAACCCAAATGGAACACTACAACTGCAAATACCTCAAACGAAATTTGCGATTTTTTTTTAATCTGGCGCACCCCCAGAAAATATTGGAAACGGTCTGCAAAATATTTGTGCATTTTATTTCCTTTCATTATATTTTTCCATGTATGTCCAAATACCATGCTAATATAAGAACGTTGTATTCTTACAGTTTTTGCAAAATTTTCATTTTTCATAAAGTCCGTCATCATTTTTCATAAAAATTTTTTCATTTTTCTTAAAGTACAGCTATTATAAGATATCATAAACTAACCGCTGATATAAAATAAAAAAAAAAAACAAATTTCCATAACTTCTGTTCTGTTGTTCCAAGCAGTTCTCGAAAATGCAAAAAGTTGTTTGATTATCCCGATTATTAACAAATTACGCGTGTATTTTACTCATTCTTGCACATCGAACTTGTTACCTACTACAATATTTTTTAAGGGGCACCTCCTTCAAAAATGTTTTATTAAAATGTATCCACTAATGCTTAAATAATTCTAATGTTAAAATACCAGTAATAATAAAAATAGATATACAGACCCTCCTTCAAAAATATTGTAGTAGAAAAATGATAAACATTGTAAGATGATAAGCGATACGTTGATATAAACTCGCTGTGTAAGTTCACAGCGCGCGGCGACTATCTAGGGTGCGAACATAGCGGGATAAAAAATTATTTGGAAAAAAGTATTTTAGAAATTAAGTCACATTAAAATTTTTGTAAAATTTGAAATGGAATACCAATTATTTACGTTATTATCGCACAAGTACAAGTATCAATGAATGTCGATACTTATGCCAAATTTCATCAAATTAGATATTACATTTTTCAATAACAAAAGAAGAACTTGATTATTGTATGCAAATAAAATTATAAATATCATAAATATCGAAAAATCGTTTGTTTCCGATAGGATATATTTGATACAGGCATATATGTAGTTATTTTTTATATGTAAAAATTTAGGGATCCTGAAATATCATGAAAAATATGGAGCCACTCCACAAATTTCGACTTAATATGCAATTAAACATTGAATCGCCATATCGTATAATAGGCAATCGTTTAATTTGTGCCAAAACCATAGATTTATGAACCTCTTTGGTCAAAACACAAATCGTTTAGTTGCGGCAACTTTCCAGTTACATATGTACATCCAGGATGTACATCTTACTTGCCAGTGAGTGTTCTTTCATATAAGTAAAATACATTTATATCAATCAGTCTTGCGACGAAACTGTTACCTAATAATTCCATGTTAGAGCTTAGCCTAAATGTTTAAACAGTCAAAAGTTGGAAAGGATACAAAAACCATTATTACACCAATAAAAATCATATTGAACGGTGGTAAAGTTATCAGATTATCATTATATACAAAAAAAAAATGTAAATCTTGAGTAATAGGTTAATATTAAGCTAATTCTCGCACTGAACGTAAATTCATCGCGTTGAAGCATTTTATAAACATAAAATATTTAGTATTTACTCTCATGGCTATATACCTTTCAAACAAGTGGTTAATGAACTACTAATTGAGTGGTATGTTAGTGTAGTGGTTTTTGTTTGTGTTTAACATAAACATTTCTGAACATTTTATAACAGACGAGACGCTTTAGGGTAAGGGCGTTAAAGGTTTGTATCGACATATGTATTTAAAACACACAACGCAGAATTGTTTTTTATAATATTGTATTTGATATTGTGTCTTTTCTCATATAGTTATATTGTTATGTATCTCATATAGTTATGTATATATTGTGTTAAAGTATCTAAAGTAAAGTCCAACTGCCGTTTTATTACTAGAAACGTCATAAAACCCAAGAAATCTCTCAACTATTTCGTTTTTGTAAATGTACCTTAAAATTATGTAAAATTGCGCTCGACATGAAACATCTGTTGTCTCGTCTGCTTGAACAGAAACAAAATCAGTATTTTATAGTTCGTCCAAAATTATTTGGTGAACTACGTATTTCACAGATTCGATAAGGTCATTTAGAATGTCACTCGATGTTCCTTTGAAAACTGAACTGCTTTCCAAGTGGTCTTTCATTGCAGACGCTTCCATAGCAAGTAGATCTAGTACATATTTCGAAATAATTTCCAAAAAAATAGGTATTTGTTTCATATCGTATGATACGCGATATGTTTAGCAAAAAAAAATAACATACAATATATACCTTTACTTTTTGAATCAGCAGTCTCGTGGTGTCCTCTAAATGCAAGTTCTTGTTTCGCCAAAAAACACACCACATCAATTAATCGTCCAAAAAATGTGCCTATTTTTTTGCAACTTTTTCATTATGTTGCAAAGCGTTTATTTTTGTTGCTTCAATGAGAGCATGATCTATGGGCACCTTTCCCAGCATATAAAAAAAATCGTTGCAGGTAATATGTCTTTTTGAGGCAGCATGTTTGTTAGCTTTTTGAACAAATTTTTTTATAATATTCACGCCATCTTTTGCCCGGACTCTCTCTCCACCAAAAAGAACACAAGGAAAACAATAGACTGCATTCTAGCTTACACTTCCAGTCAACCAGGTAAAAGATTCATACCAACCTATTTGGAATTTACGAACGGTTTTTCCGTCTTTTTGCGACAGATTCAAGTCAGGTCGCTTTTGGGAATTTTTTAAATTCAACTTTTCTTCTAGAAATAGCGAAGAAAAAACCATGTTCTTTAATGTAAACGATAGGATCTTCTCTATTTGTCATTTTATTACGTATTTTCAATATTTATTATTTATTACACAACGCACAACGAAACAATTAAAGCAATGACCAATTTAAAACACAACCCAGAATAAATAGAAAATTAAAATATATCATAAGAATAATCTACAAACTCAAACGGGCACGCGGTGAGCGGAGGAGCGGAGTATTGCAACAATTGCAGTTGAGCACATGCATTCGCGAATTCGCATACGTCCAATCCCGCCGTATACAGACGGGGCAGCAGCGCAATACTTAGCTCGTCGACTACAGTAGACAAATGATGTTGTGTCTTTGATACCCCCATATCGGCCCAATTTTCGCGGATATGCTACCGCGGTGTGCTACGTGCAATCGACTGCCGCTGGCAAATAGGATAGACAAATTCGGAAATGTTTACCAGGCTATTACTTAATGTCGCGTCGGACTCTAGATTAGTTACTGAGAATTTAGAGAATTAAGAGAACAGATAACAGGACATTGAAATAACATGATATAATATAATATTATGTAATTTCGGTCGCTCGGCATCAGGAAATTAATTTGAATACAATAATTGGAAAATGAAAATACATATGTAAATATTTTAATTTAAAAAAGGGAAATAATTTTGGGTAGATAATGTCTACCTTGTCTACCCATACGCTTCGCCACTGTTATTTACATTGGCTGCTACTAAATAAGGAGATGCAAACTTTTTAGCCAATATTAGGATTAGGTATATAATGATCTGGCATCATACGAAAACTATAACCGAACCTCTTAAAGTGATGTGTCAATAATATATTTAGTGGGTCGAAAATAGAGAAAAAGCTTAAGGGATTTTTTTAGCGAAAAAAACAATGACGCCACTGTCTTCAGTATCTTTCAAAATTGCAGTACAGCAAGAGTAACTTTGCCCTTGGCCGCAGTAGAACCGCTGAAATTATGCTCATTTCTACTGAAGTTAAAGGTGCAAATTCAAAATAATTCAGTGACAGAGGACGACACACCACGTACATTATTTTCAGGAATTTCGCACGGTTGTTTGTATCACTAACAGTTGTTTGTTGTCAATAACATCAGTACATCATTATTTTTTACATCTACAGAGGACAATGCACGTGTTACTACTATTTCTATATGTTTAGCCATTGCTTGTAAAACTCTTTTACTACCTATCAATATAGGGGCGAAATATCTGAAACGCCTAAAATTCGTATCAGAACATTAACGACCTTATTACCGCAAAAATCTGTTGCTTCGTTCACTGTCAGCCACAGAAATTTATTGCGTACGTCTTCTTTGATATTTCCCATAACACGTTGATATGTCTTCTGTAAATATCTTTCACGCAATATACGAGTATGGGCTACTAGGCAATGGAAAGTCAGATACATATTTGGCAAAAAAAACGTCTAAAGTCAATATTGTCGACCACGTTCCACGAAAGGCTACATACTCAAAACATTATGCACAAATCAAACCAAAATTCCTCTTTTTTAACCGTACCAGTAATATTTTGCTGATGGATATTCGATTCTAAATGTCTTACACTCTCGGCGATCACGAAGTATACACATATCGACCATTGCAAGCAATACATAAAATATGTGTCCGTCTTACGGAGAAAGTGTATTACGAAGTCCTGGATTCTCGCGAAGACTTCGTTCGGGATAACATTCTACGCACGGACAGTGGAGTGGGTATACAAGGGCAAGAAATTTGCGTTAAAAAAATACGGTTTATCCTTTAATTATTATTATACAGTTGTATAGTGCCGGTTCTGCGTGACAGCATACTTTCCCGGACCTTAATAATAACTATAGGAAGGTTTCTGCTTTTATTATTAAGGTAACTATGATTGCCAATTGTTGTTAAATAGCTTATTTTATTTAATATCTTTTACATCTCCTGTAAAATGTTTGTCAGACGTATGGTTTCTCTAAAAAAAATAATTTACAATACCCTTAATTTTATTATTATTCTGTTTAGTCGAAACGGAAAAAGATAGTATACATTTCCAGAAAAGTTTTAATTATAAAATACAACTTGATTCTTGCAGTAAATGCTCAAAATATACTCCGTTCTCACGAATGCTTAAATTAACTCTTTACGTCTTTAATAAACTAAAGGTAACTAAAATTTTTACAACACATTGACGCTTTCTAGAGGTAAAACGAAACAACTTTGGATATAAGTCTTCTCAAGTTTCTCAAGATTGACTAATTTTTCTCAGGAATTTGTGGTTAAATATTGTATAGTCATTTCAGGAACATCTTATATAACAAAAAATACAAAAAACAAGACTCAAAATTAATAATACAAAAATGTAAATAAAGAGTACGTTTTTAAAATACACTCAAATAAATTTAACATCATGCTAATGAGAGTGAAAAAAATAATTATAATTATTATTATCGTTATGAACGTTCACAAACTATGTACATATATAAGTTTTAGAAATCATAAAACACTCATTCTTTCTCAGTTTTAAATTTTTGTTTTGTAATTTTTGAGGTGTCTCTGTATTGACGAGGAGGTATATTCTACAACGAAATATTATCGCCATGCAACCGAAGGTCGTCTGGTTTTAGGACCCAAAATAGTGCCGCGGCCCTTCTAAAGGGTATTTTTACATTTTAATCGGGTGTGTAGGCGTACGGTGCCATATGGCTGATTATGCGCCCCTTGCTGTATTTACACGATAAGGCATGAGACGGCACTTTCGATACAATGCAGTTGTTCTTGACTAGTAAACAGTTTGGATTATAAACTGTTTCTTGTTAATACACCGTTGTGATAAACATAACAGTCTATAAACTAAAATTCGTGCGTATAAAAGTATAGGGTCTTATGTATTAGTCGCTTTAAATAACTTGTGTTGTATTATACAGAACGGAAAAAAACAGACCTTCGGAGTATCTTAACGTTTTAACGTCGGGAGTGGTCGATTTATGGACCAACCAGGGGTTACAAAATTTTTTATTTATCAGGAGAAATTTTATGCACTGAATATAGGAAAAATATTATAACTTCTAGCATCCTCGAACTCAAAATTTGAAGGTCATTTTTTTTGCTACTTTGGCCTGAAAGTAGGAATACCTAACATATATACCTGTATGTCTAAGAAGTTTTCGAAAAAAAAGTAAAAACCATTTTTTTTACATTTTAACAACAATATTATTCTTATACAGTTTTAATTCAACTAAATATGATATTTACATGACGGATAGAGGCCCATGCTCCTCTATGACACGTAATGTGGTTATTACATGGCCCATCAGTCTTTGGACAGTAGCAACGTCGACTTCCCGAATTTTCTGAAAGATTCTGCGTCTTAATCGTTCCTCATTTTGGGCTCCCCAAGCCCCATCATATACCTTTCTGCTCAAATTACACCAAAATTCCTCAATGGGCCTTGCCTGAGAAAGATTTGGAGGGTTATCTGTCTTCGGAACAAAATTGATGCCGTTTGTGGCTCACCAGTCTCTTGTTCTTCTGGCGTAATAGCACGAGGCTAAGTCAGGCCAGAACATTATTAGTTCGTTGGAATGATGTGTGTTTATAAAATTTCGAAGTATTGTGAGGCATTTCGTATATAAATGTGTGCATTGATGGCTTCACCTCGAACACGTCCAACATGCGGTCATGAAACACCAGCCTCTGATATGGCACACCAAAATTTTATCTTCAAACTTGACTTTGTCTTTGAATTTAACTTTGTCAGGAGTGTCCTTTACATTGTCTGTATAGAAACCCTCACCACCTTTGATCTCCGAGTTGGACAACGTGAAATATTTTTCATCATCCATAACGATAATTTTTTCAGGAAAATGAATGCGTCTGAAAGCACAGCAAGACCTGGGAATTATTTCCAACTGAGCGGTGTATTTTGAAGCCTTTCTTCTTTTACGATAATTTAGATTACTTCTGACTAATGTTCGACTAACAGTCGAGCGTGAAATATTGGTATCTTCGAGATAACTTACGCGTTGAGATTCCCAGTGTGTTTTTTGCTACTTCAATCAACCTTCGCTCATTAAGTCGGCTGAAAACTTTGGGTAGCCCACTTTTAGGTAACTTGATACAAGGGATACCCTCCTGTCAATCTTTTATTGTCTGATATATTGTCGAAACCGAAATACCTGGCTCTCTGTAGATCCTAACAATATCGTGTTTAGGTACTCGTCCCACCAACTGATAAATACCTCTCCGAAGATCAAGCTTGTACGACATTGTATTTACCTTTACAAAAATGATATGTCATAATAAACTTCGAACAATTTACCAAATTTTGTTTCCAACGGCAACTTGATCGGATCATGTTTACTATAAATTGATTTTTTTGGAATTTTTTTTCGAAAACTTTTGACATACGTTACGTTTTTTGATTCGCTGAATACAAAAAAAAAATGCGTATTTCGAAACTCATCTCATTCACAAGGTGAATTCAAGATAAAAAATTGAAATTATCACTAGTACTTGCCAGCGGGTTATTCTTTCTTAGTTCTTTCTTGTGGAGGACTAAAATTGTTTACTCAGTTGCTTGTATAGGGTGGGTCATCAGATGGTTTATTTTTAAAACTGCTATTAAAACTACATCGTTGAATATTTTTAAATGATTGTTGCTTTATTTAAGAAAGTATGCCTTCCCATTATTTATGAAAAACAATTTCAGTTAAATGGCCCTCGCGGCTGGCTTGGCAGTAGTTCATTCTTTTCGCCCAGTTTTGCAGTACACTTTTGATTATTTGTGGCTCTAATGCACGAATAACTCTATTTATGTTTTCCTTCAGTGCGTCAATAGTTTGTGGATCGTTGGAGTAACAACGGTCCTTAACATGTCCCCATTAAAATAGTCCAACGGTGTTAAATTGCAGCTGCGCGATGGCCAATTAAGGTCTCCAAAACGGCTGATAACACGGTTACCGAATTTAGTGTGCAAAAGATCGATTGTTTCACGGCTTGTGTGACACGTTGCTCCATCCTGCTGGAACCAAAGCTCTTCCAAGTCCAAATCGTCCAATCGCGGCCACAAAAAAACTGTTAACATGTCTCTGTAACGCATTCCATTTACTGTAACGCTGTTATCATCTTCATTTTGAAAGACGTACGGACCAATGATGCCACCACTCCAAAACCCACACCAAACAGTCACTCTTGCAGGATGCATTGGCTTCTCTATGACTACGTGTGGATTTTCGGAACCCGAAATCCTACAGTTCTGTTCATTAACATGTCCTCCAAAATGAATAAGCTTCGCCCGAAAAAATGATTTTTCGATTGAAATCGGCATCATTTTCAAACACATTTAAAGCCCACACAGAGAAGCGATAACGAAGTGGATGGTCATTTTCCTTTACCTCTTGAGTAAGATGCAACTTCTAAGAAAATAATCAGAGGTCTTTATGCAATATTGTCCTCAGAGAATTGCGACTGACATTAAGTTGTTGTGCTCTGTGACGAGTTGAGGTTCTTGGGTTTTCACGCACACTTTGGGCAACAGCAGCAATTTTAAGTGGATGCATTTCGACCAAAAATTGTTCTCAATTTTCTCACTGTTTCTGCAACACAGCATTCACTTTGGAAATAATTTTTCAATATATCCTAACGTTGTTCAAGCGTAAAACGATCCATTTCTTACAGCGGATGTTAGACACCACATATATGTCAAATGTTAAACGCATCAGTGTCGGCAATGTAGAAATAACACTCAGTTTAAAAAGAAACCAATAGATGGCCCACCGCCACGGTAAATATGCTTCAGATCTTTTTATCTATGATCTATTACTGAATAGAATTCTTACAGTATTTATTTGGTGCTATTATCATTTTTATTACCATTTTTGACCAAAATGGCATTCGGCCCATCAATGCCGCGTTTTCCTAAGTCATTGTTTGATTCTTGAAAGTCATTATTTGAGAATTATTTTCGTACTCAGCGCATCAAAATACGTGGGCATACCACGTATTTTGAGGCCGAAATAGCAAAAAAAAGACCTTGAAGTGACGATTTTCGGGATCAAGAATGCCTCCAGGATTTTTGTCATTATTTTTCTTGTATTCAGAGAATCACATTCCGTAGGAAAACGGCCTCAAACCTTCGCGACAATTTTTTTTACAGTGAACTTTACCTTGCCTTACTTTGGACCAGCCTCGCTGGGCTGGTAAAATAAACATTTCATACTAAATACTTTTAGATACTATCTAACTTGTACTTTACTTTATTTTATGAAAATAGCAGATGGACCACTTTTCTTGAAAAGTGGTCCATCTACGATTTTCATAAAATAAAGTAAAACACTGAAAATTAAATTACATGTAGGTATATTTTAGCTGCTTTAATGGTCTAATGGAATATTTTTGCCAAATTTCTCATCAAGAGGCATTGAATTTGTTGAAAAAAATGTATCCATAACACCAGTTCTACATTTTTGTATGTGACAAAAATCAGTGCCGCTATAAAGGAGTTGATTAAAAATAGTGATTTTTCGGCAACTGTCCGGAAAGTACCCTTTTTCCGGATACTTTCCTTTGAGAAAGTAGCACTTCTCTAGCCTAGTCCGGGAAGAACGTGTTTCCCGGACTAGGCCGAGAGGAAAAGTTACATCATTACTGACATTGTGATTTTTCAGATAGTATTTCTTTAGGGACATTTTTAAACTAGCTTTCACTGCTGCTTTGCATTAATTATTACAATAATCAATAATCACGACCAAAAACCGTGCAAACTTTTAAAAAGCAAAATGTCAACTATTCTAATGTCAGCCTGGCGCATCGTTATTTTGTTGCTATGGTAATATTCAACTGCATTGTTCTAAAGTATAGCTGATTTCACACTATTATTTGTTGTTAAGTACAATGACGACAATGATGTAACTCTTCCCGGAGGTTGCCGAAAAAAATAATGTTTAACTTTCTACGATAGATTTCTTTGTAAAAATGCGAGACATCCTGTTTCTGACCATTTTTTTTTTTTTTTTTTTTGGTATCTGGTCGACTGACATGAACTTTATATTTTAAATACCAAAATTAGCTTGACAAGCAAAAACCTTATTTATTTTCATTACTTTATAGTTTTGTTGTTATCCTAATATGAATAAGAACCCATTACAAGCAACCAATGTTTACTTTTCACCAACTTTATAGTTTGTTTTTTTATATTTATATATGCCATCAATATTTCGTAATATGCGTCAAATATCCCGTAATTACCGTACATATTTAATAAGACAATGTTATTAATTATGATTATTAATGATTCTTTTTAATATCTCCCACATTTATTAGGTTCTTGAATGTTGAATGTTTATACCAGCCATATGAGAAAAACAAACATACACGATACTATGATTTCATCGAAATGAAAAATTACTAAAACCTAGTAGTGAAATTCTCGCAAAATAATATTTTTGCGCATTGAAAATAATAAATAAAAAAAGTTAATACAGGAAATTATTTAATGGCTTTATTGGAAAAAACATGTATTTGTAAAAATATACATTTATGGCAAAAAGTCTCAAGAATCATGTTTATTAAATTATGTTGTAAATCAAAGATTGAATCAAACTATACACAGTTCAGTATTCTGCATATACTGCACTAAAACAATATTAATTGGGATTTAATAAGAATGATTTTTATTTCCTACCCGCGGCGGCTGATGGAGTTTGAGATTCTTATATTTTCGTAAAGAAGCATGGGACCCACATCATACTTTAGGGAATGATTACTAGACCTAAGTAAAAGGCTATAATAGCAAAAACTTCAAATTAAACTTGTGAAAAAAAAAGACATTCAAAAAGCGTATGCCACACCAGAATATATTGGAAACGACTTGTACAATATTTACGAAATATTTTTTTCAGACTAATCAAGTATAAAAACTTTTAATTCGTGTGTTTATTCCAAAATTCTCATTTTACTTAAATATATAGCTATTGTAAAATCTCAAAACTGAAATAATGGGATGAAAAAACAATATAAAATATAAATTGCCGTAACATTTACATATCTCAAATTTTAGAAAAAAATCATAAGTATAAAAAGACTTTTTTAAGTATTTACGTGGCGATTATGAAACAAAAAATACAAATATTTTGCAAGCCGTTTCCAAAGTAATCTGGTGGGGCAGTCGTTTTTTAAATTTTTTTTTCGTAAATTTCATTTGAAGATTTCTTGCTATTAGAGCATTCTACTTAGGTCTAATAATCACCCCCTAAAATAATATTTGGGTCTCGTGCCTAGCCGCCACTAATTCGTATTCGCCAAAAATAAATTTGGAGTATCTATTTATACACATACACATTTCAGTATTTCGCGTTTTTACTAAAACAATATTAATTAGAATTTATCGTAGATTGCAGAATGATTTGTATTTCCTAGTGGTCAAAAATAAATTTTGGGGACCCATTTTAATTTAATACGACTCTGGCCATCCAATGGCCGTAAACTTGAATGTATGCTAAATAACGATAATTCTGAAGCGGCTTTAAACATTGTATTTATCAATTTATCATTCATATTTCTCTTACGCAGATAAGGTCGTTGGCCCTGGAAATCGATGAAGCACACCTGGAAACTGCCGCTGGCAACCAAAACCAGGGATTATACCGATTTCAGTTTCCTCTTATTTGTGTGTATACCGAATGGGCCAGGTCGAATCGATAATTTCTAAAGGTTGACTATAACTCACAATAATTGGAGCAAATACACACCCGGCGTGTAAAGTAAAGCCGATAGGTTCGTTCTATTTATAACTAAAATAATTGTGTGTTAGATTGCCTAAATTCAATCGTTTTCATTTTACTTTCACATAAACGATTGAAATGTCATTTAAAAACGTATATAAATCAACTTTTTTAATAAGAACACCCTATTTTTCTAATGGATTTGGATTCAGTTTACAATACACGGGTAACTTTCTGTTAGATTGTCTGTGTCTAAAAATGAATTTCATTTTATTTAAAAATCTGATTTTGTCAACAACTTTGAGTATCTAAATTTGTCACAGCCTCCAGAAAACAAAAAACTGTTTTATAAATTTCACACATAAGTAGTTTTGACATTTCTAAAAACTACAAAAAAGTCTTCAGAATTATCCGGGCTAGGACACCTGGTATGTATATTTGCTCTAATAATTGTTGCATGTTTATAAGCATATTATAAGGTAACCTTTAACCAGAGCTCGGCTACTCCTACGTTTCTTATGTACAGAGCAGTTTGAGTTTAATAGAAGCATCGTCTTTTTACTGCAATAGTCAATAACAAATATATGTATATTCTAATTAAATCTAAAATATATTGTTACGTGCTCAGTTTGCGCTACTGTAGAGTATCTGGCTTTCACTAATTGCTGATATTTAATTGCTTATTAGTTCCGCGCGAGGGCGCTGTTGTCCATGCTTGCAGGTTCGTCAGTGCGCACTCTGGCCGGTATTCTATAGTCCATGGTCATCCTGTCGAATTTTGGATGAACGACGGCCATTAATTTTTCATTTTCCTGTAGCTATTACACGCGTCGAGTCGTAGAATTGCATTTTGGCATCCATTAATTGGGATTTAAACGCTCGATCCGTTAATTGAATCTTGGCTATGTTGAGGCATATATTTTCGTTTGGTTGAGTCGAGTTTCAATCTACATTTCTGTAGGATATAAAATTAGTTACAGGTAAGAAGCCATTTCTGTGTTTTTTTTTTGTATATGCTACCATGTGGCTGAAGTCCTATTTCGTGTAATTAATTTTTAGAGGATTGTTGTCTTCCAACATCGGACTAGTTGTACGTTGTGAACGTAGTTCTGAGGTTACCAGAATCTACACTAATCACGTTACCCCCCCCTTGACGCGTCACCTATTGATATTGCTGTACTGGGTGTTTGTGGAGAAGTGCCGTGCCCTCAGAGTGAGGTAATTAGTTTTCTTATGTGTTATTACACTGACTTTACATACGTAGTTTTGGGGTTAAGTTCTGGCCACTTAGAGTGCCTTCGTCGTGTACAACCACTTTTTCTTTAGGGTCCTTGGTGAGGGTTCCTTGGTACGGGTCATTGGTCCTTGGTACGGGTTCCTGAGTACAGGTTCCTTGTTAGGAGTTCTAAGTTGACGATCTCCAAAGTGTGGAGCTGTTGTGCCAAGTTTCGAGCGCTTGGTTCGAGTCCTACACCCCCGAAGTAGGAACCCAGTGCAAGGCTTGCTGTACGTCCCCCTTGCAGAGGATTGAACCCGAACTACGGAGGCGCCCCTTTTAATAATTCCTTTTTTATTACAACAACTGTTCCAGTCACGTGAGTGTGTCATTCCGATCGAAATTTACTTCGCGGTATAATATAATATTGTTATTTTACATCACAGTCTATATATAGTTTGGTAATTTATTACTTTTACGGCCCTATAACACTTATAACATTTTTGTATATAAATGTAAACCAACGGTAGCTACCTGCGGAGAGTACGCTGATATACTTTGTGGTTTACTTTTGTTAAGGTTACATAGTTAAGGTTTTTTGAGTATTTCGTATCGGTGTTAAGGCCGAATTACACCCCCTGTAACTGACTGTGCTGTGTCGTCTTAGTAAAACGGTGTCTATTGGTGTTTAAAACACTGTGTTTTAATTGTCCTAGCCCCAGGGAACGAGAAAAATCTACTATCTAGTCTTTTTGCTCTTTGTTACCACCAAATTGAATAATATTTATTAACCACTAATCTGGGGTACAGTATACCCTGAGAAGAGAGCTAGTTACATCAATAAAAGTCGTGGCACAGGACTACTTTCCGGGCAAAGCAAGTGTCACGACTCTGAGTGGACCAGAGTGCCCCCTTTAGAGTCAATAATAACAAGACTCCAGCTGAAGTCCATATCAATATCTCGACCGATCTCATTCCTTGGTCAGTACGTTTCGCTATTACGTTAGGGTTGGGTATAGGAAATTCAATATCAGCGTTACGACACCTGGTGGTCTCTCAACAAACTAATTACTGTTCCATTGTTTATTGAAACGTCCGTTGGTTTATATTTCGGTGTGTACCATTAAAAATTTAAATACTTCTTTTATAATGAATCAGTAGTTTTCGTGATGCATAAGTTTGGTGAAAAGGAACGTATACATATATGCAAGACTTCGATATTAGAAATTAAAACTGAAGATAGGAAAGCAAGTTAGTAAATATACGAGAGTCTGTTCTGTGTTTTCTTTATTTTGCTGAGGGCGACTATTTTTATCGATGTAATTTTTAGTATTTTAAAGTTAATATAAAAACATTATAATTCTTGTCTCTTTCAGCCAAGGATAAAAAAAGATATTGACAAAAACTGCAGTACCTTCAAAGAAATTACCTTTGCAAAAGAACACGATGGAGGCAATGATCATCTAGAATTCCTTGAATGAAGAAAAAATTCGCAATGAAAGACTGAAGATACTCAGTTTGATGTACGACATTCTACTTAAAAATATAATCAATATGTTAAAAATTTTCCTATACAAATACAGATATGCCTTATAGGAAATGGTTTTACTTGTTCAAAATAAATCGGTACAACCTAAAGACGTATCTTATTAATTTTATGTTATTTTTATCAAAACTAAAGATCAAAAGAAAACTGATGAAATTATCCACCAACTTATACAATAGATAAACCTTGATAAACATATATGTATAATATATCACAAACGATGTCTTAAGGTAAATAAAAATAATAAAATGCTACATAAAAATCATATAATAAAGCAACAAATTGAACATAAACACATTAAACACGACGTAACAACAGAGAAGTAATGGCACAGTAATTATTTTCAAAAATTTCCGCAGTGGCGCTGGCTTCTTAAATTCTGACGCCTATTGTTTCGGTATTCGCCTATTTGTATTACCGACCTGGCTTTGTTATTCTGAACTGTCTCTAGCGTAAACAAAATTAAAAGTATTAAAACCAGGTTGGTAGTATAAATACACGAATACGGAAAGTGCGCAAACCAAACGTAGTAGTGAAACGTACAGACTAAGGAATGATATTCGATCGGGTCATAGTAGTCCACAAGCTCTATCTCGTTCTCATATGCGCGAGCACAGCTGTGGAGGGAAAAGGGGACAGATAGCTTATCTGTCCCCTTTTGTTTCTTGTAAAAATTTCGTAGAACTTCTTGTAAAAAGTGATGGAAAACCAAACAGTGATTGACAATTTTCATCTTTAGCGATGAAGCTCATTTTTATTTGGATGGTTTTGTTAATAAGCAGAATTGTCGGATTTGTGGCAATGAAAATAGAATAGTGTTATTATCCAAAACTGGTGAACTCACCAAGAGCCACTGTTTGGGGGGTTCTTTTTGAAAATGAGTTTGGCCAAGCTTTAACTGTAAATGGAGTACGATAATGTAACATAATATCGAACGTTTTGTGGGATCAATTGAACGACATGGACCTTGAAGAAATGTAGTTTCAACAGGATGGCGCCACAAGACACCAGTTGCCTTACTGGTCGTGTGACTTTCAGAAATGCTGAATTGGCCACCTAGATCTTGCGACTTGACGCCATGCGATTGTTTCCTCTGGAGATTTGTACAGTTCAAGGTTTACACTAACAAACCACGAACAAGTCATGTACAGAAAATAGAAATCCAACAGGTTATTGCTGATATTGAGCCAACTACCTCGGAAAAAGTCTTTGTTTGATCAAAAGGATCAGGGTATGTCAGCACAGATGCGGGTGTCATTTGGCTGACATCATAACCCATAAAGTACCCAATTAAATAATAATTTACTGTTTCATTCTAAAATTAAATCTGACATGTCCAATGGGCCACCCTATATTTCCATTTCCAATCTAGGGAATGTGACAAGACATTTCTAGCTGGGTTAATATCTATAGGCATCCTCAGATGATAAACAACGTCTACGGGCAGTATATTTCGATAACCTATTTACGTGGTACCCCTCAAGCTTGGTAATATAAAACAATCTACGTATTGTAAAATCGCCATAAATTTAATGCACGCTGACAGCGCGGACCACCACAGAGATATGCTCTGGTGGTCCACGGATTCGAATAGCTTAATCAAAAGAGAAACAGGGCAACTCTACAATTACGACAAAAGCGACTATAAATACTTATACGAAGAAAAAAGGCATTACGAGTACACCAATGAAAAAATAAACAAGTTTCTCTCACTCGCAAGGATAAAAGATTCTCACACTTGAAGAAACTGTTTGGATTTATGTACCTAATTTAACGTGTGGTACGGATTTTTTTAGTACTTTTATGTACGTGTTTTATAGTAATTTAATTATATCGCGATAATAATCTGTTATTAAACTGATACATTGTATATACAGGGTGTCTCAATACTTATTGCTTAAAATTATTCACACGTATGTGTATAGACAAAAATGACCAATTACAAGACGTAATCCTTAAATTCAAAAGATGGAAATCTTTTTTTATTTACTAACTTTGGAATGGCAAAATCCATGTTAACAGAATACGCGGAGTTTGGTTTAACAAAAAGGCTAGTTGTCGGAATAAACAACCAGGCACAAACCAGCTTTAATGTTTGACAATTCAAAATTATGAGGAAAATGCAATTCTCAAATTTCAAATAAGATTTCATCGTATTATTTCATCATAAGATTTCATTTCCTAAACGTATATTCTCTTTCAAGAACATTTTCTTAAACGTATACTCCTATTTGATTTCGAATCGTCATTTGGCATTACGAATCAACTGGCCGAAGGCCCACTTTCTTGATTAAATGTGATACTTATCGCAAATATCAATGCTAGGTAAATAGTTATTTAATGAATTAAGTACACAAATAATTCGGGCGCAAGCTGTTTATTTAAATACACAATACAAGACAGTACACTTCTTTTAAGTGTATGGGATAATTGTAAAAGTCAGAATTATGTAAGAATTTCGTTTCATACGGCTAAGTCGATGTACACCTCCATAGCTGCAAACAAGTACTGAGTTCCACTCCACTCCTCTCAAATTCGACGAAAGGCGTGTAGGTAATATCCCTCCCCACATCCTGTTAGGTCTCATACGTTTCTAATAGGTGCACAAACGTGAACCACTGTAGTATCTAACTGTCTTTGTCTGTCCTTACTGGTATCTTTTAACTTATTCTCTTCTACACATATATCGCCAATATGTAATGGTGCAATTTCCTATGGTGTATAGTGTTCACATTATTTTCATATAAATCAGAGTCTTCACGTTTACAATGGTTAAGAGAAATGTAGGAAGAGGTCGCAGTATTTTTTTGACACACTATCTGTTTTTAAGCTTTAATTTGACTAATCGGTTCATTTATAGATGATCTGTAAACTGGAAAATGCAATTCTCGAATTTCAAATAAGATTTCATCATATTATTTCATCATAAGATTTCATTTCCTAAATGTATATTCTTTTTCAAGAACATTCCTAAACCTATACTCCTATTTGATTTCGAATCGTCATTTGGCATTACGAATCAACTGGCCAAAGGCCCACTTTCTTGATTAAATGTGATACTTATCGGAAATATCAATGCTAGGTAAATAGTTATTTAATGAATTAAGTACACAAATAAGTAATTGA
Source organism: Aromia moschata (assembly GCA_029963805.1). Classification (NCBI taxonomy): domain Eukaryota; kingdom Metazoa; phylum Arthropoda; class Insecta; order Coleoptera; family Cerambycidae; genus Aromia; species Aromia moschata. The sequence continues at coordinate 452,556 of JAPWTK010000174.1, read as the reverse complement.
TAAATTATTTGATTACGACGATCCAGGAGAAGCATCTATCATCTTTTGTTTTGACGTTTGAAGGGTTTCTGAAATAATCTATTCAATTAGTAATGTGGTGCCTTTCTGGATTCTGGGGCTGCTGGAGTGTGCCTGATTGGGCACCTTGTGTATCGTCCCTGAATTAGCCGCTTCAGCTAAGACTCCAAACAACCAACGCTTTCCAAAGAGGTGGTAATGTCACCCAACGGAAGCTCCCCCTCACTATGGCCATAGAAGGCAGGGGTCTCATAATGTAGAATCTCTCTTTGACGAGACAGGTGAACAAACACATAGTATCCTCTTTCTGTTCAGATCCTCTGCACAAAGGGGTATTTCACCTAGCCTCATATGATCTAAGTGCGTCCGAAGCCGAACAGTGTGCTGTCAGGATTCCTGTTACAAGGCGTAAGTTTCCTTGTCATAGCTAAATATGTCTTTGTGACGTCCTTGCTGGGGTATTGTATAAATGCCCTAGCAATTTGTCAGCTTTCTTATCGAATTTGCACTGTGTATGATCTGTCACCCAACCCACAGACATACTGTCACAGTTGGTCGTATCCACCAGTGCATGATAGCATTCCCATAATGACCTCGACATTCACTTATGTCGTTTTAGAGTCATATTGCTTGTCTACTGTCTGTGCAAATGATTATTTACCTGTAACTTTCTTAAGGGTAATTTATTTTGTATCTATGGTTAACCCCGTCAGTTCTATTTGTAACACACGGCACGGCCATCCATAATCCACTACTTTTGAATTCACAGGCATCTCGAGTAAACACCGCAGCCTGCGCCATTCAATACGCCCAGCCACTAAGTGGGGAGCTGTATCGGTCGATTTTCCCGTGGTGTATGCATACTGGCTGAGATTGGTTGAGATTCAGTGGGATTTCCATTTTATCCGTCATATAACGGTCACACAATCTCTTCATCGTTTTCAAAAGAAATGTTGTGATACATAGGTAAGGTAAGCTTTAAGAATAGTGTAATCGTTCCTCCCTGGTTTAGGAATGAACACCACTTTTACTTCCCTCCACGAGATTGTAGCGGTACACAAAGTATGTTTGAATCACCCTAACCAGGTGCGGCAATAGATCGTCCAGACCTTAGTGCAGCAGGGCTGGTTGAATGCCGTCAAGACCTGCTGATTTAAAGGGACAGAAGCAAAACATTGCCCATCTCATTTGATCCTTAGTTTATGATCTGGTTCGTGGTCCTAATTCGTGAGATTAACAGTACGGTCGTTAGGCCACACCTTTCGCTCCTTTCCTTCAAGATCACAGGTTTAGGACAGTCATCTCTTGTCATTAGTCCTATTTCACGGTCTTATATTTTGCTTATGACATTCCATAGTCTCGAGGCCTGTGAGACGTCTCCCATTTTCTACAGAATACCCTCCATGCTAATATTTGTCTTCTGTCTAGTTTTTTTAAACTCCCTCAACTGTGTTTTATATGCAATGGTCAAGATTTGTACTGTGTTGACCCAGTCTGATTCGATATGATGTCTTATACCTTATGACACCCTGTACAAGACAATACACATGTTCGTACCACTGTTAAACGCAATACGATTTAACTACAAAGTAACATAATGTGAACAGCTGTCTATTTAGAATGTGATTTTATTGCACGGATCGAGCAAACAATTTTATTACACACGTTTATTTAATAAGTAGAATGTGCCAACAATTCTGCATGTTTATCTTCTCTGAGTCTTCAGAAGGGACATCCTGGTTATCGACGTGGAATATTCATTATATTGCTGTCTGTCGACGAAGTTATAGGGATATCTACATGCATATTCTTTACTTTTATCGAATATTATGTTCCATTCGGACGTAAGCTGTTGTTACTAACAGTCATTCAGAGTATCCAACGGAGAATATTCGTTTTGAATTAAAACAATTATATTCGTTCTGAATAACTGAGGGTTTAGGGTTTAAAATCGATACGAACAGAAACCTGCTGCTGGAAAAAAATGCTAATGAAGGCTGGATAAACATAAAAAAATAAATTTATTCAAATACACAATACAAATTATATAGTGTTCTCATTATTTTCACATAAATCAGAGTCTTCACGTTTATAATGGTTAAAAGAAATGTAGGAAGAGGTCGCAGCATTTTTTGACACACTCTGCTTTTAAGCTTTAATTTGACTAATCAGTTCATTTATAGATGATCTGTAAACTGGTTGCATAACTGATCGCATATTTAAATATAACGGGTCCCATATTAATTTTCAGCAGGCAGCAAAATAGATTTTAATTAATTTAATATTCAATATTTTTGTACTCTTCATGATAATAAATAACTGATCTTAATAAGCTATTGATCTGAATCAAGAATAATTTGTATAAACAAAAAATGACAACTAATGGCCGTCTAACATTTTTCCCACAAATTTCAAAACAAAAATTGGTAATATTTGATACCAACACAGGTAAATATGTTTTTTAAGATGTTAAAAAAGTTTTCAGACTTAACCTCTCATTATATAAATTAAGAGCATTTGTATCTTATCCGCTTGTAAAATTGCGTTCCTTTTTTGTAAATAGAATGTTACAAAAATGTAGAATTTTCTATTTAAATTTTGCATATTATTTTCATTTTATTCTTTATTAAAACAAGCTCCTAGAAAATGAAATCCAAAATTAAAATCAAAACTTTTAGAAATAATTTTATGAAAGGCAGCTGTAATAATATAAAGACAAACACAAAAAAGAAAAAAAAATGTATACAAATATACTTATAAAACCTACTTTTTCATTTGATTATTAAAGCCTGCTTAATGACAATAACAGTTGGTTATTCTGATTTAATTACCAACCTTGACTTGAATGAGCCGCATTGCAAAAAGCGTTAGTGCTAGTCCTATTCAAAAACGGTACCTCAAACGGGATGTTCGATTAGAGATGAGTTTTTTATATCGAGCAACTAATTAACAGACCTGAGTTTACCATTTGTGTTGTGGAATAACTTAATTACAATTATAAAACATCTTCACAAATGGATATAAAAGTAATTCATTTTTTATTTTAACGGGCGTGTTGTCAATTTTCCATGCTTTTTCATTTATGAAAAGCTCAACACACGTGTAGGTATATGATTGACAGTTAATGACATGTTCCTGGTGCTGACCTGAATTTAAATACACCTAGATATAAATTCTAGTTCAAAAATGTGCGATGACAGAAGTAGTTGACACACATTTGAAAAAAAAAACTTAAAAAATGCTTTAAGTGCTTGTAAAAAAGCAATTGTTGTTGCCTATATAATGAAATCCAGGAAATAATTAATTACAGAGTATGTAACATATGTATTAATATTAAAACTTTTATTGTGTCTATTCTTTTATAAAACTGTTTATACACTGTTTTACAAAGTGAGCCAAAAAGTCCCGGTACGGCAGAATAACTCGGCGGGAGGCATATTAGGAGAAAATGTTAGATACAAAAGTTTTAGGATTTTTTCCTGACTATTTATTGGTGATCTTGGGTTTGACCTTGATCATGACCTTAAAGGTCATTTAAAGCCAAGCGAATTTTTTTAAATGGGACTTCATACTTTTGACGTCGGGAATAGAGAGAGCGGAAAAGTTTACCTTCAGATATGGCCTTGATGATCCTTTGATCTTGGGGATTCCCACAAGGTCAAACTGCGAACAGAACTACAGAAGTTGGCGCCAATAACTTTGAACACAAGCTTTAACGAAACAGAAACTCACCTTGCCTTAGTTGGCTGGGTGCACACATCACCTTGCCTTCGCCAGCTGGATATACGGCAATAACTGAGTACATGGTCATCACTGAATAAAACTAGAAAAATCGTAATGAAAAGAACTTTACATGTTTGTTTCGAGCTGGTCTGATGTAGCGGATTGACTTTGTGGGGATCTCCAAGGTCAAAGGAGGGGGGTCACCCAAACTTTTCCGCTCTCTCTATTCCCGGCGTCAATTTTCCACTCTCACTACTGGTATACATTATGGGACACACAGTATAAAAGAATATATTTTTCTATCCCCCAATCGTTTTACTTTTTTTATTATTTCTGTAAATTACTCTTCTGTATATTTTGTAAACTATTTTTGAACATAATGTCTTTCATCCGATATTACAGGTGCGCTAAATAGATCAATCAAAGTACATACATATATCTACCTTGTTATCATAGATACTCAAGTATCTACCTATTCTATAACATTACCATATGCGATATATGTATGTAAATAAGTACGTTAAGTGCAGTTGCAATTTTAACAATGCCATGTAGATTGATATCTATATTAGCTTACATAAACATTATCAGTAATATTATACAGGTACATACCAGGTGTGAAATGAATGTTACACCCGAAATGTAAACAGAGACGTTCGTTAACCGAGATAGACACAGACGTTACTGCGACGTTACACAAATAAGAGCGAACCGCCTACACTCCACGACCTTGGCTTTGGCGGTGCGAGGGCCATTCTCATTGAAATAGGGGGTACAAAATCGGCAACGACCCATCCACCATCCACCGAGTGGGACGTGCCCGATAGGTGTGGCAATTACATCTGTTTTATTTTACTCACAATCGGTTAGATCTTACGTCCTTCCTTTTTTCTTGATTACTTCATAATACACCCTGTATGTATGTATGTAAGTATGCATGAGACAGACTTGGTACTGTATTAATATAAACTAATGACTGTATTACTCTTAAAATTTTAAATAGTGTTATGAGTGCGTTTTTAACCCTAATTGGTCACTGGGGGTCACATTGACCACATTTTTTTTAACTTCTGGTAGAGTCCTTTAATGGTGGAAATGGGCCTTGGGCCGCCATCTACCATTAGTTCGTCTAACCAACTATACTTCTGTGCCGTTAGCGTGGCTTGGGAATCATCAGTGTTTGTCTAGCGTTCGTTCAAAGTAGATTGTAAAAAATCGTGGGGTCACGGTGACCCCATTTGACCTAAGTGTATTTTGGAGCGAAAACAAATTTTTTTGTGCTGCTGGTTATTAAAATTAATTTTCTGTAACGTAAGTATGAAATTCCCAGTAAAATCATCAGCTTCAGAAGATGAAATAAACCATGTTTCTGAACAGATAGTTTCGACAAGCTGTGCCATTCTAGAGTTGGTCTTCGTCTTTCTAGAGGTGGTGAAAGACCTCTAGAAAGACGAACCGTTGGCCAATGTGAATATTTTATGGTATGTTGGACCAGACTGAAGTAAATGCACGAATTCTTCTTCTAAGATAACCGCTCAGGATTGTCTACGCGAGTTATCGTTAGAATTAGTACGGCCGCAGTTGGAAGAGAGGCTCACTATGACAACTTTGCCAATAAATTTACGGTATGGCATCATGATTTTGAAAAAAGATTTACCTGCCAATGAAGAAAGACAATACCTATCCAAACGCCAACGTTGTCAAATTTGTAAGAGATAAAGATAAAAAAAAAAACAATAAAATTTTGTCCATCTTGCAAACGCCCAATGTGCGACAAACATAGGGCGTGTTTACATGTGTTGTGAGTGTGCGGGCGAAAATTGAAAAAAAAAAATATTTCTGCTCTACTTTTTTATATTTTATTATTAAATTATTACAATAAAAAGTATTTTGTGAAACAATTTTGTGTGATAATTATTATTGCTCCATTTGTATTGACTTTTCATGCGACATAGACAAATTTGTTTATACATTTTTCTCGCTTTTGATCTTCAAAATAAACATACTTTTTGGAACAGGCAATGTTGGAATAATTTTTGTATTAAAATATCGAGTTCGAAGAATACATGCTTATTGGTTATTTTATCGAAATCAATTCTGCATAAGACGTACGATTTTTTCCCAAAAAAAAAAAATGTTTTTCCCTTCTCTTAACTTCGCCGATGTTTTACAATATTTAAACAATCAATTTTAATTGAAACGACTATAGAATCTTCTCCCGGGAACCTTAGATAATATCTAAATATTTATTTTACAATTTTAGAACTAATTGTTGAAATAGGAAAGCACTTTTTGGGAGCTGGGATCACATTGACCACGTGTGACCACAATGTAATTCTACTGAGGTGTGACCAATTAGGGTTAAAGGATAATGGTATGTTAATACTACTAATATTAATAATATATAATAATATAAATAATGGTGTCATAAACGTTGTGTGGCAAAAAAAATCTTTCTGCACTTAACCATTGATATGCATATTACTATAACACATGTCGATGGTCTTATGCAATACTGGCACAACTCAAAAAATTGCCTTTTTGGGATTTCTGGTGCATCCTGTATTAGATTTATTCTTCTTTAATATGGAAGAACGGCACTGCTGCTTTAATATGCAATATTGTTATATAATTCAGTAAAAAAACAAACAATATCTAAATTCCGTTATAAAACACAGCGAATAATGTAAAACAAAAAATCTCAAACCGCGTTCCTGAAAAATATGGATTTTGGGTTGTGCCAGTATTGCATAAGACCATCGATGTGTAGCTATTACCACCTACATACACATACTATAGATAGTACTCGGTCGATAATCTGAGATGAAACAGTGATTTTTTTTTATGTACACTGTCAGGGTACTTAAATAAAGGATATCAAATATCGCGCACCTGTAATATAAACAAAACGTGATATAATTATAATCTTTTCAAGTTGCTATGTTAAAACCGAGAAATATTTGCAACATTCGAATACCACGTGTTATGTACGTACACAATAACACGCTACACAAATCAAATATTTACCCATGTCCCAAAAATGGTAGTCATTTGCACCGCCGAAATGGAGTCACCAGAAACCGAAATGAATAACGGGAATTTTACGGCCGAACATTTTACTAATTTTACTTAATATAGGCGTACTATTATTAGTATACGTATACTGGCTGTGCCAATTCTATACTATACACGGCAATACCAGAGTATAATTCAAAAATATAAGGTCACATGATGATGTAGATAAGACTTTTTTGCATATATTACTCTTTTAGAACATGACTGTCATCTGTTCGATGTTATTCTATTTCATTAGCCACTTTGTGGTTTTTCGTTAAAAAGTGTTATTTTGGTTTTCTTCTGTTAGTTTGCTTTGATCAATATGGGGTAATTTTGATTTGTTTTATTCATTTTTTACATTTGCGAAGAGCTCCCTGAAGCTACTCCCCCCCCCCCATTTTTGAAATCTACTGATTTTTTCAAGGTAGATCATTTGGTTATGATCTACGTTTATTTTCTGTTTGCTTGTAATTGTTTACATAGGATACGGAGTAGACTGTGTCAAAAAAATTTGTTTTTTTTTTCGATTAAATGTGCCTGAAGTTAGTTCAATATAAAAAAAATCTCCCAAAAATTGAGCTCAATATCTCAAAAAGTTGAGCTGGCGCATTGGGGGTCCCTTTCCCATTTAAAATACATGGGGGTTTTTTATTTTTTTTTTTATTCTTGAAATAACTACATGAAAAACATTTTTTTAAATTTTGGTTCTTACCGTTGTAAGCTACCCTGCCCCCTGAGTGCCGCCAGTGTGTCAAAAAGATGCTGACACCAGCAGGACCGGGAGGCAACGCCCGACATCGGGAGAGCAAGCGGACTAGGAGACGGTGACGCTCGTCGAACGCTACCCGATTTTACGTAGAGTAGTACTTGTACCCCTAATACTGTTTGTTTTCGAACCACTTGTAAGATAACGTAATATATGTGTCAGTGAAACCGCCGTGTATCTTTTACCGTCTTATAGGAAATTTAATTCTCTACAAAATTGCTCTTATGTTATTTTTTATAAACTCAACAGAAACGAAGTTACAGACCGCAGAATAGGAGAAAAAAATCAATTAATTTATTACAGAAAAAATATTTTTGATTTTTATTTATCTAATAATTAACTATATTTATTCATTAATTAACAATTCTCAAAATTAATATTATTTTAAAAACAACAAAACAAACCTTAACAATAAAACAGAAATTAATTGACAATTATTGGATTTATGAATTTATTTGTTTACTGTTGAGTCAACAGTAAACAAATAAAATTAATTTCTGTTTTTTTGTTAAGGTTTGTTTTATTGTTTTAAAATAATATTAATTTTGAGAATTGGTAATTAATGAATAAATATAGTTAATTAATTATTTGATAAATAAAAATCAAAAATATTTTTCTGTAATAAATTAATTGATTTTTTCCCCTATTCTGCGCTCTGTAATTTCGTTTCTGTTGAGTTTAGAAAAAAAAACATTAGAGTAATTTTGTAGAGAATTAAATTTCCTATGGGATGGTAAGAACCAAAATTTGAAAAAGAAAGTTTTTCATGTAGTTATTTCAAAAATAAGACAAAAAAAATCCCATGTATTGTAAATGGGAAAGGGGACCCCTCAATGCGCCAGCTCAATTTTTAAGATATTGAGCTCAATTTTTGGGAGAATTGATTATGTATATCGAACTAACTTTAGACACATTTAATCGAAAAAAAAAATAAAAAAAAGTTTTTTTGACAGTTTAATACGGAGAGTGAGTTGAAACTTTCATTAGCCTTCCGACCAATGGCCGCCTTTTCGTTTAATGGTTATTATTACTTACAGTAAATAAATGAGATTCAAAGGTGAGTGAATGAAGGACAGAAATACCGACAATTAAAGGAATCGCAATGGTCAAATAATTTACAAGTTATTGTTCGTCCATTCTCAACTCTTTTTCTCTAAATGTTTACAAAAGCAACAGGGAGTGGTTTTAGGTTTTAGAATCCCAGAATTCCTCATCTTGAAATTTTATTACCACTAATTATTTTGTCTATCCGTTTACTTGTCCAATCCCGATTCAGAATCTGAAATCATATTTTTGATATCTCAAATACTTTTCTATGCAGTAATTAGGTACCGACTGTAAAGTAAGATACCGTAAGTTTGGTTGCCCTAAAATTGAATTGCAATAGTAATGTTTTCAAATACCTACATAAATGTTTTTCCACGCGTGTGGACACGAGTGCTAACGATGAAAAAATCAGTTGCGTAAAAAATCTGAATTTCATAAATTCACAGAATTCACACAGAAACTGTTAGAATACTCTGATAGGACAGTCCAAATCTCATAAGAATGATAGCAGGCGGCAACACCAGCTTTTAAATTTAAACAATATGTTTGTGTTTGAATATGAAATCGACTAAATATTTGCTATATGGTATACCACGTGTTATTACATGGACGCTAAATATTTAACCATGTTCCAAAAGCTCGATTAACGTGACAAGAAGGTGTGAATTCGTGCTACTAAAATAATCACATGGTCGCGTGAGAACCTAAAACAAATGATGAGATTCTGGTGTCAGTGATGAATTGAATAACTTGAAACTTGATATACAACAGACTAAACAAAAAAATGGGTTAAAAATAAAAAATTAAAGGTTTCTTAAATACAAATAAACTTTCTAAAAAACTAATGTCGGAAAGCTTTCATTCATAAATCCCCAATGACTCACATCACTCTCTTCAAAATAAATTATCAAGATTTCATTTCTATATCATCGATTATTGTGCATCCCTTTTACAATTAATAAAAAAAAAAAAGAAGAAATCAATTGAGGACATAGTTTTAAATAATGGTTACCCAACTAGTAAATACACAAACTGAGAAGAAACTTAACGGATATGGCAACACCAAAATATTTTACTAAACTTGAATTAGCTTATTCATGTTATCAAAATCAGTTAAGCCTAATGCACCAGTAAAAAGCTATGTTTAATAAACCAGTACTTCCGTCTTAATTATAGCTAAAAAAAAGGTCTATATATAGAGTATCCACGTTAACTATTTATCTAAATAACTACGAATGAAATTTACTTCCATTACTACTATTCCAAAATTGTTAAACATACTATCATTAACGTCATATACTACAGTGGACACAGATGACAATTGCAATTTCTGCTCTGCAGTTATTTGTAGCACATGATTTCTGACTATTCTTAGTACTATTCTAATTTCTAGATTCGGTAAATATAGATGGTGGTCTATTAACTTTTGTCTGATGAATTACATCTAAAACTAAAGAACCTCCGCAGGATCCTTATGGGAAATGGATCTCGGTCAATCTCTCTGATACTTTGGGTTCTGGTAGTCAAGACACGCAGAACAAAAATCTCACTCACAGGGCACTAGCCTTAAAAATTCGTGTATTCAAGATGTAACCCTGTGAAGTTGAGTTTTTCGTGCGTTTTGCGTTTGTCTGTTGATGACAATATGTATGGCTATATATATTATGCCATTGTCATCAATCCCATTGACCATGATGTTCCATGATTGCAATAATCTCATGACCCCAATAATCCCACTTCAATGACCCCATTGACCTCAATTATTCCATGACCACAATGGTTTCATTAATACCGATGATCCCATTGGCACCAATGTAGGTATAATCCCATTGACCCTGATGATCCCATGACCGCAATGATTCCATTGACCACAATGATTCCACGACCCAATGATGCCATTGACCGACATGAATACATGATCCCAATGCTACCATCGATTCTGTTTTTTGTTTGTTCTTGTTTTTCTTATATTTTATTCTAGTTACCCGACCTGCAGAAAAGTAGTAGAATTGTAGAGTGAAGGCTTTCACAGCCGTTGTCTGATGACTCAGTAGTTTCCAAGTATGGCCGTGTATGATGAATTTTTATTTTTGACGTTTCGCCGATCACTCTGTCGGCTTCTTCAACTCTGAGCAGAGTGACGTTTCGGCGATCATACCTACTATTGGCTTCTTCAGAAGCTACTCTGAACACTGGCGAAACGCCAATAATAGAAATTCATCATACACAAATAATACTCGGAAACCACAGAATCAAGTAGTAGAATTTCTAGGAAACTCTCAGCTGTGTACAAATTAAAATCTATTAAAAAAAATATTTGACATATTTTGTAAAATTACACAAAAATAAAGTTAACAGACAGACCAACAGACAGAAAGTTTTTTCGCTTAAATTTAAAATCCCGATGTTTATGATCACTTTACGAGGGGGGTATCCAAAAATAACCGGAACAGCATTGCCGTGGGCGGAGCTTGTGTAGTACGCATTTCTGCCCCTAGGCGTGTATAGCGCAACTCATTGCCAGTTCAGTGCCGTCTGTGTTGTCGACCTGGCTTGTTCTATTCATCTGCAGTGATTGTTTTTGCTAGCGCTGGTTTGTTCTTGTTTCGTTTTTTATGATGGCAAGTTTAAGGTGCCATAAGAAATTTTGTTTTCTACTCGGTAAAAATGCTGCTGAAACTGTTTTAATGTTGCAAACAGCTTACAAAGCTGACGCTATGGGAAAAACTCAAGTGTATGAGTGGTTTGCTCGGTTTAAAAATAGCGACATGTCGATTGATGACAAACCTCGTTCTGGACGTCCATCAACTGCCCGACGAAACTATTGAAAAAATTCGAGAGCTTGTGCTCACACACCGTCGACAGACAATTGATCAACTGTCAGAGAATAGTAGGTTATCTTGGAGCTCGATTCAGCAAATTTTAACCGAAGATTTGGAGATGAAAAGGGTTGCTGCCAAGTTTGTTCCTCGGGCTCTGACTGACAAATCAAAAAGAATGTCGAATTGAATCATGTCGTGCTTTGAAACTGATTCAGATTTTCTGTCAAAGGTCATTACTAGTGATGAGTCATGGTATTATGGTTACGACCCAGAAACAAAGCAACAGACAAGCCAATGGAAAACGGCATTGTCACTCCGTCTAAAAAAAAGTTCGTCAAAAAAGACGATTTATGGCAGACATGAGACTGATTCTTCCACCACGACAATGCATCTGCACATACAGCCATCTCTGTTCACCAGTTTTTGACTAAAAAAGGCATGGTTCCGCTGCCCCACGCACCTTACTCGCCTGACCTGGCTCCGTGCGACTTTTTCTTATTTCCACGCACGAAAAGGGGCATGAAAGGACACCGATTTGATAACATCGAAGAGGTCAAGAAAAAAAACAGGGAGGAGGTGTCAGCCATTTTTAAAGTGACTACAAAAAATGTTTCGAACAGTGGAAGCACCGGTGGGACAAATGTATTAGTTGTAATGGAGAAATTTTGAAAGGGACAAGGTTGTTTTGTAAAAAAATTGAAAATATATAGCTTTTAAAAAATAATTCTGGTTATTTTTGGGAACCCTCTCGTACACCTACTTACCCAATAAAACATTTTTAAAACAATTTTCTTCAATGTTATATCTAAAGCTAAAAAAAATTACGGATACCGCATTACCGTTCGGAAAACTTTATCGTATCGTATATCTAAAAATAAACGTGTATCCAGTTTCGTGTTTTACCAGCAACGACCACGATCGCGGACGGCATGGAGGTCAAGGTATTATTTTTAAAAAATTTAATGTACAGAAAGTGCCGCGGGCCTTTCAGAATGCAACATCTGCACAGCGTGCTCTGAACCGCGGCTCACTCGTTTCTCAACAACCGTTCGGAACAGTTGAACGCTCTCGTAGGAGTGTTCAGTTTCCTGGGTTTTAACGAAATATACATATAGTAGAATATCATCTGAACGAAAACGGCGACTAATTAGAGTGAAGTCGTTATGCCCAAATGGGGCTGCAAACGGTACTTTTATCAATAGAATTAGCATATACGATGAACATGCTGGACTCGTAACTACTCATATCAGGAGAGAACTTTTACCGCTCGTGTTATTGGCATGTTGCAGGCTGTAAGGACAGGCTGGTAGTGAATGTTAAGGAACATTCACTACATAAGTGGTTTCAAAACATTCTGCAAGATCTACTTTTGACAACATAAAACATTTTGCATCTATTTATAACGCAATCCATTCACATAAATATTTATGTTCATAGTTAAAAGTACCGGTAGTTTCCGATATTCCCACTTTTCAGAGAAATTCCTCGGAATGGTGGATTTTGAAACTTCAGCAGGTAAACAAGAGAGCCAAGAAACATCGATCTTGAGGTTGAAAAATATAATGAAGTCCGTACTTGGCGGGAACGACGATCGGAAGCTGCTTTGATAACGGCTGTCAAGCTAACACTATTCGGCATAACGCACTCGCCAACCGCTTGTTTGAAAGAGATACTGTATTCTTAGCCCTCTTATATCTGGTATATACTACTGGGTACTGGGTGGTGCTAAAGTACACTCACGATGTTAAAGTCAGATACTGTTTTCAAGAATACATATGGGTCATTTCACGCGAGATTTACAATGAAAATTTTAATTTGACCGAAATATTTTTTATTGTTCTTTACACCAAAATATTCGACACGTATTTTTTTAGTTTTGGGGAAAACGCAAAAATTTCGACTTTATGAGTATTCGAAATCTGAAAGTACAAAAAAACACTACATTTTTGTTCGCTGATTACTCGGAAAGTACGGTACATTCGAAGAAAAAGCTAAGGCAATAAAATTTAGTATTTTTCTTCCTCTTTACATCTATGTGGTCAAAAAAAATGTTTGACAAATTTTTATTGTTTAATTAGCGACTTTTTATAAACAAATACACTTTTTTTCAAAGTTGGACATTTTTTTCTCAATTTTTTTTTTGCTATAAATATTGCTTAAACTATCAACAATTCACTGGAAAATTTGTAGAGTGGGTAGTCTGTAACTTTTTTAGATACAAATTTTTCAAGAGAGGCGAGCACGCTTGGAGCGCGCGCTGGACTCGTACGCACTCGTATAAACTCGTCGCGACTCGCGGTTGTTCCTGTAGACGTGGTGATTCCGCATTTTTGAGCCATCCTGCAGCAAGTGAGTCGCGTTTAACATTTTTTTTATCAACAATGTCAGTTTCATTTAAAGATCGTTGTTGCAACCCTTTTAAAGAAAGCAGTCACACCAAAAGTGTTAATAACAAAAATTTACGGCGCACATCGCCTTCCTTATGTAAAAATTGATATGTTTGAATGCAAACGATAAACTGTGCACATCGTGTAGACAAAAAATCGAAAGAATGTCCGATTCTGATTGTTGTGAGTATATTATTACTAAATTGCAAAATAATGAATTCAAAGTATTATTGTGACGTGCATTATTATCGCTTGCAAATTTTTGGTGCGTTTCGAATCTCAACGTACCGATTTCAATTTGCCATCGGATTCAGACCCTTCCGACGATGACACCTGTTCTCTTTTTTGATGACGAATCAGATGTAAGTTCAGAAAAATCTTGTTATGGATTGTAAATGTGCTTATTGTATTCATTTGTTAAAGGATCAGTCTAAAATGCGCTCTAAATTAATATCTGAATTAAATTTGATACAAAAGTTGATAAAAAAAATGTTAAACGCGACGCACTTGCTACAGGAACAACCGCGAGTTGCGACGAGTTTATACGAGAATCATCGCGTCCAGCGCGCGCTCCAAGCGTGCTTGCCTCTCTTCAAAAATTTGTATCTAAAAAAAGTTACAGACTACCCACTCTACAAATTTTTCAGTAAATTGTTGATAGTTTAAGCAATATTTATAGCAAAAAAAAAATTGAGAAAAAAAATGTCCAACTTTGAAAAAAAGTGTATTTGTTTATAAAAAGTCGCTAATTAAACAATAAAAAATTGTCAAACATTTTTTTTTTGAACACATAGATGGAAAGAGGAAGAAAAATACTAAATTTTATTGCCTTAGATTTTTCTTCGAATATACCGTACTTTCCGAGTAATCAGCGAACAAAAATGTAGTGTTTTTTTGTACTTTAAGATTTCGAATACTCATAAAGTCGAAATTTTTGCGATTTCCCCAAAACGAAAAAATACGTGTCGAATATTTTGGTGGAAAGAACAATAAAAAAAATATTTCGGTCCAATTAAAATCTTCATTGTAAATCTCGCGTGAAATGACCCATATGTTTTATTGTTCTGTTTTCTTTTCAGAGACGTAGGAGTTTTGAAAATGAAACGGTATCGCTTCACGAAAGAATTCAAATAGTTCCAATTTATTTCGAAACTGGAAGGAGCATTATTTCCACTCAAAGACAGTTGACAGTTGACCATTTCAAATCATTATGTTTAATGGCTCCAAAGAAATAAAATAACGTAGATAGGATTTAGAATTTATTTATAGGTCGATTAACCGACATTTAAATATAATACAGTTATATTCTTCGTACTCTTAACACTG
Organism: Aromia moschata; assembly: GCA_029963805.1. Classification (NCBI taxonomy): domain Eukaryota; kingdom Metazoa; phylum Arthropoda; class Insecta; order Coleoptera; family Cerambycidae; genus Aromia; species Aromia moschata. Next base: position 437,410 of record JAPWTK010000174.1, on the reverse strand, counting down.
ACAAAAACTATAGTTTCTAATCGTCTGTTAATCCTCAGTTTTAATGTATAATAAAGGATTGGAATTCATAGTCTCAAGACTGTGTTTTAATTAGATTTTTAAGTGACTCTTTAACAATTCGAGTTCTAGTAGATCCTCTAGATTGTTTCTATGAATCTATGTAAGTAGGTACTCTATTTCCATTCTAAATTGAAAATAGGTAGAAAAAAGCAAGGTTGTCAGATCTTTTCTAAAATTGCTAAGCTCACTATACAAGTATACTTCATACTTCAGTAAACTGTTAGTTCGTGACGTTCTTAGAAAGCTAGTTTGGAAATGTTTAAAAAAAATACATAGATATAAATTTATTAGTTAGCATTAAAATAAAGCGTTTAAAATTGCTGGAAAAAATAATTATAAATCAAAACAACTTTATGTATGTTACTATACTTAAGAAAATTTTGAAGAGCCGGCAACGTGATGCCGCGAATGCACCATTATACTATAGGATTGCTTTATATGTAACTAGCGACCCGCCCCGGCTTCGCACGGTTTACGACATCACATTAGAAACCTCTAAAATTATCAGTGTTTCTCTACTATATTATGCATGTATTATACATATAAACCTTCCTCTTGAATCACTCTATCTATTAAAAAAAACCGCATCAAAATCCGTTGAGTAGTTTTAAAGATCTAAGCATACATAGGGACAGACAGCGGGAAGCGACTTTGTTTTATACTATGTTATGATGATACATCCAAATACTTATTCGGTCCACTGTGCCATAAATTTTTTACGACGTCGTTAAAATGATTTACGACTTTAGAAATTCTACGTGTTTAAGGCGCCAGTATTTCAGCTAGGTTTATTAACACAGACAATTTTTTGAGATTGTCTGGCTAAATGAGCATTATTTACAGCAAATTATATTACAAATATTAAGAGTTTTGTATGTAGGCTAATTTTAATCTCCTATACTGATTTGAATGAAAATAATTATTTCACAATTTTCGAATTTATAAAAGATATATGCACGCCCATGGAATCATAAAGTTGCACCGCTTTTTTTGTTCTCCAGGCGTATTTATCATTTTCAATTAAAATTAGAAGGACTATACCTATATATCTCTTTTGAAGATTTTTTGGATATCTATCGCAAAAATAAACGCAATAATGTCATAGTCACAAATATACTAATTTTAATACAAATATACATTTAATCTTGCAAACGAAGATCGATTATACAGGATTCCGTTTTTTTCGAAAGATTAAAGGGTATTTTTGTTATCCTGTCTATCAAGTGTCATTTGTCCAAAGACAAGTGCTTTTAAGTCATATATAATAACATTTAATGATTAGGCAATCAAATAGCAGGTACTTTGCAACAATTTTATTGGATATTCCTGCTAAGTAAATACTACTCTAAAAACAATAACTTAACATAAATATGGTTAACAGAATAAACGGTGCAATAAATATGACGAGTGTAAATTAAGTAATGTGACTGGCAACGTAGCGCCCGATCTAGAAACACTGCGACTTGGAAGGGCGGTAGGTTAACATGTAATGCACCTTCCATTCAAGTTTGAACTTGTTAGAGTCATTTGTTTGTTCTTTGTGACTGTTTTCGTAAGCCGATTTTTTCTAGTGCGTTTTAAAAATGAGTGACATTAATTTTGAGCAACGGTGTCCTATCAGGTTTTGCTTCAGTCTTGGACACAGCGTAACGGATACTTTTGCAAAACTTCAACACGCCTACGGAGACAGTGTTTTTTCAACAGCCCAGGTTTTTCGATGGTTAAAGGCATTCTCAGAAGGAAGAGAGTCAATTGAAGATGAACTAGGCAGCGGAAGGTCTTGATCTTCAAGAACCGATGAAAATGTTGACAGAATACTTGATCTTGAACGTTCAAATCATCGGTTCTTGAAAAACTTCGATAGAGAGTCATGCGTGTGAGACCAAATATCAAGAACAACTGGATGTCGCATCACCTTGTGACACGGCCATTTCAGTAAACGAGTTTTTAGCCAGTAAGAACATTCCTGTGGCTCTTCAGCCTCCTTATTCGCCTGACTTGAGTCCTTGTGACTTTTTTCTTCCCGAGATTAGCTCAATCATCTGAAGGGACGTCATTTTGGGACCACAGAAAATCAAACGGCTGTAACCGACCAGTTGAAGGCTATTCCAGTATATGAATTCCAGCACTGCTACGAGGAATGGAAGAACCGTCTCCAGCGCTGTGTGGCTTCCCAAGGAAGTTATTTTGAAAGAGGCAATACTGAATTGTAATTCTATTGGATAAAAAAGTTTAAAAAAATCAGTCTACTTAATTTACACACCTCGTATATCCAGTATGAGAAAAAATATTAGAAACCAAGTACAGTAGATTAAACGGTTGGATGCATCAGGTTAGCATAATTTTAGTCGAAGTCAGTTGTTAAAGGAATATGTTTTAAAACATGTACATATAAACAAAAGTCACTGAAGTAAGCTTACCTTGTTTAACGGAGACAAATCTGGTGTTCAAGGCGGCTACAAAACTGGCTTGAGGAAGGGAATCTTCTAAGGAGAAGAGTTCATCTTTCGTGACTGAATTTGACCGCGTCTTTAGAACAGCCTTTGAACCGATAGGGCTCAGGTACGCCCCATTTCTATCTCTCAGAGCTAGTTGACCGCTGTGGTATTCCGCGGTGAATAGACAGTCTTTATTGCAGGTATCTACTAGTTTGCCTGAAATATAAATTACAATAATTAATAACTTCTCAAATGAAAACAAACGTAGCATTACACTATTGTAAGCCTTGATCTTAGCAGACAGTAAAACCACGAGTAAGTGTGATTATGGTTAGGCGATAATCTTATTGGATAGCGGTTTCTGTGACGTAAAGATCAAAACTTACGCCATCTACAACGCGTGCGGTCGGTCATGTCTACTTTTGAGAATTTCCATGACAACTGGCCCACTCACTTTTAGAATTTGCTAATATCAAAGGAAGCAGTCAGTATTATATATGAGTAGTTCCATTACTTTTCGAACATTTTCTCGGGAGGGGTCAATCGATTTTGCTGCAAGTTCGATTTTGCTGAAGTGAGATTATCGAAGTATTTTATATAGTATCCCCACATACCAAATTTCAGTCCTCTAACTGTCATAGGTCAGGAGAACAAGCCGTTTAAAATTCCAAAAATTACTATTTTTATCCTACTTTTAAAAAATTCAGTTATCCAATGCTTCAAGCCTGAATCGAATGATTCGTATCAGGTCTTGTTTAGTACATTCACCAGTATGTAAAAAAATATCTTAGACCTCTAGACCATTTGAGCTTGTTTTATAACACAGTTAAAAACAATGAAAATTTCCGTAAAATGACCATTTTCAAATGGCTGCCAAAAATTCAATTTTCAATCGATCTTCTTTTGTTAGGGCTCCTTTTTTCGTAAATGTATGCCCTTCAAGCAAGGGACTCAAAAAAAAATTATTTGCGTGCAGGGATCGCTAATATTCCGCTTCAAATTTGGCAGATTTTGAAAAATCGCTAACTTTAACCTTCCAGTACTCATTTCTATCAACTCCAAATCTCACAAAAATTTAACTGGGTAGATTGCTTGATACCTAGAACAACCCCTCACAGGGATTTTCTTGGCCCGAACTTCTGTGATTTTCTACAGTCTTCTGAATATTGGCAAAATTAACAATAATACTGTTTTTTAAATTTTATATTTGTAAAATCCAAGGATCAATTTATATAAGTCAAAAACTCATTTTTCCTAACTTCACTTGTTAATTAAACACTGACGCATTAATTTGTTGTTGGAATTTCGGTACAATAGTTACACGTATTGAGAGGTACGCATTCCTGTTGAAAAATCCCGGTTGGCATTTTTTTTTAAACAGACCGATTTCTTCGATCTTTCATTTTTTCGATCTCTTTTGCCTGGAGTACATATTGTCTATTTAATTTTTTATTTTGACGGCTTTGCGCAGGTAATAGTCTGCCGCCATATTAAGTTTATCTTTCGACGTATTTTGTGCCGCCCGAAAACCGAGGTCGGTCTCCTTGTTCTAGTCTTCTTGCCGATAACCATGAGTAATATAGACTTGCAACTTGTGGGTAAAGTATATGCTTTTTAATGAGTTTTGTTAACTATACTGACTAATAGATATCGATAGTAGTGAATTATCATTTTTCAACATGAATGGAATTTTTCTTTTCTTTTTTCTTTTGATATTATTGGTGGTTTTGTAACTTTTATGTTTAGATTGTTTAGAAATAAAAAGTAAACACTGTATACTTCATGGGAATATACAAATTTTTGCAAAATAATTGTATTGTTTGTTCATTTTGTCTTCTTAACTGACCTTGATATATGTTATTAAAAGTATTTAAAAACAGGCACAACGCTGAGGAATCGCAAAAATGTTTGACAGAAATGGAGTATGGAAGAACTTTGTTTGCACTACGTTATTCAAACTTACTCTTAAAAATTTTATTGGACTTCTCATAACCGTAGTTAAAATGGATTGCACTGAGGACATTAAACACAAATATCCTGAAAACGGTTACTAGGAAGATCTTTAAAAGGCGAGTCTTTTTTGCGTAGAAATAAGAGGAAAATTGCCATCTTTAATTAAAACGTAGGTAAACATTCTGACGTGCCCTCTATGTAGAAATTATTAACAAATTACGATCCCTCCAATAAATATTTTCACCCAAAAAATCTGCAGTTTATTTGTGCCCCTTTATTAACGGGACACTCTGTATTTTAACGTCATAATGCTGTTATGTATAAAATAAAACACCAAAATCTTGTAAAGGTCGAACATACCATTTTATATATAACTAGAGTTAGAGATTAGAGAATGTAGGCCTAAAATGCTAAATCAAAAATTGAAAAAGGCAGTCTCAGGAGGCAGTTAAAGGAAGCACAAAAAATATGTTCTTCTATTTATAGCACAAAATAAATGAATAACTGACATAAATAAAAAAATATATAAGCAGTGTCAGCTTAAAGCTGAATGTGAACATGTTACCGGATCCAACTGCAGTCAGAGTGCAATAAAATGCAGATGCATGTATTCCAACAGACACCTGCATTGTGCATTCCCTCAGTCTATATCAGATTATATAATAATATACCTGTACTTAATAACAACAATTCATACAGCCGTTTCCTTCGTGAATGTTAAATGTAACGTTATCTAACTATTTAAATATATAAAATTGCTGTTGGCGAAAGCCTATTCTAACAATAAGCCTAGAATTCCTTCTTTGAACTCAAAAACAATAATCGTAGCAAAACGTTTGTGGTATACCTAAGTATATACATATGTATATGTAGTTCGAAGGTGCTTTTGTAATATCGGGACAATCATATAGGATAAAAATTTTAGCGTTTAGATAGCTAAAAAATGAAACAAAAATTCATTTTCGTTCAAAGAAAATTGATACTTACAAATATAATTGATGGTTGATAAATCTTCGATACCCACAACGAATTTCACTTTTTTTAATATATATTTACAAAATTCAATCAAATAAAGCAATAAAAGAGCTACTTAAGTGTGTATGTGTAAGTATGTGTATTTTTCTCAACAACTTTTTTTAGAATAATTATAATAATAATTTCTTTACTTCAAAAATATTCCGTCTTGATTTTTTAATACTATAATTCAGTATTTTTATACTATAATTACATATGTATACGAGGTGTGTAAATTAAGTAATGAGACTGGCAACGTAGCGCCCTATCTAGAAACACTGCGGATACGGGACTTGGAAGGGCGGTAGGTTAACATGTAAGGCACCATCAATACAAGTTTGAACTTGTTAGTCATTTGTTTGTTCGTTGTGACAGTTTTAGTAAACCGTTTTTTTCTAGTGCGTTTTAAAAACGAGTGACATTAATTTTGAGCAACGGTATGGTATCAGGTTTTGCACGGCGCAACCGATACTTTTGCAAAACTTCAACACGCCTACGGAGGCAGTGTTTTTTTCAAGAGCCCAGTTTTTTCGGTAGTTTAAGGCATTCTCAGAAGAGAATCGAATGAAGATGAACCACGCAGCGGAAGGCCTTCATCTTCAAAAACCGATGAAATGTCGATAGAATTCGGGATCTTGTGAGTTCAGATTATCGGTTGAAGACAAGAATGATCGGGGAAGAGTTAATTTTGAATTACACCACTGTTCATCAGATTTTGACTAAAGAATTGAGGATTCAATTTTCAAGAGATTCTTGAAAAACTTCGAAAAAGGGTCATGCGTGTGAAACCAAAGACCAAGAACAACAAAGATGTTGCATCACGAAAATGCGCCTTGTCACAGAGCCATTTCAGTAAACGAATTTTAAGCCAGTAAAAATATTCCTGTGGCTCCTCATCCTCCTTATTCGTCTGACTTGAATACTTGTGACTTTTTTCTCTTCCCGAGATTGAAAAATCACCTCCATGGACGTCATTTTGGGACCATAGAAAACATTCAAATGGCTATAACCGACCAGCTGAAGGCGATTCCAGTATATGAGTTCCAACTATGAGGAATGAAAGAACCATCTCCAGCGCTGTGTGGCTTCCCAAGGAAGTTATTTGGAAGGAGACAATACTGATTTGTAATTCTGTTCGAATAAAAAAAATAAAAAAACCAGTCTCATTACTTAATTTACACACCTCGTATATCATTTTGTAAAAAACTGTTTAAGCTTTCAATTAATTTAAACTTAAGTGGACAACATATGTTCAGTTAAGTGAAGAATTCTATTGAGATTCTTCATCAAATATTAATAAAACGTTGTAGATTCGTTGGACGCATCCACAGTACATATTTTAAATGAACTGGACATTCTGGACATCATCACATACATTATTGCACCTTTGATATTGCAGGAAAACACATTTTTCTCTGTAAATTCCACTAAATGTATTTAAGTAGTCGCAATTAGTCCGTGTTAAACTTGTTTTGGGATTCTCTGGTGTGCTACAATTAGGTCGGGAATGTCTTTCTGCCAAGGTCGAATTTAAACACAAAGAAATAAGGAATCGCGTAAAATAGAGCTGGTATTCGACAACAGATGGCTTTGGGTGAAACGAGATCTCAACATAAAGGAATTAAAATGCGAAAACGCAGTACATCAGGGGAAGGTTGCAGATATACAATATTGTAGCAAATCGAAAATTTTATCAGGTCGAATATAGAACCTATTGTGAATAACACGTGGTTCCATATTCTGGAAATTGAAATGGAATTTGGAAAATATACTGTGTGTCCCAGGATAAGTATAAAAAGAGGTGTAAAAGACAAATAATTTTCGAGCTGCAATCGGACCTTTTGGGATCAAGTCCTGCTTAATTTAAAAGCAATTTTTATCGTATGTTCATTTTCGAAAAATCAAGTAGATCTTAGCAGGAGCAATTTAATTATTTTCTGTGTAGGTAATGTGCCTTTTATAAGCAGAATATCGAAAAAATATATTAAGAGACGTTGTTCAGAGTTAAAAAGTATGTCAAATTCCAAAATCATCAGCCCACTTTGACTTTTTTTAGTCTTTCATTTAAATTTCTAATTTGTAGAAGATATAATTTAAGAAGATATAGAAATAAACTTCCTTACTGAAATTAGAGGCGATTGTTCTCTTTTGATGATTATGAAGAAATACTGATCAGGTTGGGGAAACTGAAAAGAAAACAAAATGAAGAATACATTTCAATATATGTAATTATTATTGATTCATATTTGTTCAAAATCGTTAAATCTTCCATGTGAAAACTTGTTTCCTAATTGTGAATCCTTATCAAGTGTTTCACATCTTCTACAGAAAAGTAAATCTAACTAGTAACTTAAATGTTGGCAAAAAAAAAAAAAAAAAAAACAAAGTTGGCTGATGATTTTCAAATTTGGTGTACAGCTATACTTTTTTAATTCTGAAAAACTTTTAGCTAATAAATGGGATTTGCAAACAGCGGCTAAAAGTATAGAAATAGTAGTAACACGTGTCCTCTGTAGATGTTACTGACAACACAAAACTGTTAGTGATACAAGCAACTGTGCGAAATTCGGGAAAATAATGTCCGTGTTGTGTCTCTCAATGTATCTCCGTTCATGTGAACTATTTTGAATTTGCACCTTTAACTTCAGTAGATGTGAAACGGTCATTTTTCTTCTACAACCGTAAATACGGGCCAAATCACTCACATTTAACGAGAATAAATGCAAAAAAACTACTGGTGGTGGCAACGTACGCCCAAAGCAATGAGGACAGTCGGTGTTTGTGAATGACACAAGCAATAGGTATGTACATACATTATTAACACATTTTTACTCCTGTCTTTTCGATCTCACATATGTCATTGTCCGTCAATAACTTAACGGATTACGAGTCTGGCCTTGCGTTACAGCACACGTTGGGAACCCTCTTCATAAGTATAACACACGAAAGTACTACTATCCTCTCACAAGTTCACCATATTTTATTTTGAAATTATATCACACTACTCAACGTATTGGAGGTTGTATACTAGCTGTCAGAGAACGACTGCGATCAAATCAAATTGAGAATCATTTTTACATTTTTTTTTATTTTGCGCGAGAAAAAAATTAAACAGATTTCTATTATCCTATTTAACTAGATCACGTACGTTTTAATCTTTTCTTTTATAAAGAATTGATTGTCTGTCCAATCCAATAAAGGATGTAATGTTTAAAATTCGAAAAATGTCATAATGATTGTCCATGAGATAATATGTATGTGAAAAATATTTTATCAACATTTATCAAGTGAATGAATAATAATTTCTTGACAAATCTATCTGGCAATTATTAATGTACTATGTACATAACAACAACTGATGTCTCATTATATAACTACATAAAATATATTCTCATATAAATTTCAAATAGAAAAATAAAAGGTTTCTAATATGATTTTACATTGAAATAAAATAAAACCGCTGACAATGAAATCACTACTTCCACATCCAATTTGTTCACATTTAATTAGACTAAATCGCTAAAAATATCAGGCTAAATTGCCAAGTGTCTGAGATATTTGAAAACAATCTTTGTGTCCTTTATGAGCTGTATGATCCATATGACTTTTATAGCCAATATGGCCATTATGACCTTTATGACCCATATGACTTTTATGTGCTATATAACCTTCATCACCTATATGGAATCAATGATCTGTATGAACTTAATGACTTCTATCACCTGTATGACATTTATGATCTTGATGAACCGAATTGACTGTAGCTCGCATTGTTTATGAATTGATGTGAGATTCGGGCATTTGATAATGACTTTCATTGTTTCAGCAATATATGTCTACACCTTAGAGATATGCTTCGGAATTTTTTATAGGTTTAGACTGTAACTTTATATAATTGATAACAGTAAACATCATGTTCCTAAAATCGTTTTTGACTAGAACATATAGTTTTTTAAATAAAATTTGTTTCAAACCTCCCCTACTAGGAGGTTTGAACACCTTTCAGGAGTATTGACGCAAAGATAAATTCTCAATAATAAAATAAACCCCCAAAATAAAATTTTATTAAGCATACAAAACGGAAAAGGACGTACAAATAGTAAATAATACAAAAAAAATAATAAAATTGTAATAAGCACATTTTTAAACTAAGAGAAAAACGATAAAGAATAAGATTATCGTCTTAGTATCATATTAGCAGAGACTAACATCATATTAGCTAGGTGATAACACCTAGCTAATATTTTCAAATTTGCCTAAGTTTAAAGGAAATTTTAAATTTTTGTTTACCCTTGCTGTACCTCCAACAAAGGAGGGTTTAGGAAGTTTCATGATTTGCTAAAATCCCTGTTGCTTGCGTCCTACAAACCATTCGATGTCAGAAATAACGTCTAAAATTCGTGCAACATAATATTTCACGGTTTATTTATTACTGAAATAAAATAAATTACATATATTGGAACTTTGATACATGTATCAAGCCTCCTTTTGATTTTTGTATCAATGCACCCTCATAGCGAAGCACAAATAAAAAAAATATTTTTCACACACCTAACACTTTACCTATATAATTTTACTAAATTCATAGTAAACGCGAAAAATGCTATTACAATCTGAGGTACCATAATAAGAATAAGTGATAAAAATCTTTCGAAAAACTTAAATAAAACAATATGCCTACCTTGCAAAAATTACAAGTTCGGTCACAAAAAACTTATTCGCACGTATAAAGCAAATGTTAGGGCACTAACTGAATAAATTCTAATGAGACGATATTTATGCAAAGTAGGATAACAGTCATTGAAGAAGGAGCTGTCAGTTGTAATTACTCGCCAAACTAAAATGCGTATGCTCTCAGGCCTCCTAATTTTCCCCTACACGATTTCATTGAGTTAACACATTAATAAACACTACTGGTGCTCTTACTAGTTCCTAGTAACTGCATGTTACTAAACTAACAATTTGTCAAAAAAAAAAATGTTTTTTTAGAGATTATATCACATCTTACGATGTTTCTACATTTTTTAATTATTTTTGATGTTCTTGACTGAATTCTTCATTTTTATATTGATATCAAAACTTATTCAGTTATATTACATTTATTTTTCCCGAAATTGTCTGTCAAAACCAGAATTATACATTTTTTGTCCAGGTACATTCAGAAACTCAGATATTGAGTGTACCCTTCGTAGACACCCATAATTTGCCTATTGGTGTTTTTATTTAAGACACTGCAATTTTGTGGTTTTCCGCTTTTAACCCACTGTGCGCCCGACCCTTGGGGTTAGCACCGTCAACAGTTAACTACCACAAGATGCAGATGTGCATTTCAGTCAAGCGAGTATCAATGTCCACGAGAAGCACAAATATGTATGTATGTACCGGGTGGGCAAATTTCGATGTTTTTATAGGGTATCTCGGTAACTGTAAGGGCTATGGAAAAATGAACCCACCTTTCCCGACCTCTTTTTTCGAGATAAATTCATTGGTGAAAACCAGAATTTGCTATATCTTTTCGTTTTCGAGTTGTAAACGAAAATTGATTTTTTTTGAGTTTTCGATTGGTGTCGATAACTCGGTTGTTTGTAAAATTAGAAGAAATCTGTTTGCACGTTCTACAGGCACTTTTTTAAGTAGAATAGGATTTCCTTAACAGATTTTTTATATCTTGTGTAGTTTTCGAGTTATGGCATAAACTTCTATTTTTTTAAATGGAAACCATAGTTGGCTATGATTTAGCTAAAAAAGAGGATTTTTTTCTCTTTACAACGATATATAGTTTGTGGGGTCTATGATGAGTGTTTATGCGGAAACAGTTAAAAACATATGTTTTCTAATAAAGGACAGTATAGTAATTTCAATGATTTTGCACAGTAGGCGCCTGTCATTTTGAAAACAGAACAGTTGGATATTGGGATGTAAATACACAGTTACACATTACTGTTTGATTAATTGTTTATGTTTGGTTTTTGCTTGCATTATAGTTTTAAAGTTTCGATCAAAGAAATTGACAAGGCGCGATGGCGTATCAAAATTACGAAAAGTTTAATATGCTAGAGTGTTTTATTCAAAATGGATATAATTCTGAAGCTGCATCGGAAGCATATTTTAATCGCTACCCTGAAAGGAGACAACCTAATATGTCCATCTTTGGTAGACTAAAAAGAAAACCTCGTTGAATACGGAGGATTTAATAAACCAAGACCAAAAAATTATCGTATTCAAGATGCTGAGGATGTTGCCATAAATGTTGTTGGTATGGTAGTCGTAAATCCTTCAATTTCAAGTAGGCAAATTGAAGCAGAGTCTGGTATATCGCGACGAAGAGCACTTTCAGTTAAAAAAACACAAATTTAGACCTTATACAATAAGGAAACAACAACAGCTCCTTCCAACTGATCCTGAACGCCGACTGGATTTCTGCAATTGGTACCTACAACAAATTGAGCAAGACCAATTATTTTTTAAAAATATCATTTGGACAGATGAAAGTTACGTAAGTAGTGCCGGAATTTTCAACCGACACAACAAACATTATTGGTCTGAAGATAATCCTCATCAGACTGTTGATGTTCAAAATCAAGGACGTTTCGGTTTTAGTGTATGGTGTGCCCTATATAATAACCGCATTTTAGCTTACCAACTTTATGATGACAATTTAAATGGTCAACGGTATTACAATATGATAAACTACCACATAGTAGAAGAATTTTTAGACAACTTGCCACTTAACGAAAGACGACATGTATTTTTTCAACAAGACGGGGCACCACCCCATAATACTAATTTAATCTCGGAATTATTAAATACTAATTTTGGGGAGAAATGGATAGGGAACAATGGGCCAGTAAAGTGGCCTCCTCGGTCGCCAGATCTCTCACCGTTAGATTTCTTTTTTTGGGGAACCATTAAAGACAATTTATACAAAAAGACAAATAATACACTGGTTCAACTGAGAGAAAATCTTATAGACTGTCTGAATTCCGTTTCAAATATTCACATCTATAATGCAACAAAAAGTGTTTCAAAGCGATGTGAACTGTGCATCGCAAACAACGGACGACAATTTGAAAACTTTAGGTAAATAATCATGCTCGTATTTTTTTTTAATCTGTCTAGTTTTGTTTTTGTAAAATATATTGTATCGTATTTTTTACATACATTATTTGTTACAAATTTGATTGTTAAGTGTGTTAAACTTTCTTGTTATGAATATGTTATAATTAATTATTAATTAGTCACTAATATGTCATAATTAGTTATTTAAGTTTAATATACCATTCATTATATACGACTGTTACTATGTATTTATGTTACTTTTCGCAGGAGTAAATTTCCATAGCAACAGTTATTATTATTAAAACATTGTTGTAACAATGTGTTACATTGTTGTAACAAATTTACTCTTCCTGCAAATAAAAAACAAAGTAAGTATACATATACAAAAAATTAAAATTTTTAACTGTTTCCGCATAAACACTCATCATAGACCCCACAAACTATATATCGTTGTAAAGAGAAAAAAATCCTCTTTTTAGCTAAATCATAGCCAACTATGGTTTCCATTTAAAAAAATAGAAGTTTATGCCATAACTCGAAAACTACACAAGATATAAAAAATATGTTAAGGAAATCCTATTCTACTTAAAAAAGTGCCTGTAGAACGTGCAAACAGATTTCTTCTAATTTTACAAACAACCGAGTTATCGACACCAATCGAAAACTCAAAAAAAATCAATTTTCGTTTACAACTCGAAAACGAAAAGATATAGCAAATTCTGGTTTTCACCAATGAATTTATCTCGAAAAAAAGAGGTCGGGAAAGGTGGGTTCATTTTTCCATAGCCCTTACAGTTACCGAGATACCCTATAAAAACATCGAAATTTGCCCACCCGGTACCTCATGCCTTGCACCATTTCAGAGGATGTAATGCGATATTGCTTATCAATAGTTATACGTTTATATGGGGGTATGTTTTCTAGGTGGGCTAATGAACATTTTTATGTAATTAGCCGGTATTTTTCGGATTAGCAAAATCTTCGGTAAAAAAATATGTTATGAGACGAGGAATATTTATTATAAAATAAATAAAGGATAATAACGTGAATAACATATTGTCGGTTTAAGGGAAAAACTCATTAAACAATACCACACCAATTGTAAGAAATTTGCAATCGTCGAACAAGAGACGAAAAAAGTTATATTTCTTGCCCCTGTATACCCACGCCACTGTCCGTGCGTAGGTAGTTCGCACTCGTGTGAATTCGTGTACTGTATTTATATATTACATGATTTTGTGTCGATTTCTGCAATAATGGCACAGTCGTTACCATTTGTAAATAGACTGAAAAATATGATGAAAATAACAAGGATTTTACAATAGATGGATCACATATTTTATGCATTCCTTGAAATCATCGATATATATGTATTTCGTGATCGCCGAGAGTGTAAAATACATTTAAATTCGAATATCCATAAAAAAAATATACCTGGCACAGTTAGAAAAGAAGAATTTTGGTTTGATTTGTGCATAATGTTTTGCGCATGTAGCCTCACTTGGAACGTGGTCGACAATACTTACTTTAGACGTTTTTTTGGCAAATATGTATCCGATTTTCCATTGCCTACTAGCCATATATTCCGGAAAACATATTTACAGAAGACATATCAACGTGTCATAGGAAATATCAGACATACGTAATAAATTTCTGTGGCTGACAGTGGACGAAATAACAGATTTTCGCGGTAATAAGGTTGTTAATGTTCTGATACGAATTTTAGGTGTTTCAGATACATATATCGCCCCCGATATTGATAGCTAATAAACGAGTTTTGCAAACAGCGGCTAAAACCATAGAAATTGTATAACACGTGTATTATCCTCTGTAAAAAATAATAATGTACTGATGTTAGTGACAACAAAAAAACTGTTTGTAATACAAACAACTGTGCAACGATCATTTTGCCTCTACAGCCGTATATACAGGTCAAATCGCTCAAGTTTAATGAGAAGGAATGCAGAGAAGACTATGAGGTGTGGTTATTAAATAACCGAACTGATGCTGCTACCAGCGCGCTGCGAGCGTATCGTGACAAGTTTGAATAGAAGTGTGACTGGTGACACTTTACCCATCTTGAGCTCGCTGGACAAGCCAGTGGGTCACTCAGTTTGACTGTAGCAGTCGTTTGAATTAGTCTACGCACCAGTGACCCGTTGAAAAAATGTTAAGCTATCAGATGGAGCAACGCGTTAATCTCAAATTTCTTGTTAACCTGGGGAAAACTTTTACAGAAGCTTATGCAATGTTAAAAGAAGTGTACGGGAATGAATGTTTATCCCGCACACAAGTTGTTGCATGGTTTAAATGGTGTAAGGGGTGTGAAACGACCGAAGACGATCCGCGCCCCGGACGACTCATCAACGTCAAAAACGGACGGAAACATTGAAAAAAAATGGGTGAATTAATCCGCGAAGATCGTTGCCTAAGCATCCGAGGGCTTGCTGTTTGTTGATGTGGTCGCCAGATTTTGCACGAATCATTCAACATGCGCAAAGTTTGCGCAACACTCCTCACTTCCGAGCAAAAGGAATCAAGAATGAACATTTGCGCTGACATTCTAAAGAACATTGACACTGATCCAGACATGTTAGACACGGTGACACTGAAAAGGATAAGATTCGAAAGTGTGGAAGCGGTTAAAGCAAAAGCGACGGAAGTTCTGAACCATCTGACAGAAGCAGACTTCCAGCACTGCTTTCAACAATGGAAGTCGTATGGAGCGGTGTAGAAATTGCCAACGGGAGTACATTGAAGGCGAAAAAGTTGCTACTGTAATTGGTAACGAATAAAAAGTGTTCTGACAGCAGTTCGGTTATTTAATAGCCACACCTCGTACTGGTCGTGGTAACGTACGCTCAAGCAATGAGGACCGTCGGTGTTTCTGAATGACGCAAACAATAGGTATGTACATACCAAGAAGACTAGAACTAAGGAGACCGAACTCCGGGTTTTCGCTGTATAATGCGACGGGCTCAAATATGTCCGCCTCCAGAGGCGCTGTAAACAGTAGTGTACCCTGGTTGCTACGGTATATAAACAGATATCTATACGTATACTGCGGTTCTGTACTAATCTGTGTGTGTTAGAGGTTAGAGTCCGTGGTGCGAATACATTTGACAGGCGCTCGATATTTTTCATGTCAAAGGTCAACATCGTCCAAAAATTAAACTTTTCAAAGTCATTGCGTAATGTTTTAATAAATTTTCACGGTCAGTACTGCGCAATAGTGTGAACTCGTATAAAAGGGTAAGGCAAATTGTAGGTACGTAAATGTGGAAATGCAATGTTATTGTGAAACCTTTACAGAGATACATACGTGTCTAAAAGAGCAAGGGAAATTTCACAGATACATGCGAAATGAAAAAATCAGTTATTTTACCCACCCAGCACCTAATCGCTCCCTTTTCCCGTTAACTTGTGGGACTAATACTACTTTTCGCACGATTTTGGTGGTCAAACTTAGTGTATATTTTTGTTTTCTGGGTATCTGACGAAAAAAAAAAACCGCTAAAATTGCAAAAGTGGCTTATCTGAACAATGACCCTCAAAATATTTCATGTTACGTGCTTCAGCGTTAACAATACAACAAAGGAAAATATTTCGTTTCATACATACATCAGTAATTTGAAATAACGTTCGGTTATTCGTACCGCTTCTTATATCACACAATGCAACACAGCGCTTTCGAACCATATTTATTTTGTATGTATTTTTGCTAAAGCCAAACGGCATGTAAGCTTTGACAGCTTAATGATAAATGTCATATAAAACCATAGCATGGTTTTCTATGATAATTTGAAAAACATTCAAATGTGGTCCGCCGCTCATCACGTGACATCGAGTACATTACTGTTTACAGCGCCTCCTGGAGGCGGACATTTGATCCCTAGATACCGAACGAGTTCGGTCTCCTTAGTTCTAGACTTCTTGGTACATACATCATTAACACGTTTTTACTTCTGTCTTTTTGATCTGTCATATGTCATCTTCTGTCAATCACATGACGGATAACGGTCATCGGACCTACGATTTTCGATCCTTACGATAGTCTACTATAGTGATGCAAAATATCGTAATATTCAATACAACGACCCTTACTGACACTCGTCCTTTCCCACCATTTGCAACAGTGAAAACCCGAAACGCGTACCTCCTTCCGTTCAAAAGTGATTGAGTGTACGTCTATCTTCGTACACTTTGCAACGTTTTGAAGTGTACACATATTTTTCATTCTTCAGCATTTAACCCACCATGTGCCCCTCGGGGTTAAGATTATTTTGTAAAATGACAACTCTACTCACCTCCCAGCGACAGATACTTGTTGTTGCACGTGTGGATGGCGTACTTGCCGGACTCGTCGTGCCTGAACTCCAGCGTGAAGAGCGTGTCCTCGCCCCAGGGGATGTTCGCGTCGACGTGGATCTCGTCGAGGTTCTCTGACAGGTGGGCGAACCGCTTCCTGCCCACCGAGCGCAGGTTCATCTGCGGCCTGGCGGCGAGGTGGACGTGCCAGAACTCGGCGTCGCCGGGCGCCTTCGCCGTGCAGGTGAGCTTGTCGGCGGAGGCGCCCAGGAAGTAGCCGCGCACCACGTTGCGCAAGGCCCAGCGGCCGGTGCCGTCCTCCGCGACGCTGATCTGGAACTTGCTGCCGGGCTCCTTCTCCTCACTCTCGCAGGTCACGTTGCCGAACGAGTCGACCGCGAGGTACTTGTCCAGGTGGGACCTGAGGTAGATCAGGCCTGGAAAGAGGGAAAAAATAAAACGTGCAATTAGGGCGTGTCAGTGACGGGTTTGTGCATACAGTGACGGAAATACAAATTCAGTCAGAGAGTATAAGATTCAAATATAAACTGGATTTATTTTCTCAGTCAGTCGTGTCGGAAGGCCCGGCTGTTTCTCCACGAAACACATCTTGGTTTCCACTCTTCTCTAACACATCTCAAACATTCATCTACAACCATGCGTGAGCAAGATATTGCATTTCCAGTGCGTAACGAATAATTATATTATTGGACGAGAGAAGGAGTGAGACCTTTGGATTTTTTAACTCGTTTGAAGGTACAATCACAACCTCCTCTATAGAGGAGGTTGTGGTACAATTCAGGGATGCAACTTTTAAAACCCGTGTGTATGATACGGGGCACATTTTTTTTTCCGATGCACGGGAAAAAGTGGAAAAACTTCCATCATAGAGGAAAACATTTGTGCAGTGAGAGCTATTGGGGGATAATTCCGTAACTTAATTCTTCTGAAGAAGCGATTTCGTCGACGATGAGATGCCCCATCCCCCAATAGCTCACTTACACCCCCAATACAAATTTATTGAAGTGATATTCGACGACATAAAGCAATGAAGTTTTTCTTACAACCAATATGTACTTGTCAAAAAAAACTTAAAATTCTACTTATAACTAATCAAAACATAAAACGAAATGAAAAATAATATGGAACGAAAGTTCAATGGACCCTCTAAGAACTAGTTTATTATTGAAACAGTCTAATGACACCGTAGTAACCAAACATATACATTTATACAGGAGGTTTCATATTTCCAAGATTTAGGTACCTAATTCATATTTCGAACACCCAAACTTTACCATAAAATGGGTAATCTTGCAAAACCAAAAGTCGTTGAATTTGAACCCGTAATTTTTTTTAACAAACAAAAAGGCCATAATGTTTTTGATTTTAGGAAACACTATTCCGTTCATTTCAGCAATATAAAACTTTTACAGACTCTCAGCTACGAGCACCAATTTTACGGTAGGTACTTATTTTATTACTCAAAATGTTATCAAATTCAACCTATATGCTCTTTTCTATTTAAGTTTCATTATTGTTCACTTTCATAACTTTCCATAATGTCGCTTATGTTAGAAGACAGCCATGTGTGAGAAATAGCATGTACTCTACCTATTACCGATGTAGACTATGTGTACCATAGGTGGCGCATGACGATTACAAACAAGAAATGTTACTCGGGAGCCGTGGTGAGCCATCGGTGGCGCACTCCGAAATCAACTGAAATAAATAACGGCTGAACAGGTGGGCTTGAAAAAATGTTTACGGGATGAACGTGTTAAGTGATGAGTTTCCGGTTTATATTTGAAAGACCCTCGTAATTATTCGCTTCGCGGATGCAGAAAAAGTAAATAAAATAGTTGTGTATTAACCCTTAAATGGCATCCACTAAATTAATACCATAGAAAACTGTTAATAACGTCTCGAGTTACAGATATTTTGTTTTGATTTTTTTTAAATATCTTTTTAAAAGTTTATAAAACAATCTTCCATTGTAACTACAGTCTAATTTAAATTATAACAGATGGCGCCCCGGTGTTGATTTTGAGCAAGCATCATAGAAATTTTTACAATTGAAATAGGCCTGGAGGACAGTACACCACAGATGTCATAAATATGACAAATACGTAAACAAAAAGCTTTATTCTCCTCAAATATGAAAAGCTTGACAGAAATAAAAACACAGGCCGACAAGATTAGGCCGACCCTCTAACCCAGAAACCGAGATATATTTTTCCGAAGGTTTTTGATGCGCTGAATCCGAATCCGAGGTCCAAATCTCTCAATTGGCTCTGGTTTTCGAGATATCCTAACCTTAAAGTGCAAAAATAATGATTTTGGCCTATATTTGAGATTATGTAGCATCGCATTTTTTTTCTCAAAAAACTATGAACAGCATCTTAAAGTACAAGCCTTGCTCTTTTAAATGCCGTTGAGTTTGCTCAAATATCTTTCTTTTTTCGTGGAGATATCGCATTTTGAAATTTTTATGTTTGTGATTTTCTCTATATTTGAAAACCCATTAAGGACCACGTGTACATCAAAAGATTGGTTTTTTGATTAGGAAACACTGAAAATGTAATAAAACATTGACCTGCTATTGAATTTCAAACATTTTCAGTGTTTTCTAATCACTAAACCAATCGATTGTTAATGTGCACGCGATCCTTAATAGGTTTTCAATTATAGAGAAATTCACAAACTTAAAAATTTCAAAATGCGATATCGCAGCGAAACAGATATTTGAGTAAACTCGACGTCATTTAAAAGGGCAAGGCATATATATATATATACTTTAAGATGTTGTTCATAGTTTTTTTGAGAAAAAAATAGCGATGCTACATAACCTCAAATATAGGAAAAAATCGCTTTTTTTGCACTTTTCGTTTTAAGATATCTCGAAAACCAGAGCCAATTGAGAGATTTGGATTCGGCTTCAGCGCATCACAAAACTTTGGAAAAATATATTCTGTTTTCTAGGTTAAAATCTTGTCGGCCTGTGTAATTTGAATGCGGAAACATAGTAGGTATATCATAAATAAAACACCATTTGGAAAATATATAGACATCCAAAAAAAAAACGTTATCAACTATGGCTATGAACGAGAGAGATAGAAATAGCGGTCATGTCTAAGCTTTTCGGTTATGTCAAACTGTTGACAAGTGACTGTCACAATTTGTAAAATAAAGAATGGCTGTCATATAATGTGACAGTTTTGACAAGTAAATAAGGTTATAAATTCGAATAAGAATAGAAATACGTCTTTTTTTTTCTTGGCCAACTTTGATGACGTTTTTTTTTGGATGTCTATATTAGCAGATAGGAAATTGGTAACGTTTTAAACCTTAGAATCATGAGTTTTTAAGAGGGTGGAATGGTACAATCAGTGGTGGTGTTAATTAATTAATGTTACGATTTATTATTATACTCAAGTTATGTAGTTTAGGTGTTGACTTGGTATATCAAATATTACCAGCTAAAAAAAATCTATGTGCAAGGGAAGACGGTCTATGGAGACCTCATCTTTTTATGACATAATCTAACTTGGAAACGACAACTTTAATTGGTATTCTTGTATCAATTTCGTGATCTTTATCGATAGTACACGATGAACTTTCTAAACATGTCACTTATAAGACCCCAGGTAGGATATATTTTCAAAATATCGAGGATTTTTAGTAAGTTCATCGCGAGGTATTTTGTTAATAATAGTTCAGTACAAGAAGACAATGGCTGTATAGGCATTTTATTATGAGATTAAAATGCAGTAAAACAAAAACATAAGATTTTCTGATTGAATGTGCTCAATCAGACAAAGATTAAAATGATCAACAGGTGGTAATGTCCGGGATAGATGCCCCGATCGGCTAATATACCGGACGGAGTCGGTAGCTTTCACCAGACATCCAGTGGCCGTTTACTTGTGTTGTCCGTTGCAAAAGGCGCGGCAGATAATCGTGTTATATCACTTCAGTCGCAAGTTATTAATAAAAATAGGTAAGTAGTAGAAATTTACTCTTGTAATCTAATATAGTTACGGGTATAACATGCATAATACTTTTCTTTATATGTAATGAAATATTTTTGAATCCGTGTTTAAAAAGGTGGTATATGGATGATAAGTGAGAAAATTGTTGAGCATTTCGCAGACCAGGGCGTCTCTCCTGTACAAAAAAGACATATTGGCCAAAAATAATACGTAATAGATGCTCCAGGCTTCTCTGCATGCTTTACAAATACTTGTGGTGTATTAGTGGTTGAATTTTGTTATGCTATGCCTACTTGGTATAAAAGAAACAGTTCGCCGGAATATTACCAAAAAAGAAACAACCTAAAAAATTAATTATGACGGTTTTTCCTTTTCCGATGATGAAGTGCTTCCTAGAGCAAGTGCTTCCTAGACTTGTACGAAGACGACTGCAACTCATGTGGACGTGAAAAAAATAAGGTCAACAAATCTTAACCGCACCAAGAAACAATTACGCCTCTAAACATTTTTTGTTATAATGGAAAAAAGTTGTTTTTCAACATAAATGTCATTTTATCTCGATCCTTTCTGTCTCAAGTTATTTTATTATTAATAAAAATGGATTCATTTTCGTTAGTACGAGTCTCCCGAATGGGGCATCTATCCCAAACTAAAAGGCAACTCTCCCAGACTACTGAGAGAGGTGGCCAAAAATTTGGTCGGAGGAAAATATTTGGTTGATGAAAATAGTTGATTTTTTTTTATTTATTTAATAAAAAAACACTAGATTTAGGTTTTCCAATCAATTGATGGTGTTTTTATATAAATGTGTTACATATTGACCATACGCGTTTTACTTTTAAACAATAATGTGTGCTTTTGTTGCCAAGTGGGGCAACTATCCCTGATTTACCTGTAACAAAACGACGGACTTCTCAGGAAAAAAAGTCATTGTTAGTTCTTTTGAAGACTATTTTATTTAGGAGAAAACGTTGCAGAGAGACATCACGAGGTATGTCGTAAATTTAGTTTATCCTGTTAATTTTAGAATATTTAAGGGCGTTTATTGAATATGTTTAGGTTTAGGTCATGACGAATGAGTTTGCTAGATATTTAAATATATGTATGTAAAACCCTGGGTCACACCGTCTATCGCGGGGTGACAAAATTTGTTAATGGGTGGTCAGCTCGGGACCTTTGAAAAGTCTAACGTCTCCTCCGCCACTGGGTGGAGACGTAGAGGTTTAGGAATATACCGAGTTCATAAAACAGGGGAATAGACCCGAAAAAGTTAGTTCTTTTCCTCCGCTCAATGAATTCTTGCGTTGTCGTGTTGGCTCTGATTAATTCTTGAAGTTTGCTATTATTGTATTTGTTCAAGAATATTTTCTCGGTTTGTGTGATCAAAGCGTCTTCAAGAATTAATTAGTTATCGTCGGCAATAACACGTGTGACCGGGAGTTAATTCACCGCCATTTGTTACTGTTTTTTTTTGTCTAAATTAAAAACTCCCTTATTTGCACGGGAGCACCTACCGTCGACTAATTGAGGCATTATCAGGTAATAGTGGCATCTGTGAGTCGGACGAACATTGATCTGGATTTACCAGGATCGAGAGTACCTCCCCCCCCCATTCTCGAGGATGCTGAACACGATGCCGGTGTTAGAATGTATCTTTGACTCAACCCCCCAAAACGGCCAAAAACCACCCCGTAAAGGGGTTAAACGGACATCACATCATTTCCCAGTACAAAAATGTCTCTTCCCTCGTTTTCGAGGATGCTGAGCACGGTGGTGGTGCTAAAGATGACTTCGACCCTCACCAACCCCTCCACCGATCAAAACTCACCCCCCGAAAGGGGTATTTTTTATATCAGCGGCAAAACGTCTGTCCCCCCGTTTTCGAGGATGCAGAAGACGGTGGTGGTGTTGAAGATGACTTCCGACCCTCACCAACCCCTCCACCGGTCAGAACTCACCCCCCAAAAGGTTTTTTTTATATCAGCGGCAAAACGTCTGTCCCCCCGTTTTCGAGGATGCTGAGCACGGTGGTGGCGTTCAATATCCCTTGCGACCCCCCACCAACCCCCTCCACAAAACTCACCCCCAAAAGGGGTATTTTTTTATATATCAGCGGCAAAACGTCCGCTGTTTTTCTTCCTCTTTTAGCTGAAAAAATATAGTCGAATACCTCAAAAAAGTAGGCCTACAGGGAAATTGATATACATTTTTAATTTCACATAAAAACTATGAGGAACATTTATTATTGGCGGCCACTTCTTGGCGGCCACACATTTATGGCGGCTGCGCGGGATGCTGTACATTCTTCACTCTGAACCCGCGTGAATTCAAATCTACTGCCAGGATTGATTAAAAAAACATCGTTCCGTACAAAGCCCGTAAAAGAAACAAAACGGAAATGAGATGATTGTTGGGCATTACAGGGACTGAAGGGATTTGAAAAAAAAATCACCCACCACCATCGTGTTCAGCATCCTCGAAAACGGGGGTACAGACGTTTTGCCGCTGATATAAAAAAATTCTCCTTTCGGCGGTGAGTTTTCAGCGGTGGAAGGGTTGGTGAGGGTCGGAAGTCATCTTAAACGCCACCACCGTGTTCAGCATCCTCGAAACCGGGGGGGACAGACGGTTTTCCGCTAATATAAAAAAAAAACAACCTTTCGGAGGCGAGTTTTGACCGGTGGAGGGGTTGGTGAGGGTCGGAAGTCATTTTTAACACACCATCGTGCTCAGCATCCTCGAAAACGGGGGAAAAGACGTTTTTTTTAACAGGGAAATTATGTGATGCCCGTTTAACCCCTTTACGGGGTGGTTTTTGGCCGTTTTGGGGGGTTGCGCAATCCCAAAGAGACATTCTGACACCGGCATCGTGTTCAGCATCCTCGAAAGCTGAGGGGGAGGTACTCTCGATCCGGGTAAATCTAGATCATTTTTTTAGGATTTTTTCCGACTCACAGACGCCACTATAAGACAAATCTCTTCTCTTGGACGAATTAATCAACGAATTCACAATACCATAGAGGGACAGATTCAAAATCGCTCGGGATCTGGAAGGTAGCAAAAGCAATCCCGAGGTCGTGGGTAATTCCGCGCGCCCCTGGATCACACATGTTACATACCTTATCAATCAACATTTATCCTTTACTCCACTAAAATAATGTAACATTGAAACTAATATCTGCAGTGTACATTTTAATGACACAAAGTCATTTTATCGTTGAGTACTATTTATTGAGAAATTCTTGCGATGATATCTATAAATACTAATTACTAAGAACCGATACACTTTAATGTTATAAATAATGTAAACAGCCGTTCCGTCTGATTGATTCGACAACACATCCTGCAGAGGTACTAATACTTATGTATTGCCTTTTAAATTTATTTAAATCAATGCTGATTAGTTGATAACAACGTATAGGTAGAATCCAGTTTTATATTGTATGTCAAGGAGAATGAAATATGCACGATGCACTTCGTCGTTTCTTTTACGTGTGCATAAATTCTGTAATGGTTCTAAACATTCCCTCACGATGACGTCACCTTCTATCGCTATGTGGATTTATAAAGGTATTTTCACTTAAAAACCCCGGAGTAGTTTCATCTCTTTCCAACGTTCAGAAGCATCATGCATTGTGATTATTTCTTTGGATGAAATTGAATATATCAGGTGGCTCAGGAGATCGGGCCAAGCTTATATCTTGAAAAATTATTAATGGATTTTTTTTAATTTGGGGCGTTATACTAGAATTAATTTCCAACCAAGAGGAGGAAAAATTCAAGAAAGCCAACTTCCGGTTTTGCCGAAAAGGCACTAAATCCAGTTTTTAAATGGGACACCCTGTATATTTTTACATATTTGGTTCTGTGCGTCAGAGTACACGCAACTCAAGTGTCAAATCTCGTTTTGGTGGCGAATTTTCTTTTTTCAAATTTTGTTTTTCTTAAAATTTCTTTCAATTTTTTTACATTCACTTCAATACTATATCTGTAGCTGAGGGGTAAACAATAGTATGTCCATAAAAGAAAATTTTCAGTAATGAGCAAAACAAGTGGAAACGCTAATGGATTTTAAAATTTGAGATAAATGGAGATACATTTTCTAATCTAAAAATATTGGCAATCAACAATACGTGACTTAGGATTTTTTGTCACAATAACAAAAACGAGTGTAGTTTAAAGATGATCTTAACTCCATACTGGCAAAAGTTGGAGTTACGACTGTTTACCTCTCAGCTACAGATAATATATATTTAGAAAGCTATATATACAATATGAGTGAAGATGTCTTTTGATAGAGTTCAATGAGCTACAATGTGCTTGAGGTTATACATAAAGGGTGTCCCATAATTATTCAAGATGTGAATCTGCCGCCATTTGTGCGGTAAAGTGTTGGCAACCAAAAAAAAAAAAAAAAACAGTTTGACAGTTGACAGTTTAGGGTTGATAAAAATGGAGCACTACACGAAGGAACAACGCGTTTTCATTGTTGAACAATATTTCAAAAATAATGAAAGTTTGGCTGCTACAGTTCGCAAATTTTGTACAAAATATGATATTGATTTAACTTTTCTTGAAACAAAATATGATATTCATTTCATACAAAATATGATATTGATTTAACTTCGTCAACTATGAAGAGAGTAACTGAAAAATTCAGAGAGACTGGCTCAATTGGGGACGCGTCAAATCATCCTAAGCGATGAAACTCATTTTCATCTTGATGGCTTCGTTAATCGTCAAAATTTCCGGATTTGGGGTTCAGAGAACCCACATGTAATTGTCGAAAAACAAATGCATCGACAACGTGTCACTGTTTGGTGCGGATTTTGGGCTGGAGGCGTCACTGGACCATACTTCTTCGAAAATGAGGCTGGTCAAGCAGTTACTGGTGCTCGATATCGCGACATGATAACCGAGTTCTTTCTGCCTAAATTGGATGATAATAATGTGAACGATATGTGGTTTCAACAAGACGGTGCGACATGTCATATAGCCCGTGAAACAATAACGATGTCCTAAAAGTTCTGGCACAAAATATTTATAGCAGTTTTTTTTAAAGAACAGATTTATTGAAACATCAATTATTTATCATAAACTACATCTCAATGCTTAACTAAACTATACCATCAAATTATGTGAAGCGACCCATACTCCTCTACCAGACGCAACTTTCTTCGGATGTCCTGGCCCTGGACGGAATTCAAGTCAATTTCTCTCAATTTTTCAAAAACTCGACGTCTTAGTTGCTGTTCGTTTTGGGCTTCCCAGCCTCTGTCATAAACTTTCCGCGACAATAAAGCCCAAAAATCCTCTATTGGGCGAGCCTGAGGCAAGTTAGGAGGATTAGCGTTTTTAGGAACAAAAGGTATGCGGTGTTGACGAAGCCAGTTTTGGGTATCTCTAGAGTAATGACACGATAATAAGTCTGGCCAAAACATGATATCATCCTCAGCATGATGTTCTTGGACAAACTGGAGCAATTTGGAAAGACAGTTCTCAATATACCCCTGACTGTTCGCTTCGCCTCTCACTCTTCCCACAAAAGGTCGGGATATGCCCCTATTAGAAATTGCGCACCAGACAAGGATTTTATCGGCAAATTTTGCTTTAGTCTTAAACTTTACATTGTCAGGGCATTCCTCTAGGTTATTTGTATAAAACCCATCATTTCCTTTCATTTCGGAGTTAGCCAAAGTGAAATACTTTTCGTCGTCTAAAATAATGCTCTTGCCATCGGCAAAGTAGACCCGTCTCAGTTGACGGCAGCATCTTGGTATACGTAGAAGCTGCCCTTGAGTGTATTTGGGGCACTTACGTCTTTTTCGATATTTCAGACAATTCCTCTTCAATGTCAACGATACCGTACTCTTAGAAGTGTCATGTTGACGAGCCAGTCTCCTTGATGACATCCTAACTTGGTTTCTTGCTCTTCTTACCAACCGCTCTTCCCTCTGTGCAGTAAATACTCGTGGTCTTCCACTTTTTGGAAGGTTCAAACAAGGTATTCCCTGCTCGCACTCCGCTATTGTTCGATAAATGGTTCTGCGAGAAATATTTTCATTCTCGAATATTCGAAATATTTCAGCTTTGGGTACCCGCCCAACTAAGTTATAGATACTTTTTCTTATTTCTAATTTATACGACATTTGAAAGCATAAACTTCAAAATTAATAATCCTCGACTGACAGTCAAAAAAGTAAACAATCTTTTGTTACCAAAGGCGACTTGATATTATTTCATTATTGTTAAGATTTAAGTTCACGAATTTTGTGCCAAAAGTTTTAGGACATACGTTATAATTACTGCATGAGACGTTTCCTGGTCGTGTCTCGTTTCGGTGATCAGAATTGGATTTCTTTCTATGGGGTCTATCTATCTAAGATCTATGTCAACAAGCCCACATCCACCCGTACATTGAAGAAGAAGATTCAAGGTTGCATCAACGAAATTCAGCCACATTTATGCAAAATGGTCATGGAAAATTTCGACAAAAGAGTGCGTATGTGCCAGCAAAGCCGTGGAGATCATTTGCCCGATGTGTTATTCCATACATAACCCTATGTACTTGGTTTCAATAAAAAAAATACAATTAAAAAAAAAAATTTTTTTTTCTTAAATTTATTATTATTTAAAATTAATTTCTTTTCCTAAATTTTCTATTTAATTCAAATCTTGCATAAATTTTGGAACATCCTTTATAAGCACATTTTAAATGTACTAAATCATAATTTTCTAGTACGTAAATATATCAAAGACTCAAACTATTTTATTAATTTGACATCTAGGACAATTTGTTTAAGTAATTGCACGTTTGAAAATTCACTGTCTGTTTCTCTTCAATCGGGGTTTCCATCATTAAAATAAATAAAAATGTATCTAATATATCAATATACAGGGATAGAGAACAACCTCCATACATCTTGGTTTTGATCTAATTTAAAATTTATAGATACTCAACAGATAGATATTCAACAATGTCCAGTTCTAGGAAAGAAAGGTCATTAAATAGGTCGAATATTTTAGGCAGTTAAATCATGCTTCAGATTTAATTCATATTTTGAATCACTTCAAATTTATAGCACTGTAGTTACATAAAAATAAAATGTTTACTGCCTCAAGATGTTAATATTTGAATAAAATGAATATTAATCGTAAATATCGCGAAAAAAAAGTTTTGCATAAGTACTGTTAGACACGCATTATATAATTTATACTAAATAATGCAGCCACGGCATGTACATATAAAATTTGTATAATCACTTTTTTTAAGAAAGTTATTTGCTTCATAGCAGGTATATACAGACTGTGTCTGTTGAAGTTAACACATAATAAAATATGTCTAGTTACGATTAACGACAATCTTATTGGATAGTAGCTTATGCGTTTATGTAACATAATTTTCGGTCACGCCCACTTTCAAGAATTCACAAAGCAATTGGTTCACTTATATCACTCATGTATGTATGTATGCAGATGTTTTTTAACGCTAAATATGAAAGACATGTGTTTTTATTATTAAAACATTATTTTTTGAACTATTTTTTTGAATATACCTTAGGTATACCGGTTTTACACAATAATAATTTACATCAATTTATACATGAATTTCTACGTGCAATATTCATAGGTAAAAATATGTAGATACTAATAAAATATTTAATTTAGCCTAGGTTATAATTGAATCGCTGAGTTGAAGAAGGAAATAATTTCAATTTTAGCGAATTTATCTTAAGAGCAATATCACCTCAAGTGGACCCCCTATTTCCCTCTTGATCATGAAATTCAAGTACAACTATTTTATTATGAAGTATTCACTACCAATAATTAGACTCTGGAACAGTTTTTCAAAATTTTCATTTTAACAATAATTTTTTTTATAATGAAAATTTCGAGGACTTTTGATTAAAAAATAGATTCCGAACCAACCGACAGAGATAAATGAATGAAATTTTCAGGATTTATTGTTAAATATCTATATTTTGTTACAATACTCAAAACTAATAATTATTTATTTATTATCATATTGTTAATTAACTTTTAAATAAACAAATGAAAATTTCCATGACTTCTCCCTCAAACATTGAAATTTTTTTCCTTGGTAACACGCATTATACATTTAAGTTCGATATCCTAAAAGAAAATTTCACTGCTCGCTATTAATTTAAACAATATAAATGTATGTAACGTGGACTTCACTTTAACTCCGGTCAGTCGTAATTAACAATAACGATTATAAATAATGTTATTCAACGAATTTAATTTTTTTAAACGTAGTATAGTGAACAAATAGATAAAATAATTTCTTATTCTTAAACTAAGACAGCGAGAACTAACAAATGATTAAATATTATTTTATTTACTTTTTAAAAACTTTGTTATTTAGTGATAACTTTTTCATCTTGTGAAACAAACTTACACTGCAGTGATACACCATCTAAAGGTTTGTAATAGTGAAACTGGAGAGTATTTTTTATTATAACAGATTTTTTAAAACGTTGCCTGTACTTTTGTTCATGCGAGTCATGATCTTACTACTACCAGCTGGTTGCAACAAGTATTGGGCAGAAAAAGGGAATGATTCCGACACTGGTTCCTTTCTTATACTCACTACGTATGGAAGTGACTTATTGACATTAAATCTTGACGTTATAAATTTTAGAAACTGGTGACCAAACAATTTTAAAAATATGTCAAAAAGTGTGGGGTTCCTGTAAACCACAATTATTTAATATCGTCATTTTACTTATGTATAATCTTTTTTTTGTAAACGGATTGATTTAGCTATATTTATCTTATTGTTCCGCTTAATAGTTACTGTAATAAAGCTTTAAAATATGCTTGTTTTCTGTTTTATAATTGAGAATGTAAAGAACGAAACATCGGGTCATATTGACCCGAATAATACAACTGTATATTAAATTAGAACAAAACAGCACATTAACACTATACTCTAGGCAACAAAAATTAACATTATATCACAAATTTTTAGGTGATTTTCAGAGAGCTGTAACTTTGGGGAAACTAGTCGTAGGGAAAATAAAAAAAAAAGGAAATTGAAGCTCCAGGTTTCTAGTTTTTGGATCTTGAGTTTAAAATATTTTAGCATCAGCAGTTTTGACTAATCATAAGAAAACAATCGAAACGTTTTTTTTTTCGAAATTTTTGCTTGTCTTTTAAAAGGTGGACCGCGATAATTTTTTTTTCGATATATTCATCATAAAGGTCTTTTAGATAGTTTAATTCTCTTTAATTTGACCTACTCTTGAGTCCTGTACGATGATTTTTATCGCCGTCCATAGCAAAAATGTCATTGTTGACTTTGATAATCAATTACTCAGGAAATAAAGAACGTACAGAAAATTCAAGTAGGGTTTTGAAAACTGCAAAGTATCCTTTACAAGTAGTAGTGAAAGATTTTTCAAAAAAAAATTGCGAAACGAAATTGTTAATTAAAAAAGAGGTAAAAAAAATTGCATAATTAGGGATATTTGTATTACTTGGCATAACTTTGCAAATAATGGATAGATTAAGGATATTCAATTCTTGCACCTCTTCAACCTTAAAGTACTCCAAAGAAACCCTGATAGTTTCAAAGCGCTGCGGTTTTTACAAGCTTTTATTTAACTTGCAATGTATGTTTGTTTGTTTGTATGTGTGTTCGGGTCAAACCTTGCAACTGAATTTTAAAGTAGTTATCCTCAACCGATTGAGATGAAATTTTGCATACACATTTAGTTTGGATGACAATGCATGGTTAGCTAATTTATGTCATTCTAAATTCAAAATGGCGGACGGTCTAAGATGGCGGAATAGTTATTTTTTGCGCACTCCCATGACATGGGTATCAAATGAAAGGGTTTGCTGAGAAGAATACGAAAAAAATAATAAAATGCCTCTACCCTAAATCCAATATGGCGAACTGTCCGAGATGGCTGACTAGTTATTTTTAGTGTATATAGGTATCATGATATAGGTATCAAATGAAAGGGTTTGCTGAGAAGAAATAAGAAAATAAAATTAATTTACTCTAAATCCAATATGAGCATGAAAAATAAAATGACCACTCTAAATACAATATGGCGGACCGTCCAAGATGGCGGACTAGTTATTTTTAAGCACTCCCATAATGTGGGCATCAGATGAAAAGGTTTGCTAAGAAGATTACGAATAAACTGACGTCTGCGTTAAACCCTTCGAGGAGATGGTGTACTACTCCCGGCTAAACAGTAAGACTTAGCGGGGTCGTGTCTTAACTGATTTCAACCTATGCCCTAGGCAAATTCTAGCGGTGGTGAAAAAAATTCAAAATGGTGAAAAACAAGATGGCCACCATACCAAGTTTAAAGAGTTATAACTTGGTATAGGTTAGGGATAGTATGAACAGGTTGAGAAACATTTAGATACAAAAACACGACGATAACTAAAAAATAAAAAATAAATTAATAATATTTTTTTTGAACAAGCTTTTATTTAAATGCTCTAAAAAGAAGAAAATAAACTTTAAATTGAATCAAACCCATCAATGTATTACATTACACAATTTATATGATATAAAAGCTTGTCACGAGATTTACTTGTGTTGATAAACAAGAATGTAATAATTATGTAACTTGATCTTGACATAAGAAAATCTAAGAAAAAAGTATGTATTTTATAAAATAGGTAACTACATCTACACAAGTAAATCTCGTGACAAGCTTTTATATCATATAAATTGTGTAATTTAATGAATTTATGGGTTTGATTCAATTTAAAGTTTATTTTCTTTTTAAAGCATTTAAATAAAAGCTTGTTTAAAAAATATTATTAATTTATTCTTTCACAGTGTTCGGAATGATTGAAATTGTAATTTATGATAAAAAATTTAATCTCAAGATCCAAAAACTAGAAACTTGGAGCTTCAATTTCCTTTTTTTTTTGAAAATCACTCAAAAATTTGGGATTTTTTTATATCCCTCTGCGCCTAGTGTAGATGCGGCTTTGTGTTGCAATAAAAGATCAGTATTCTAATACGTACTATCTCCAGAGTTGCCGTTCTCGGGTTCCAGAGTCCAGATCTGTTTCTTTTTCAGAGAAGCGCCGTTAGCATTAATTTTAAAACCGAAGGTCTCGGCGGTAAGGTAACGATGTTTCGAATTGATCAGGCCTATCGTCCAACATCCTTTCTGTTGATTTTGCGTTATAATGTCACCACAACCATTCAATTCGCCACCATTAGTGTGCTCGCTTAGCCCGTTCATGGTGTTGAACAATTTTGGCACTCCTGGAACAAAGAAGCAACAGTTAGAAGGATATTCACAACAACATTTAACGATCCGTCCAAATAATAGAGAGGAGAAAGATTGGAAGCACAACAAATGTTTCTAAAATGGCCACCATTTACATGTTCCATGTTAATCGTGTAAAATCCAGAGTTAAGTGTCTTCCATTTACTGTATAGGATACTTTTTAACGAAGACAAATATTCATTAACACTTCGGGGTATGCATTTGGGTTGAAAGCATTTTGGTTTTAGTGTTTATATTTCTTCCACATCCACGTAGTGGAAGTATACCAAGTAGGTATCGTTGAAAAAAAAGATATTGCATTAATTAATATGTCTAAAATATTTTGAAACATCGAGATTTTGTGAAACGTCGAGTTAATTCGGTATATATCATCTTTAAGGGGGTTTTCCCGCTTTTCGGTTTCAAAAAAATCGTTTTTTTTTTTTACTGAAATCGATGCGTTATACATTCAAATTTATTGTCCTGAAATTTTAAAGTGATCCGTGTATTAGATTTCGAGTTACAGCCGGATTAGTGACGACGGTCCCGGCGCTTGAAAAGAGTCACCAAGGGAAAATGGAGGTGGACAGTGTAAAGGAAGTGTTTCAACGATCCGAAGAAAAGCATAATGTAAAATATGCTCAGTATATTGGCGACGGGGACAGTAAGACCTCCAAGGCAACTTTGGATTTGGACCCGTACAACAACGAAGTAATGAAAAAGGAACGCGTCGGTCACGTGGAGAAAAACGCATGGGAACCAGGCTCCGTAATGCGAAGAAAACAAACAAGGGACTCGGGGGAAGAGGTACAGGAACACTGACCATCAAGGTAATAGGCGAATTGACAACTTATTACGGCCTGTTACTTATTATCCGTATTCGGCGAAATGCGGATTCAGTGGAAAAAATACGTGACGCTATCTGACGTGAAGCCAAAATGAGGTCTACAAGACAGAGGAGGGTGTCCTGTACGGGCCCCGAATTGATGACGAACTGTAAGTAAAAAAAATTTCATAATCATATGACAAAAAAACGTAAAAAAAAAACTTCAAACGCATTTTTCTCAAAACAACATTTTTGAAACTGGAATGAGATTTTTCTCGGACACTAATTAACCGATTTTAATGATATTTCTTTTAAAATGTTCACAAATGATGCCATTAGTGATCAACATAGGATTTTTTTGATATTGCAAAAATTCGATTTTTAATAACAATTTAAAGATAGAAATTTAAGGTGAAAATCGAACTTTTTTTTCAAAGTTGCACCAAATCGCGTAAAATTTGAATTTCAAAAAAACCCTATGATAAACACTAACAACAACCCTATATTTTATAAAAATGTTTCATTTTTTGATTTCAGATGAATAGCGTCGTAGAAAATTCTCATTAACATGAGACATGTTAATCAAGGATCGACGGCCGCCATTTTGGTTTAAATAATAAATAAAAAAATTAAATGTAACCTACATACCTATATCTTTTAATTAAAAAAAATTGTCTCAATCCGTTTTACACTTTCCTCAAAAAAATTCCCAAAAAAAAACTTTTTTTTTCCAGCGAAAAAGCGGGAACGCCCCCTTAAAATCTTTATCTTAATTGGAATGGAATCATGGAATTCATGAAAATATCGGCTATAGTTCATATTGTATTAGAGATTAACAAAAATAAATTGAGATACCTTGTATTTTTTATCTTCCAAAGGAAGTGGAACTGTAAGTAAATATTTCACTGTTTTTTAACTTATTACATTTTTTGTAATTCCTTTAAGGTAGATCGTACGTTTTGGGCATGTAGTCGAAGCGTTTCAACGGGTCGATCGCTTACGTCTAAACGCTTAAAAATCATATCCTATACCGCAGTCCAATATTTTCAAATATTTACAATTTTTGATCAAAAATGACGGTTGGAGAAACTCAAGAAAAGTGCAGATATTTAATAAATGTTCATACAGTGTTTCTGTAAATTCGTAGA
This sequence comes from Aromia moschata, assembly GCA_029963805.1. Taxonomy (NCBI): domain Eukaryota; kingdom Metazoa; phylum Arthropoda; class Insecta; order Coleoptera; family Cerambycidae; genus Aromia; species Aromia moschata. Next base: position 403,345 of record JAPWTK010000174.1, on the reverse strand, counting down.
ATAGTTTATTTTAAATTTTATTTCAGATAAACACACACACAATTTTTTTATAGTGTATGCTCGTAAAAAAAAACAAATTCCGAAAATCATGTTTATGTATGTACCTGGTGTGTACAAAACTTTATGTTCGGCTGCAAAGCACAACATTTGCTGTTACTTAATCCACACTTATTTGATTTCAAAAAGTTACACGTTCTCGAAGTGTGCTGTTTTAAATTTTGATTAGTCACCCAGTTACGAATTGTTTATTAAACGAAAATCTGTTCTTTTCGCTTTCAATCAATTATGAAAAAATGAAAGAGATAGGTGAAATTGTCGCAAAGGCGAAGAAGAGCCTGCTTCCGACAAAGGCAAAGAAGTTGTACAAAGAAGTGTACAGCTGTTATAAGAAAAGATGCTTAAACTTTGACAGGCAGTCGTTTTATTTTTTTATTAGTCAGTGTGGTCCGAAAATGGCGAAATTTTGACCGACAAATACTACAATAATGTAATAAAGATAATAATCAAAATAAAATAGGGATAATAAACTTCTATTTTTCAACGGATTTATAAAAAACAAAAGTAGGTAATTTTCTGTTAGGTTGTGTATGGTAAATTTTTAATTGTATTCGTTGACGGTACGCGTTGCCCAGAAAATATTATCGATATTCGTGCTGAACTTATCTTGCTATTATGTAAATAAAAAAGAGGAATAATTTCGTAGTTAATCTACAATTCATAGAGAAATAAACTGGTTAACTCTAGGAATAACACTCGAACGATAGCATTATCGTTTTGGAAAAATTCCCGTGTACTGTTCTCGATAGTATCATGTGATATGGAGAAATAAAACTATGCGCCACTGTGGAGTAAATAACCGAAACAGTATCCTGTGAACGGGCTGTAAGGTTGTTAAACAACCAAGTCGTGTTTTGTGCACCTATGAAATGGTTTTGTACTTATTTTTTATAACAAATACTTGCTTATATAATAATACGTTACATACAGCGCAGCGCCCATATTCTTATCATAGATCTGATTACGTCACGGGAATATTGCAACATACTCCTAATCCCAGACGAATACCCTAGAGGAATTATCTGGTTATATAGTCAAGTTGCACAAAGAATGAATTGGTTCTAAATCTAGTGTAGGTGTACAATGTGTACATATTATTGGTTATTATGGCTTGGTTTAAAACAGGATTGAATATAAAATCATCATTTTTTTCACAAATTGTCGCTTGGGTACAATGAGAAAGTAATATCGAGAATCATCATCATTGAATTAACACAAGTGTTGTTCTTATATTGTTGTTATCCGTATATTACAAAGAGTACCTACATATTTATAAACAGCGAAATGCAATCTACATTTTTTTTTTGTATTTTGTAGTTATTTGTTTTTGCATGGAAATTTAAATCGTCAGTTTTTTTTTTAAATCAGGAGAAAAAATTGTTACAGAAAAGTAAAAAACACGAGGTTTTTAAAAAAAAATAGGTATGTATGTTTTATTTCGTTTTGTCACTTTTCGATGTTTAATTGTGTATTTTCGTAAGCTGGGGAGATAAAACAGTAAATTTACTAAATATTTCTTCTAAAAGTTTTTGTCTATCTCGTATAATAAACCCCATAGGTCAAAATATAAACGAAAACTCTGTAGGTACATAGGCAAATTTTCACTCTACCTTGTTTTTAGAACCAGTTCAAAAAAATAAAAAAAAAAAAAAATCAAAGAGAGCAACTTTTTCCTTTTCCATTATCCGAAATTTTGAAAACCATTTTCCATTTTTTTTTAATAAAAACATATTTAAATTTACAAGATAAACAAATTTACTAAGAGTCGCGTAATTGTTTATATTACATGTTACTTGTCATACGTGTTTGGTATATTGCAACTAGGTAATGGCAAAGTCAAAATTTACCTACACGTATCAATTAAGCAAAAATATTTCCATATGATGGGAAATTTATATGCGACACTATATTTATTTACACCGTTAAAAAAAACTTCTATGTTGTGTAGTTATCCGTTAGTGTATGTTGTGTAGTTCTCCATTTTAAAACGGTTTACGTCGCTTTCAATTACGATAATATATAAGATGACATTCTTAATTACTTGTAAGGAAATAGTAATAACAACAAAGGTCAGCAAGTACAGCAATTAAAAGTATATATAAAATTGTAACAGGCACACGCTAGATTAAGGTTGTAAATCCCTAGCTTAATTTTCTTGAACGGCTTATCATCGTAATTATCTAGCCTCTTAGGTTTACAGTTATAATAGCGCCGACAGATTGTCGTATAATGCTTAATCGTATAGGAAAACTAACGTCAGTGTCCAGCCAGTATTTTAATGGTTAGCGCATAGTAGAGAGAAGGTATAAAAAATCCTGTAGAATTGATTATATCAATCAGGTGGATCACCAAGCCTCACTGCCAGGCCTGCATATACAGTACGCGGCACCCTAATGCGTACATAGCCGAATGAAGGGCAATTGATAATTTAACTTCTTTGTTCAGTAGATGTAAATATGAGGTGAGAACCAATCGCAATCCAATCGCTAGCGCAGGCGTATGAAAGGCATCCGGTTTGTCGGTAGAGCTGTTTGAGTTAAAATTTGAAATACCATTTTATATTTTATTCTGGTCTAGTGCCTGATTAGAAAAATGCGTATCATCAATCAATATTGTCACTTGCCAATGATTTTACGTATGTGTGTAAGCTAGAACACATACGTCAGCACATTTCGTTCGAACAACTATTCGCATACTAATATAAAATATAAATTAACCAAACGACAAGTACGACAACAAACAACTAGCGTCTAGCCGGTACCAGGTCACGGGTGATCCTGGCCAATGAGAAATACCTGTGTAACGCGGTGAAGGCGGCAAACTTGAAGTCAGTAAGTCACAAAACTTTGATATGAAAGGTTTAAAGCAATCACCTTGCTAACTTAGCTTGATTCTTTTTTTGATATTAAAATTTAGTTTTTAAGGAAATACAGACAAAAATTGTCTTATTATTTAATGAAAATTGATTACAGGATTTACAGTTTTATTTTATTTCTCAGCAGTAAAATTGTCTAGAAGCATGCGCGTTTTTCTTTTTCGGTTTCATTGGTCGGATCGCCCGTGACCTGGGCTAGACGCTAGTAGTAAATTCGCCTATGACATAAAAATGTATCATTTAATATGTATTTAATATCCACCTATGTACGCATTAGACTGCCGCTTACTGTATACACCTACGGTTACTCACAAAAGTCTATACTTTGTATAGAAAAAAAAACATGCACGTCACCGATGACGATATTAAACGTGTGCAGTGATACCACCACTCAATTATATGGAAATAAAAACTATAATGGAATGTTTTATGGAATTTTAAATTTCGCACTTGATATTCGTTAATATGCTGTTGGCAGCAAATCCGAAGTTGCCGTGTTGTATTACTTGACATCAGTGGCGGTGCGTGATATTTCAGTTAGCCATATCTTGAAAACGACGCATGGGACCCACTTCACTTTTTTAGGTGATGACTATACACCTCTTACAGAAAGGATTTATAGTGAAAAAAACCGTCAGCAAAGTTTGCGAAAAAAATTTTCAAAAACACTGGAGCACTCCCTGGGTTCTCAGTAACGCTCTGTGGAATATTTGCAGTATATTTTTTTCATAATCTAGAAACAAATGTAAGGAGACGTTTTTCGATTTGTTGCAAAATATTTTTTTTTTTCAAAAAGTTATGGCCATTTTAATTTTAATTTTATAGGAACATTTTGTTTCCCGAAATTATTTCACTATAAATCGATTTTTTCACCGATTTTTTCACTATAAATCCTTTCTGTAAGAGGTGTATAGTCATCACCTAAAAAGTGAAGTGGGTCCCATGCGTCGTTTTCAAGATATGGCTAACTGAAATATCACGCACCGCCACTGCTTGACATTAATTTGTGGGCAGTTTGAAATTATCTGAACCTTACATTAGCGTTAATAGTGGTTTGTGTCTTTTTTGAGGTTCAAACTTTTATCTTGAATTGTAAACTGTTATATTCAGAACAATTAAAGTGTTATAGTTGTCAAACTTCCGTTTGCGAAATGCCAAAACAGATAAACAGCTACTGCCAAGAGTTACATAGTAGCATCTTTGATACGCTATTTTGAAAAAGAACGAGACAATTATGATCCATTGCTACCCTTAACAGCTGTTAGAAGGGTAATTTAAATAAAAAATTAAAATATTAATTGAAACTACAGTCCAATATATTGTTTTTGCGTGTAGCAGCAGCCCTAAACTTGAATGTTTCTATGGTTAATTCAATTTCACAAAAACAAAACAAAAAACAATGAACTTTAAAATCACCTAGAACGCGTAATCGTACCAAGAGGGTTACAAGTAATGTAACATTGAATACAAGTGCTATTCGTAATATTTATAATAATTGACATTTGTGTACAAAAAACACACTTCACAATTTGTAATCGAAAGGTGTTTATAAGAAAATCTTTCCGTGTGCCTTATTTTACTAATTTTTCCCCCCATTAAAAAGAAAAAACGCTTTTCCGGACTTTTACTACAATTTTTTCCTGCTCTTTTTTTGTACTTGCATATTTATACACGAACCAATATCTTTATCAATGTTAAAAATTATTTCTCTTTTTAATGTAAAAAACAATTTTTCAGTTAACAAAATTTATTATATTTTAAAATTTTAAAATTTATTTGTTATAAATTAAATTTAACAGGTTAATTAACAATAAACAAACACAAATAATCCATCCATATGCTAGTGAAAATTATTTCTAAATACTGAATAAGTTTATAACAATCTGGCATCAGTTCGCTCTAAAATTTAAACACGTGTTTGATAACGTGCATCGGTTTTATTTTAATATGAAGTATATATATATATACAGATTATCTACAAAAAATCTTCTTTAGAAATAAATACGACATAGTTATATACACGGTCTCAATTTGAAAACGAACAGCATTTAATATTGCCTAAACTAATGACAGTATCTAAATTTGACGAAACACGTCAATTTCCATATCAAGGGGGACAACTTTTGAGGCATTTGTTGTTGTATTACTTTCAACCCCATAACCCCCAGGGCACCTACACCTAAAATTTTAACTGGCAACCCCTATTTCTTTTGTCATTTTTGAGTTTCTTGTACAATTCTAGATAAGTCCCATGTATCTTTTTTGTCAAAATTTTTGTCAAAAATTGGTAGTTAACCATGAATGTGTGGAATGTATTTCATTTCTGAATTTTTTATTTAAAAATGATGCACTTTTACAAAAAATGGTCAAGAATAAAACGTTCTTAAAATCACTCAAAGAATGCACTGGAATTTAAAATTTTTTTTGAGCAACTTTTTGGATTTTACAGTCAATTTTTGCAAAATAAAAAAATATATATATTTTAAATTCTTATTATGGCGAATTTGCTGCGGATTTTAAGTACAGCTACTCTTACTTGGCCATGACGAAAATGGCCATGATGAAAATTCTTAAAAAAAGATATAAAAAGTGTTTTAATAAATGTTAACAAATTAATGTTCTTGAACTTCATGAGGCTCTTCTTATTGATTGAAGATCAAGGTATTGGAAGGCTGTTCTGACTCGCCGCATGCAGTCTTCTCTGGTGGTTAATGCGGTGTTGTAAACTTTATTTTTGATTGTTCCCCAAATAAAAAATGGCCAAGTAGAGTAGCTGCATTTAAAATCCGCAGCAAAATCGCCATATAAAAATTTAAATTGGCAATATTTTCAAAACTACAAATTCTTAGAACAAACAACCTTATACAAACTTACTCTTATTTTTAATGCTAAATAAGATACAATTATGAAAATTGGGGTTTTCCATTTGAAAAAAAGTGATTTTTGGAATTTTTCTCAATTTCATTTTTGATCTCATTTTTTGAACACCCTGTAATTATAGTTATCAGAATATTACAAAAAATCTATTAAAGTGGATCCTTTTCAACAAGGAATCCGACCCAAATTGAATAATAAAGGCTTTCTTATAGGAAAAATTGGTAATTATCTTAGGGCCTGCAGACGTCATTTTTGACATAAAAACTTAGATATCTCACAACCGCTTAAACTTAGGTATAGGACATTATAGGTACATGAAATATTCTTAGAATTACCCATATAATCTAAAAATGTATTAATATATAGGGCATTCCATTTAAAATAACAAAGTTGACATCTACTTCCGGTATAACCGGAAGTGCGATTAACGTGAAAATATTTTAGGCGTATGTCCCCCATCGACCTTAGTATGTCACCAAATTTTCAGATTTTTGATAATTATAGTTTTCCCATATTCGATCGATGCAGTTCCCGGAGGACCACCCTGTATATGTAAATGTCTAAATGACTGGGTCAATAGTAAATGACACAAATCATTTAATTTGTAGCAATATTACAAGTTGTATAGGGTTAATCACCTAAAATTGACACCCCCCTTTATTTCGCCTAATTGTCATAGCTTCAAAATAGATTCGAAATAGGTTTTTACACGGTTTGTTATGAATTTTTAGAATGTCTAAGCAAATTAAAAAAAAAAACTCCTCAAATCGTAAGGGAGCAATTTTTTTAATAGAACGCCTTGTATTTATTTACTATATCCGTAGTTTTCTGATTACAAAATCTATGATTTCAATATGATTACATCAACTGTTTTCAAGATATTTAAAAATGTATGATATTATTAAAGTTGCAAATACATATTATATTAAATACGTAATTTTTTTTAAATTTGTAGTAAACATTATGTAAAATTATTTTTTGAATTTATCGATTCGACAAAAATTTAAAGAAATAAAAAAGGTGTAAATTTTAGGTGACTAACCCTGTACTATAAGGAATTAAATGTGATTTGAATCAAATTCGTCGATATACATGCAAATAGTCACAAAAGTATCTGGCCACTTCAGTGTATTAACAAATAAGTGGTAATAAATCAACTAGTAGTGAAAGAGTGGCAACCCTGATACAAGTAAAATTAACTACTATGATTGTACTTTATTTCCACATAGATAAAGCAACGATAACATAAACTATGTGGAACAAAATGTAATAAAAGACTCATAACGGCAACCGGAAAAAGATCCGACTACAATAAATATCGTATATACAATATAGGTACTTAATAAAAAATGTAAGGTGACATCTATTATTTTATTGGATAATCTTAAGCTACAACAATAGGGTTTAGTCTCTTAGGCTCTGAATGCTGAACTTTTTGATTTATGTAATTGGAAGGTTACACAGTACCACTCTCTTATCAGGAGTTGATTTAAGGCCTCACTGTTAGTAAAGAATTTCGTTGAACGTGGTGAATTTTACAGAAGCCATTCCTTAATTTTCCGAGCACACCACTTGGGGTCATTGATGAAATATGAATTTCCATTAAACCTAATTTTTCGGCACTCAATCGTAACTTCTGCTTTAATATATCTATACAAACACACAAATACTGTTACTGTCTATAAAGTCAAGATTGCCCACTCATACAACTCCCATACATCCCCATAACGTCCTAGATTAAAAGGGTGAACAAAACAAAACGAGTAATTTTCGCCCTAGAAATATTTGTACAAGGGGTAGGCCGCATGGCCTATCTAAGTCAATAAATAAAGACGTGTCAAATTATTACTGCAGCTGGGTAATAACTGAGTTAGTTAACTGTGAAAAATAAGAATAAATAAATACCACAAAGTAGTCTAGAAGTGCTTTGGAAACTTTTGTTACTCTTAAACAAATCGATCTACGAGTATTTTTAAAAAATGAAAATTGATAGCTTGTGACGGCGCATGAATAGTAGCAAATTAATTTTTGTTTTGTAACCCTGAGGTGTTTTCTAAGTGTCTAATTTCATCCCTAAAAATTTAAATTTATGCTTTTTCCTCGTTTCCGAGATAATGGGGTGTAACACTTCACCGACTCACCCTCTATATTATTCATTATATTCTTTATTTCTTTAATGCAAAGTGAACATTTTAATCCAACGACATTCTGCAATTCTCATCAGCGTTTCCACAAGTGAACATAAATTATACGGCATAACTGCACACAAAAAAAAAATAACAATATCAGACTAGGTAAGTAATTATTTTCACAAAATTCTCAGCATTCAATTAAACTGCTTAAAGAAGTTGGAACAAAACAACCACTTAAATACCATGCCGTTTATAGAAAATAATGCGGGGAATTTTTAGTTGTGTAAAAGCGACTCTGAATAGTCTGGGTCTGGGATAGGTCAATACTTTCTGTCTGCCGAGAAGCCTCGTTGCTATAGAAGCAATCCGATGAATGGAATGGCTTGCGCCTAACTAAAATTCGAAATTACCACTCCGTGCAAATCGAGATTTTAAACCAATTTGATGGTTAACACAACAGAAGTTATTGAACGTGGCAAATGAGTAATGGCTACCTAAATGATCATATAGAAGAATAAATATGGTAATTCAATTTAAATTACTTATTAACTAGTAATTATATAAATACCGTTACTAAACTGTTAGGCGAAGTTACTAAATAACTATATTGTTATTTATTGTTGTTTACTACTTTATTATAATGTATTTGGCTAATCTGTCTATGACGATGCTTGTTCCCAACATTTATGGAATTTTCTAAGAAATAAGAAAACAAAATAAACAGAGGATGGTGATCTAAAGAAATATGAATTTTTAATGTTATTGTCTTAAGAATTACATTTTTATATTGTGTTTTAAAAAAAGCACTGCCTAAAATAGGGACCGTACACGATCAATAATACTGTCACTATTACACTTCAATAAATAATGTCAGTATTTCATCAATATTCAAGTCACTTATTTTAAACCTTACATGAACAGTATTACTGTCAATATTTTACCTCAGTAAGAATCTAACAGGCAACTGAGTCTATACCGCTTTATACCGTGTGTGTAAAGCCGACATCGGCCAGTCATGAAAAAAGACAAACAGAAGTGAGACGACAGATAAGAAGCAACCGCACATGCACCGCAATCGAAGGTAGTGAGGGAATAAGACCGGCACAAAACCTATAGGAAGACCGGCCTCACCACCTGTGCTTGGTGTTGAATGAATGAATACGAAAAGTGGGCGGGAAGACCCATGCACTTAGCCTACGGGCCATTGTCCCCACTTCCTGTGTTCCCAGGTATGCCGACCTCTCTAGCAAGGCCTGGTTTAGAACGAGAAGTGTAACATTTGTCCTTTTTCACAACTGGCCGATGTCGGCTTTACACAAACTGTATATCTAAAAATGGGCGCGAGAAAGAAAGCCTGTTTAGCTATAATTTTAGTAATGACAATTAAACTTCGTATTAAGCGTCGTGTGTGGATGAAAGAGTGGCTTAAAAAACGTGAAAAGTATTCGCATATTATGTTGTTGAAAGAAATCGTTAGTACCTCGGAAGGAGATGACTTACGAAATACTTCATTCATATGAAAAACAATTTCCGTATGAATGAAGAAATCTTAATACATTATTGCAAATGGTTTACCCTTTCCTGTTTTTTAATCATTAAAAAAACAAATATTTGAAAGGTGTATGTGCCCGATTATGAGAGCATTGTGTTATATTTAGAGAAATCTTACACATCTACTTAGGTAAGTATGTACAGAGCATATCCGGACCTTTTAGACGAAATAATTTTTTTTTAAATAAATTCTTTTGTATAGTTCGACCTGAGTGTATTAATTTTTTTTGCGGACATCTGCACATGTGGCTTCGGGTTTTAATTTACGATAAATAAATAATAATTTATCAAGTGCCACATTGCTTTTAGTTTTATTCATATAGTGCGGGCTTTGATTATTAAATAATTCTGGAAGCGTTTCAAAAAGTTAAGCGCTTTAAAAGCGTTTTAAAGTTACGAAGGTACTCATTTTTTGTACCTTCGTCCCCTGTAACTTCGATTTCATTTATAGTTTCCTCCTCATCTTCACCGTCTAGGAGTTTCCACCGTCGGCGTCGCTCATTTTCACTAGAAACCTGTTCAGACGCATGGAAATGCTAAACATGTACTGACGTCCACGCCCTACACGATATGCTACACGATCAGTAATATTGACAGTATCCCCTCTCTTCATTAATACTGATGCTTGAATATCACAATATCCGGATCTGCATCAATCCAACAATCATTCCATCAGTAATTTGCATTACACGTTCAGTAAAACAGTCATTTTTTTTACTATTGACAGTATTATTGATCGTGTACGGTCCCTATAAGGAATTACTAATTCCACATCTAGTTTCTCCACAATTAATTGGACTTTGTGGCCTTTATGACATTTATGGCCCATATGACCATTGTGATCTTTAAGACCAAACCTAAAGGTCACCTTATCATTGACCTTATGTGCTGTATGAACTTCACAACGTTATGTGACCATTATGACCTGTAGACCTTCACGACTTACAGACATAACATTTATAGCCTATAGGATCTTTATGACCCATATAACTTATACGTCATTTACGTCCTATATGACCTTTATGACCAATATGACTTATAATTTTTATGACCAATATGACATTTATAATCCGTATGACCAATATGATTTTTTGGCCAATATAATATTTTAAAAATGGTTAAATATGACATATTTTACCTTTGGCCTACGAAGAAATGGTACACTCAATAACTTTTAAACAGAAAGACTTCGCAGTTCGGGTTTTCACTGGTGCAAATATCTTGAATTTTTTTTTTCAAGTAATTTCAAGTAACGCAGTCTTTTACGTTTTTCCATAGCCAACTTGATTCAAGTAATAAATAGGAACTTTATATTTTTAAATGGAACACCCTGTGTATTTTTGTCAAATTTCAGATTGACGAGTCGTTCTGACTAAGAATAATTAATTTTTATTAGACTTTTTTTTCACAATTTCAGTTTTCCACAGTTTTTCATTACTTCCACTCCACTACGTGGACACTCATTCAGTAAACGAAGGTAATGCAACTTTTTTGCTACGAGTTGCTGTTAAATGAACATTCAAATATGTTATGGACTGGTGGTCCATGACCGCGATGGCGTAGTTAATATGATTAAAAACTAATAGACAAGATTAAATACTATTAATCTTGCACATTCTAAAATGCACTACATGATCAATCCAATACAATAATCCAATCTCACAGTTTACTAAAAGGTTTCAGCCAACTGCCTCATTTGTCTGGTCAAATATAGCGTTTCCAAAACCTGTAGTCTTGTAATTAGTAGACTTGTAGACTTGTAATTCCGTGCTCTTTTGAGTGTCCCAATGGCTGACTAAAGTAATTCTGACCTCAGCTTCGTATATCCATTGTCGTAATTGCCATCAACACAGTTATCCCTACTGTGATTTAACTGAACTGTGCTAGTCGAAATCTACTTTTCACAAAGTCCTGGCTCCTTGTTAATAGATTTATGTTAACCTTTGCAATACGGCAGTACTGCAAATCACAGTATTACAGGGTTCTCCATTTACCTGGCAACTACTTGCCATTTGCCTTTTCATGAATAGAAAAATGGATCATGGAATAGAGAAATTGAATGTTCATCTGGCAAGCTCAATTAATTATTTTAACACCAATATTGATACGTCCGATTTGCTATATTGTAACAAAGTTATAACTAACAACATTTTACCATCCCGGGTATACTAAGTACCATTGATTATATACCGGGTGGCTCAGGAGGTCAGGCCAAGCTTATATATTGAAATCCAATTAACATATTGTTTTGAAAGGGATGTTTATACTTAAATTAATTTCCAAGAAAGTGGCAAAACAATTCAAGATGGCTGACTTCCTGTTTCGCCGAAAATGTCAGTAAACTCTGTTTTTTAAATAGAACCCATGTATATTTTTACATATTTGCATTGTACGCGTCAGAATGCACGCAACCCAAGTGTAAAATCTCGTTTTGGTGGTGGATTTTTTTTAATTTCTTTTCTACATTTACTTCAAAGGTAATAACGACAGCATGTACATCGTTTAATCCTCATTAAAAGAACAATTTTTTATAACAGAAATGGCCCACTAGATGTTCCATTTGAACCTAAACAAGTTTTCTCTCGTTATCTTCAATAAAATGAAAATAGAGTATGTTTTTGAGAGGATTATCGTACCGTACCTAGTAAGTAGTAAGTATGGAGACATCCAAAAAAAACGTCGTCAAAGTTGGCCGAGAAAAAAAAGACGTATTTCTATTCTTGATCGAATTTATAACCTTATTTACTTGTCAAGGCTGTCACATCATATGACAGCCATTGTTTATTTTACAAATTGTGACAGTCACTTGTCAAAAGTTTGACATAACCGAAAAGCTTAGACATGACCGCTATTTCCATCTCTCTTGTTCATAGCCAGAGTTGATGACGTTTTTTTTGGATGTCTCTATAGTATCAAACAGTATCGCAGTCCTCTACGATGAACACAACAATTTTGAAAAAAAAAAATGTTTCCAGTACCAAAACGACATTTGACACGAGTTTTTTTTACGCGTAGAATCCAAATATGCAAAAATATCAGGGTGTTCCATTTAAAAAACAGTGCCATTTTCAGCAAAACTGGAAGTCAGCAATCTTGGATTTTTATTCTAGTACAATTAATGCTATTTCAAATTTAATTCTAGTACAAATTCCCCAAATTTCAAAAAAATCCGTTAATTAGTTTTCAAGATATAAGCCTGGTCCGACCTCCTGAGCCACCCGGTATACCGCATGTTCGTAAATTCTCCAAAAGGAGACTGCTACCTACATATGTATATGATACTACACCCAAAATTATACTACCAATTGCTGTTTGCCGTTAACATGTTTGAAAATCCGTTAAGTACTCGTATAAGTTTCTACGCCAACCAGTCGTTTAACCATTTTGATGGCATGCCCTATGTATTCTAAAATTAGCAGCCAGCAAGCAGCCAGCAAGGGTGTGCAGAGAGAAGTACCTACTCGTTCCGCTCAGAGAAGGGGTCATTGATTACGTGATAGGGCGATTCGCATTTGTCGGCCATTTTGTACCCTCCCTATTTCAATGAGAACCGAACTCCCGCTCCGCAGAAGCCAAAGACTGCATCTGTCTCACTCAATAAACCTCTCTTTTCAAATTTGGGGAATAGAATTTAGTTTACAAACGGTATATGCATATTATGTAAATACGTAATACAATTAATATATATTCTGCGGCATATGTACTGTATATCGTCGTTTCCTGTAGATTATGGATACAAATAATCATGGACACTAACCGCAGTCATGTAACAACTACCGCCAGCGATGTTATTTATTCACATAAAGCACAACATAACTTAAAGACGGATAGATCCATACGAATAGTTTATTAAATTGTGTCCTATTATTTATAGACGGTGAGTCTCTTGAGATAAAATGTAATACCTATGTGAGGTTTGCACATTATTTTTACCTCATATATGAACTATTGACGAATCTACAGGGTATTCATATACTTCTGCACGTTAACTTCCTTATTTTAAATGAAACACCCTATATTTTATACAGTGTGTCCCACTTAAGGTGTCTGCCATTGTAAAATCTTTATTTGTAGTCCGATTTTCATGAACGTTTTTAGGTCTTATAAAAAAGTATTGAACGTGTGCTATCGTGTATCCCGTGAAATAAAGTCATAGCCAACTAAGAGCTTTTTTTCGTCCGAAAAATACTATTAAAATTTTTTTTTGTTAATATGTGATCGGATTCTTACTCAGGACCATCATAAATTAGATCGTACCAATTTACATTGGGTTTGAAACAGAGTGTTGAAGAAAATTATAAATTCAAGAAAACATATATTTTTTTAGTGACTAGTTGAACTAGTTTTAATAACTAACGTATTGTCTCTTGTCGATAACTGAACAGAATCAACATAAATGAAGTATCATTTGTCGTCACTACTGTCTTTTTTTTCCTAAAAATAAGACATCAACTAAACCAGAGAACTGTGAACAATGTTAAGCTGCTGATAATTTCCAATTAGTACCACTATTCTTTACAAAAAAACAAGCTTGATGTTTTCAATGCCACTTACAGTTCAAATTGGCATTAGTATAATGCCATTTTGAATGAAAATTGAAACGATCCTGTTTACGTTGGTCCTAGGTACGAATCCGTTATCACTTACATATGCATATACTAAAAAAATGTTAATGGTACTTCTCGACCACATGATCCATTTATCATAACTAGGGTCAGGAAATATGTGCCATTACTTAAAGTAGTATACTTAAAGTAGTATTACTTAAAGTGTATAACCGTATTTTTAAGCGCATTGTAAATTATATGCGCGTGTATTCTTGCCCGTGCTTCGCCACCGCTGCTGCAGATGAAAAGAATAAAAAAATGAAAAATGAAAAATTGATGATGAAACTGATGAACTGATGAAACACTAAACTCACTTCCGGTTAAACCGGCAGTCGGGTGTGTCAACAGCCACTTTTATAACGCCCCTTGTATAACCTATAATAACATCCCGCACTAAAATTTGGCAATAATTTTCGAAAATTCGGGTTTTTGGGAATATCTTTTTAACAACCTGTATAATAATCTCGAAACCGAATCCAGGTTCCTTGGAAAATTCTGCATAACCTCAGCGTTTGACTTTACTTTCTAGCTCAAAAATAACCAAAATATCGGCAGTGAGACACTAAATTGAGACACCCTGTACGTAATATCGACCTAACCACAAGTAGTATTAAGAATGATTTGGATATCCTGTTTGTATTACACATTTAAAATTACTGGAAAATTTTTCTTATTATTTCCTTACAATTATTTATTTTTGGAAAATCTTTTTCGCCTTTTAGTGGATCCACAATGATCAATGAAAAATAAACACTTCTAATGTATTATTCTAAATAAAGATATAAAAGAAAGATTTATTACGAATAAACAAACGATTCTATTCAACATTTTATTTCACAAGTTGTATAAAATTATGATTTTTTACAATACCTACGTTCTTGAAAACTCAAAATATCGGCAGTGAGACACTAAATTGAGACACCCTGTACGTAATATCGACCTAACCACAAGTAGTATTAAGAATGATTTGGATATCCTGTTTGTATTACACATTTAAAATTACTGGAAAATTTTTCTTATTATTTCCTTACAATTATTTATTTTTGGAAAATCTTTTTCGCCTTTTAGTGGATCCACAATGATCAATGAAAAATAAACACTTCTAATGTATTATTCTAAATAAAGATATAAAAGAAAGATTTATTACGAATAAACAAACGATTCTATTCAACATTTTATTTCACAAGTTGTATAAAATTATGATTTTTTACAATACCTACCTATATATAATATTTATAATTTTAGTAGCCTCAGATCGCTATATTTTTCATTATATTCGGTACCAATTTTAAATATGTCATTTTATAGGTACTTTTAATGTATTTATAATGTTAGTTATTTGATAATACTACTGAATAAATACCAGTATATCCAGCTGAACTTCTTTATGGCAATATTTACTCAAAAGTATGTGCATGAACGGACAAATCGATGAAAATTCTTAATGCACATTCATATCCTCAACATCGTATATTAGGGGATTATTATTGGATACAAGGTAAGCTAGCAAAAATGGTTTATACGAACTTGCGAAAAAAAAATACAAAAAAAAAACAAGCTTGATATTTTTAATGCTACTTACAGTTCCAATTGGCATTAGTTTAATGCCATTTTGAATGAAAATTAATACGATCCAGTTTACGTTGGTCCTATGTAAGAATCCGTTGTCACTTATTTACTAAAAATGTGTTAATGCTGATGACTACATGATTTTTTGACGACATTTATCATAACTAGGGTCAGGAAATATGTGCCATTAATTTTGAGAAACGTTGTGCGATCAGGTTTTGCTTCAGACTTAGACATAGCGCAACAGATACTTTTGTAAAACTTCACCACGCCTACGGAGACAGTGTTTTTTCAAGAGCCTAGGTTTTTCGGTAGTTTAAGGCATTCTCAGGAGGAATAGAGTCGATTGAAGATGAACCACACATGGAGGTCTTCATTTTCAAGAACCCATGAAAATGTCGATAGAATGCGGGAAGAGTTAAATTTGAATCACACTACTGTTCATCAGATTTTGACTAACGAATTAGAGATGAAAAAAATTTGCGCAAAAATGGTTCCAAAAAACCTTTCGCAGGTAACAAAAGGACATCAGGAAAGAAAGGTGTCTTGACTTTTTGGAATCGATTGAAAATGATCCCCATATTATGGAACGTGTCATTACTGGTGATGAGACTTGGGTGTTTGAGTACGACCGGAAACCAACCGCCAAAGTATGGAATGGCACACTTCAAACTCTTCAAGACTCAAAAAAGCAAGATTTTGTGCCTCTATGCCAAACAGTTAATCAACACTTTTACAGAGAGGTTCTTGAAAACCTTCGAAAAATGGTCATGCGTGTGAGGCCAAACATCAAGAACAACTGGATGCTGCATCACGACAATGCGCCTCATCACACAGCCATTTCAGTAAATGAGTTTTTAGCCAGTAAAAATATTCCTGTCTCCTCAGCCTTCTTATTCGCGTCATTTGAGACCTTGTGGCTTTTTTCTTTTTTTTTTCTCGAGATTGAAATATGACCTCAAGGGACTCCATTTTGGGACCATAGAAAATATTGCAACGGCTGCAACCGACCAGCTGAAGGATATTCCAGTACATGAGTTCTATTAGGAATGGAAGAACCGTCTCCAGCGCTGTGTGGCTTCCCAAAGAAGTTATTTTGAACAAGACAATACTGAATTGTAATTCTATTCGAATAAAAAAAAATAAAAAATCAGTCTCATTAATTAATTTACACACCTCGTATATTTTACTCATGTCATAAAAAACTTCCTTTTTATATTTGTAAAAAGTGTAGAATATAAGTAATATGTCACAACTAATCTTTATGACATTTTTTATCAGTTTTAAATATCATTGTGACAGTAACGCAGATGTTTCTAACCTCCTTTGCAAAAAAAGGCGTCTGCTAGATTCATCCCGCTCGATCTGCTTAAAAAAACGTTATTAACTTATTAACAGGAGTTATTAAGTTCTGATTCATTTTCTAGAGATAATAAACACACTGCCTGTTTTATTATTTACTGCAAAAAAAACAATCACCGGTACAATAACTGCCCGCTGCATTAATTGGGAAATTCCTTCGTTAGACAAGACGATGTACATGCATACATATACCAGACCTCAGCCGGCAACATCATAACGTTATGGTCTAATATTTTTAATTCTCACCTCGCATGTTTTCATTCATACTTAAAATACCAGACGGTGGAAATCATTAGCCCACATAATTAAATGTTAATTGAAGACTTCCACAGTGCATGCGGTGTTTCTATATTACACACATTCACATTTTTTTTAATTACTTATTAATAAAGTTAGCAGAAACGAGTCGTGCCACAGAGACGTACGCATAAGTGTAATGCACGTTTGCCACATTTTACTATGACATTATATCACACTATTCAACGTATTGCATACAAAGAAGGTAATACAAAAGCACAAGCTGACACAGGAATACGAGGTGTGGCTATTAAATAACCGAACTGATGCTGCTACCAGCGAGCTGCGAGCGTGTCGCGACAAGTTTGAACAGAACTGTGTCTGGTGATACTTTCCCCACCCTGAGGTCGCTGGACAAGCCAGTGGGTCACTCAGTTTGACTGTAACAGTCGTTTGTATTAGTCTACGCACCAGGGACGAGTCGAAAAAATGTTAAGTGTTCAGACGGAGCAACGGGTTAATCTCAAGTTTCTTGTTAAATTGGGGAAAACTTTTTAAAGAAGCTTATGCAATGTTGAAAGCTCAAAAATAACCAAAATATATCAAGACACTAAATTGAGACACCCTGTAAGTAATATCAACCTAACCACAAGTGATATTAAGAATGATTTAGATATCCTGTTTGGATTACACATTTCAAATTACTGTATATTACCTTTAGAATTTTTTTCTTATTATTTCCCTACAATTAGTTATTTTTGGAAAACATTTCTCGACTGTTAGTGGATGCACAATGATCAATGAAAAACTTAAAAAATAAACACGTCTAATTTATTATTCTAAATAAAGATATAATAGAAAGATAAACAAACTAATGTTTCCCAAATCATTCAGGTTGGATTACAGATCTAGATTTTATTCAACATTTTATTTCACAAGTTGTAGGTATACTATTTCTAATGTAAATGTGAAGACATAAAAAGCAAGGTTGTCAGATATATTTTCTAAAATTGCTAAGCTCACCATGAATTATACTTCATACTTCAGTAAACTGTTAGTTCATGACGTTCTTAGAAAGCTAGTTTGGAAATATTAAAAAAATACATAGATATAAATTTATTAGTTAGCATTAAAACAAGGCGTTTAAAATTGCTAGAAAAAATAATTATCTGGCAATGCTTCGCCGGCAACGCTTCCCTGTTTTATTCAGCCAGTCATCCATTTGCAGTAACCCATTAGAGTATTGTGCTTTGCATCCAATATATATGCGTTAGCTCTTTATGTGGTCCATTGTGTTGTAAAATGTTTTACGACGTCGTTAAAATGATTTACGACAATAGGAATTCTCACTTATTTCCGCCAGTGACGTGTATTTCAGCTAGGTTTATTAAAACAGACAATTTTTTCAGATTGTCTGGCTAAATGAGCATTATTTACAGAAAATTATATCACAAATATTAAGAGTTTTGTATGCAGGCTAATTTTAATCTCCGATATCGATTTGAATGAAAAAAAATATTTCACAATTTTCAAATTTATAAAAGACTAGCGACCCGCCCCGGCTTCTGCACGGGTGCACGCGGACTTTTTTGTAGACCTTTTTAAGGTGTACAATACTGTAGTACATTATTTTGATCTATCTCGTAGGGTTCAGCCAGCGTTTGCAATGTAAGCGCAAAAAAAAAAGTGTTTATTTACGACATCACATTAAAAACCTCTAAAATTATCAGTGTTTCTCTACTATATTATGCATGTATTATACATATAAACCTTCCTCTTGAATCACTCTATCTATTAAAAAAAAACCGCATCAAAATCCGTTGAGTAGTTTTAAAGATCTAAGCATACATATGGACATACAGACAGCGGGAAGCGACTTTGTTTTATACTGTTGATTTGTTTTATACTGTACATATGATATATGCACACCATTGGGCGGCGTTAGCCTTCAAAAGAATTAAAAATATAGGTCTTCACATTGAGTTTAGAAAGACTATATATACATAGACTTTCATATTCCATTATATACAATTTTGAATATGTATAGGTACTTTTTTAATTTATTTATAATGTTAGTTATAATATAATTTAGTTATAATACCACTGAAAAAATACCAGTATATCCAGCTGAATTTCTTTATGGCAATATTTACTCAAAGTACGTTGAGTGGATGAAAATTATTCTTAATGCACATTCATATAATCAACATCGTATATTAGGAGATGATTATTGGATACAAAGATAGTCTGGCAAAAATATTTATACGAAAAAAAAATTAAAAAGTATACACTCCCCTTAGGAAGATCCTTATATGTGACTCACAAAATATTTGCAAACTATCTCATTACACGTTCTGTGTCCGTTCCATAACCATTATATACATTACGTTCAGTTAAATTCTTGTCTATTCACATTTTCCGTTAGTGATCCGTTTCGTTTAAACAAAAATTGTGATCGTTGCTGCACTGATAAAATGTAATCTGACGAAAATTTGATCCTAGCTGTTATTTTGTTAGATAAAGAAGCCAGCTTAAAAAAATAAAACGACGATTTGGGTGCACAATATATTAAAGAACACAAAATTAAGGGAGAATGTGCAATACTATTAAGAGAACTGACGGATCACGAAACAATTTTTTTTCAGCATTTCCGCATGTCAAATAAATCTAAAAAAAATAAATTCCAGAAATTACTTTTTATCATTGGATAAGTGATAACAAAACAAAATAGCACATCCATGGATCCGGTACATAATATATGATATAGAATATAGAACTAAAATGTAAGGATATTACCACTACCAATACCCCTTCCGACACGTCTCAGCCAGTCCGTCAAAACGTTTGCATCAATGTCGAAGGGAACTGTTTGGAAAAATGTTAAAAATGAAACGGAAGGTGTGCGAAGAAACGTAGGTATACTTATTTATTGTTATTAATATTTTACGTAAACGAAACGTATCCAGTATAGAACGGAGACGGAATTTATAGTGAAAATCAACCTTTATTTGCTTGATCTAATAACAATACAAAAGCTTTTTATTCTTTAAATTTTTCTAAAAATTTAAATTAAGTTTTTTTATGTGATTTTTTCGATTGTTGAAATTTCTGTTGCTAAGAATTAAATTATGATTTCACACTAATATTTCGTCTCACAAATAATGTTAGGTACATGGTTTCTTGAAATTTGTCCACGATAGAAAATTTAAAAAAATCCCTGACTTACTTTTTCGCTACACTTTTAAACCTCAGATGTGCTACTTTTTATTTAGACTTAAAAAGAGTATAAGAAAACAGATTAACTATAAGCAAACTACTCTATAGAATTGAACTCGCAACATTTAGAATTCAGACCCATGATTCTGGCAATATTTTAGAGTAAAATGAAATGTTTTAAAAGTGAAAAGAAAACCCTCACCTAGACAAGAATGACTTTTAACAATTTATTAATCAATTTCCTGACATCCCTGACTTTTTCCAAAATAATGAAAATCCCTGATCCTTATAAATTCTCCAAGCCTTTCAGAATTATGGAAGTCCTGCTTTCTAATGGCTGTAGCTCTAACAAAAATGAAAAATTTAGTAGCAAAAAAATGGGAAAACGGGACTAGAAAGTTTTTGCATTCACGTAATTATGAAGAGGAAATATTGATAAAAATTTTCGCAAGCTAGATTCTAGGTCTTCTGGAACAGAGTGAAGACAAATTTTAGAACATTTTTTTCTTTGACTCTTTACTATAATAACCTTCTATAGGTCTTGTAACCATTTCCCAAAATATTCATAATCATCCACTATGCAGATAGGAAAATTTCGCATAATTTTGTCATACGCTGACGACCGATATTACCAATATTGCCAATTCTGTATATCTTGTTATAT
Source organism: Aromia moschata (assembly GCA_029963805.1). NCBI lineage: Eukaryota > Metazoa > Arthropoda > Insecta > Coleoptera > Cerambycidae > Aromia > Aromia moschata. The sequence continues at coordinate 382,198 of JAPWTK010000174.1, read as the reverse complement.
TAAGAAAAAACCTTGGCAATATTTCCAGTAGACATTTGAAAAATGTTTAATAACAATCATTTAATTACAAAATCATATTAATTATGTGTATAGTACAAACATAAATACCGTAATGAAATTATTTAATAGTTGGATTTCCAATTAGAGGGAACTACGGTAGGAAAATATATAACATGACCACAAATTACAAATTTTTTTCTTTAATTATACGTGAACACGACATGGTGTACTATGTTTTTTTATCGCTGAACACGAATCCGATAGCCGTTGTTACCTAGCACCTGTAGATTTTAAGTAAATCAAAGAAATATAACCTAAAAGCTGAAATAAGCACAATTATGAAAATAAATATTAAAATATAGACATCCAAAAAAACCGTCATCAAAGTTGGCCAAGAAAAAAAAGACGTATTTCTATTCTTTTTCGAATTTATAACCTTATTTACTTGTCAAAACTGTCACATCATATGACAGCTACTGTTTATTTTATAAATTGTGACAGTCACTTGTCAAAAGTTTGACATAACCGAAAAGCTTAGACATGACCGCTATTTCTATCTCTCTCGTTCATAGCCAGAGTTGATGACGTTTTTTTTGGATGTCTATATCTCCCTCATATCCTTGTGAACACAAATTCCCATAAGGATATGACGGTACATGTACTGAATTAATAACTTCCGAAAACTGTAAATTTTTTTCTCGCAAATAAAATATTTTTTATTATTATAAGGTCAGCGATAAAAAATACATATAGTATGCGGTTTACGTAAAATCAAAGAAAAAAATATGTAGTCCTGTGTAATCTATAAGGTACATAATATGTATCTAAAAAACTCATACTCTACCTTCTTGTAGAAACAATATATGTATATGTAGATATAAACGAAAGTGTGAGACATGATTTAGTAATCATTTTGAACTGAAACAATTACTTATGTAATAATAACAATTTATCAACATTAATATACTTTAATGCGCTAAAACACAGCTCAATGATGACGTCATAACCATAATTAGACAATGTTTTTGCATATTGAAGTGATAAACGACTCTTTATACTTAGAGGAATTATTTTTATCAGTGTATATAATTAATCATGAATACACACAGACCTAATAATAAATCCACCTTTATTAGTGGATACGCGGTGCGAGGCCAAAAATTCTATCAATCATAATTCGGTATTCATAATAACTTTGTCTTCGAAATAATTACTTATACAGTTATGTATAATAATTAGAGTTCCGAATGTTTGTTTACCCGCGTGTTAAACTTGTTAGGCGACCCCTAGACGGTCAATACTACGCACAATATTACGAATTGCGCAATAACATTGTATGACCCCTCTTCCACAAACGATCTATATTTTTTGCTCAATAATATTGACGGCTCACAAATGTCGATATTTTCGATAAAGCAGGACCTAGTGTTTAGTGTTGCACTGTTGGAAATATCTGACCAAGATTTGGCTGCAGCTGTCGTGTTGGTGCTTAAACTCAAAAAGCGAAAACGTCGTTGGTACCCATAATATAGAGGGCGTCTCGTAAATTAATGGTACAGGGTTTGTCCGGAAAGTAATGTCAGTGAGTTTTGAAAAATGGTTTTTATTGGTTCTATGTGTACAAATCTTAAGAAACTTTCAAAATACATTCCTCCTGCGTCCACACATCGGTTCCAGCGGGTCTTCCATGCATCAAAAGCCGCACGGTAATCGTTTTCCGGAATCGCCTTTAAAACGTCGGTGCAAGCCTTCTCATTGTTTTTCACCGACCCAAAATGCTGTCCTTTCATTGGGGTTTTGAGGCGCGGAAACAGAAAAAAAGTCTGGGGGGGGCACATCGGTTCTGTAGGGAGGCTGGGGAATAACGGCGATGCCTGTCTTGACGAGGTAATCAGCCACGAGGAAGCAGGTGTGCGAAGGCGCCTTGTCGTGGTGAAGCTTCCAGGATTTTGAGATGTCTGGGCGGACGCCATTCACCCTGCGTTTCAGCCGCTTCAGCACCTCGACGTAAAACTTTCCGGTTACGGTTGTTCCCTGCGGAACGAACTCATAATGGACCAATCCCCGGCAATTAAAAAAGACAATCAGCATTGTCTTGATCTTTGACCTGGACATCCTGGCCTTCTTGGGGCGAGGGGAGTTCGACGTGTGCCATTCCGCACTTTGCCTCTTCGTCTCCGGATCGTATTCATAGACCCAACTTTCGTCCCCGGTAATGACGTCATCAAGGAAAGCGGGGTTGTCTTCGCAGGTGTCCAAAAGTTCTTGGCAGGTTTCGACGCGCCTCGCTTTTTGATCGTCCGTTAGCACTTTTGGCACGAACTTCGCGCACACCTTCCTCATTCCTAAAGACTCCGACACAATTTCGTGAACAATGGTTTTCGTAATGTCTAATGTTTCGGAAATTAAACGGACACTTAGACGACAGTCAGTGTTCAACAAGTCACGCACATGTTTCACATTGTCGTCGGAACTGGAGGTTGATGGCCGTCCAGCGCGGTTCTCGTCGTTGACGTCTTCCCGACCTTCTGCGAAGGCCTTGTGCCATCGTAAAATTTGCCTGTCCGAAAGACAATCGACGCCGAAAGCCTTCTTCAACATTGGAATGGTTTCCGCAGCACTCTTCTCCAGTTTCACACAACACTTGATCGCCATCCGGTGCTCAAGCGAACGTTGCATTTTTTCTTGCACCGGGTCACTGTAACGACTCTCAAAGAACGAGTGCTGCGACCGCTACAACGACCGGTAGCCAACTGACGCTTGTTGGATCTTGTTGCCAGATCCCCCCACTACAATTCCAGCACATAAAGCATGGGCTGGCGCGTACAGTCTCGGGAAAAAGAAATCACTGACATTACATTCCGGACAAACCCTGTACACAGGAAAACTGCAAATTTTTTGGGTAACAATATTGCGACTTAACCAAACTTATCTTATTGTTAGTCCAAAAATTAAGAGTGACACAAGGTGTCAAAATTATAAATGTATTTTAGATTTTCCCAAATTTTATTAGAAACCAACATTTTAACACAAACTTTGGTGATTGGGTGTTTTTTTGGGACGGGGAATTTTAATTTGTCAATAAATTTTATGCAGATTGTAGAGGACGCTCTCTAGGTCTTCACAAGTACATACACACTGGAGAAACTTTTTTTGCACTTTAGATTAATGGTTTTTATTAAAAACTAGCGACCCGCCCCAGCTTCGCACGGTTTACGACATCACATTAGATACCTCTAAAATTATCAGTGTTTCTCTACTATATTATGCATGTATTATACACATAAACCTTCCTCTTGAATCACTCTATCTATTAAAAAAACGCATCAAAATCCGTTGCGTAGTTTTTAAAGATCTAAGCATACATAGGTAGTAGATAGGGACAGACAGCGGGAAGCGACTTTGTTTTATACTATGTTATATGATTATTTAAACCCACTTTTAAATCTCACTTCAATCATAGTTATATGTACAACTTTTCGTTTTATTCAAAGCCTACTGATTTGAGCAAAATGCAAACACTGCGCTTTCAAACTCCATTTCTTTCAAACTATCCTACGAGTCGTAAGCATTATGTTTTTATATGGTTTTTAAAGGAGCTTATTAAAATTAAGCTTATATGCCGCGACATTATATGTATATTTATTTTTAATGGAAGAAACATGAGGATGTAGATAGAGCCCAAGCAAGAATATTTGGATTTCAAAATCTTTAAAAACAACTTGGCTTTTATAAGTTGGCTCAAAAACCCTTTAAAAAAGCCATGACGTTAACAAATCAGAACAAAGTTCCATTATTACCGAACACGCTTTTACATACGAGGTGTGTAAATTAAGTAATGAGACTGGCAACCTAGCGCCCGATCTAGCAACACTGCGGAGACGGGACTTGGAAAGGCGGTAGGTTAACATGTAATGCACCTTCAGTACAAGTGTGAACTTGTTAGAGTTATTTGTTTGTTCTTTGTGACTGTTTTCGTTAACCGTTTTTTTTTCTAGTGCGTTTTAAAAATGAGTGACATTAATTTTGAGCAGCGGTGTGCTATCAGGTTTTGCTTCAGACTTTGCAACGGATACTTTTGCAAAACTTCAACACGTCTACGGAGACTGTTTTTTTTCAAGAGCCCAGGTTTTTAGGTAGTTTTAGGCATTCTCAGAAGGAAGATAGTCGATTAAAGATGAACCACGCAGCGGACGGCCTTCATCTTCAAGAACCGATAAAAATGACGATGGAATACTGGATGTTGTGCATTCAGATCGTCGGTGAACTGTAAAGATGATCGGGGAAAAGTTAAATTTGAATCACACCACTGTTCATCAGATTTTGACTAACGAATTGGGAATGAGAAAAATCTGCACAAAAATGATTCCAAGAAACCTTTCGCAGGAACTAGAAGGACATCAGGCGTGAAAAGTGTATTGACTTTTTGGAATCGATTGAAATTATCCCCATTTTATGGAACGTGCCATTACTGGTGATGAGACTTCAGGCTCGCCAAGACCCAAAAAAGCAAGAATGAACAAGTCGAAGATCAAATTCATGCTGATTTGCGTTTTTGATAACCAGAGAATTGTCCACAAAGAGTTTGTGCCTTCAGGTCAAATAGTAAGTTAACACTTTTACAAAGAGGTTCTTTAAAAACTTCGAAAAAGGGTCATGCGTGTGAGACCAAACGTCAAGAACAACTGGATGTTGCATCACGACAATGCGCCTTGTCACTTCAGCCATTTTAGTAAACGAGTTTTTAGCCAGTAAAAACATTCCTGTGGTTCCTCAGCCTTCTTATTCGCCTAACTTGAGTCCTTGTGACTTTTTTCTCTTCCCGAGATCGAAAAATCACCTTCACCACATCATTTTGGGACCATAGAAAACATTCAAACGGCTGTAACCGACCAGTTGAGGGCTATTCCAGTATATGAGTTCCAGCACTGCTATGAGGAATGGAAGAACCGTCTCCAGCGCCGTGTGGCTTCCCAAGGAAGTTGTTTTGAAGGGAGACGATACTGAATTATAATTGTATGCGAATAAAAAATAATTTAAAAAATGAGGCTCATTACTTAATTTACACGCCCCGTATATCACATACTGAAAATGTTCTATCTCTATCATAAATATTGTTTATATATTTTTTGTACCTACCAGAATTGCACTCTATTATCGCATTTAGGTAAATGTGTATCTAACTAACAAACAAGAAACAAATTGTTATTATAATCGTTTAACTGTAACTCCACAGTTACAGTTAAACAGATAAGTATTTAATACAGTTCCCATGGATAAGTATTTAATATACAGCCGATGTCTAGATACATACATATAATTGCATCGCTTTTGTCTCGTATGTAGATGAATCCGATATTTTTAGAGCTGTTCGCCCATGAACTTGCTCTCTTGAGCCGCATTCGTTTCTCGCAATTCTATTTCGCGTTTGCCTCGAATTTTCACGGTCTTGTTGGAGCTCAGAATCTCTCGCTAATCTTAAACTGAAAATTATTAGGAAACATAATTACACAGTGAACAGATAGATAAATATTTGAAGTATACAAATGTCATTTGGTGATCACTGATCACCCAATAATCAGTGACCGATTAATCGGATTAAGATTAAAATCCAAAGCATTGTTATAAACGTTAACGCAAATATTTAACTAACTTAACGTACTGATAATTTTGTATTTAGATTGAATTCAAAAATTAACTAATGATAAGCAAGTAAGTAGGTACATATTCAGCTAAATACTTCTCTTATTATAAACTAATAGCTTTTGGAAGTACCTATGCTACCTTTGTCTTGCGGGAATTTTCCCTAAAAAAACCCTGTCGAAGGAATCATTAGGTATGTACTTCCACATCTAATTTTTCTATAATTAATTAGTCTAAATTTGAAAACATTCTTAAAAGTGTGATAGTTGGAAATAACTTTTATGACCTATGTGAGCTCCCTATTTAACTTTTATGATCCAAATGGCCTACATGACCAATACAATTTTTATGATATGATTTATGACCTATATTACTCATGGCCTATTGGACCTTTACGACTTATACGACCTACATGACCAATATGACTTTTATGGTGTATATTACCTTCATATGACTTATACGACCTATAATATATTTATGGCCTATACTACCTTTATGACATCCATAAGCTCTATGGCCTTTATGGGTGTCAATCACCTGTATTGGAAATTTATATAGGTATGTAAAAGTGAAAATGAGAGTAGACATAAAATGAAATTTGATATATTTGACCACAAAAACCTATAAAACCTATAAAACGACATGAATATCTTAATTTACGCTTAATCAGAATTCGTGAACAGAATTTTTCTACCACTATCTATCATAATATTATCAAAAGATCCAAAAACTATAAACTTGGAACTTCAATTTCCTTTTTTTTTTTTTTTCTTTGACTACGACCATTTTTCCCCAAGTAACAGCTTTTTGATAATCACCTAAAAATTTGGGATTTTTTATATCCCTTAATTTCTGCGCCTAGTGTATTATTGTTTCAATCTGCAAAGAAATAAGTAGTTGAAGAAGTATTATTTAAACGGGAAATCTTTTATAAGAACAGGTAAACTAGGATTAGCAGATTATACGCGTCACATTCTCTGACTTTATTAGGCAATTTAAATGAATAAATCTTTAAAAGTAACCAATTAATTTCTAAGCCAGTGTAATAAATAAGATGGATATAAAATATACATTGCTTGCTTGAAATTCTTCTGTCGCTGATTGTACATATCGCTGGTAAGAACTGAGCAATATCATATCGCTAGTCACTATGAATAATCTCTCGGGTGTGTTCGTTCTAGATCGTACTACATTCGTGGTGCACAATTCGCGCAGATAACGGAAGCGCTGGTCAACGCCACTGGAAATGAAAGGAGAATCTCAAAATGAGAAATTCTGGATTTGTTATTCCATTATATTAGTTACACCGCCACACAAACAAAAAAATGTTGTCTGAAAAGCACATGCTATATATGGTTTCCGAACTATTTTTTCTCGCTGAACACGAACCCGGTGTCAGAATTGCTCCATCGTCCTTCAATATGCAGCAAAATGCTGAGGAATCTTCAGAAAAATGAAGACTTTGTGCTTACGAGCCGTGCTTTAGGTGTGATACATGGTTTGCGAAGTATTTTTCCCCGCTGACCATGGATCCGGTATCAAAATTGCACCATGTAGCTTCAGTCTTCAGCAAAGTGCTGAAGAATCTTCAGAAAAATGAAGACATCCTTACGAGCCATGCTTTACGTGTGACAAATGGTTTCCGAAGTATTTTTTCCCGTTGAACACGGATCCGTTATCCGAATTGCACCATCTATCTTCAGTCTTCAGCTAAGCGCTGATGAATCTTCAGAAAAATGAAGCCTTTGTGCTTACGAGCCGTGCTTTACGTGTGATATATGGTTTCCAAAGTATTTTTTCCCGCTGAACACGTATCTGGTGTCAGAATTGCTCCATCGCCCTTCAACCTCCAGCAAAATGCTGAGGAATCTACAGATATTGAAGTATTTCTGCATTTATAGGTGTTTGCGGTAGCGGCTTCATATGATCCAACTGTTTTACGGATCCAACAATCGACTTTGGAACCCTCTCGCTCTTTATTTGGCTTACAAATCTAGGTATTTTCCGTACCCTCACTATAGTTTTGCCTTTAGCTGCATTCGAGGCACTTCCGCGCGGTGACGGTGGGCAACGGACCGCACCATTTTACTTTACAGAAGACTGAAAAAAGAGTGTGCCATGTGGTGAAGAGAGATCATGTTCAGTGGACAAAAATACTTCGGAAACTATATATCACACATATAGTACAACTCATTAGGAAAAATTCATCATTTTTCTGAAGATTCTTCAGCATTTTGCTGACGATTGAAGGGTGATGAAGCAATTTTAACACCAGATCCGTGTTCAGCGGAACAGAATACCTCGGAAATAATGTACCACACGTAAAGCACGGCTCGTAAGCACAAAGTCTTCATTTTTTTGAAGATTCTTCAGCATTTTGCTGAAGATTGATGGGTGATGGAGCAATTCTGACACCGGGTTCGTGTTCAGCGGGAAAATATACTTCGGAAACCATTTGTCACATGTAAAGCATGGCTCGTAAGCGTAAGTCTTCATTTTTCTGAAGATTCTTCAGCGCTTTGCTGAAGACTGAAGATAGATGGTGCAATTGTGATACCGGATCCACGGTCAGCGGAGAAAAATACTTCGGAAACCATGTATCACACGTAAAGCACGGCTCGTAAGCACAAAGTCTTCATTTTCCTGAAGATTCTTCAGCATTTTGCTGCAGATTGAAGGGTGATGGAGCAATTCTCACACCAGGTTCATGTTCAGCGGGAAAATATACTTCGGAAACAATTTGTCACACGTAAAGCATGGCTCGTAAGCATAAGTCTTCATTTTTCTGAAGATTCTTCAGCATTTTGCTGAAGATAGATGGGTGGTTTGGATGGGCAATTAGCAACACCGGATTCGTGTTCAGCGGGAAAAAATACTTATGAAACCATATATCCCATATACATTTCAGACAACTTGTGGCGGTGTTATGTATTCTTATCTATACAAATTCAATATTTTGCTCTTATTTCTTACTACTTATTCTACTCTATTATTTGCTCTCTTGACGAACCGCCACTGGTATGTAGAATTTACTTGTTATTTCGCTATCTATATTTCCACTCCACTTCGTGCATGTGGAAGTAACAAAAGTAATTTGAACTGTTCCGATGTCGAAATTAAGTGCTCCGCCCAACTATTCGTGTCTTCCCGTTAAGCTCCAGCGACTTTCCCGAAGAAGCGATATTCGTGCGAAAGGCATTTGTAAAATTTTTATTCGCCGTCACGGATGCTGAACGTCTTTTCCGGTACGGGCAATAAACCGGTCGATTGTGCCGCGGCCAGACCACCATTTTCTGAGGATGCAGAAATATCAATTTCCTTTGTCAGATTTCCTGCAGCGGATGTTGGGTTCAGTTTCGGTCAACAACGATAATTAAATGTTATAATAATGTTGGGCGTGTTAATATTATATCTAATAGTATTTAATTATACACAATTAAATGTTAATAACGTTAATGGTAAGTATTGTACAGTCCAATTATGATAAACCTTATTCAATAATTATTCATTGTATACTGTACATTATAAAGCAGAGCGGGGTACTGTCTCTGCGCCGCATAGGCGTGCTCTTCCTACAGTAAGTAGAATAACAGACAGTATCTAAAGGTGCGTATTCATTTGCAATAGAATGCTCCGAACGAACCAAACGCGCCGCGCGCGCTGTAACAAATTTGTCTAGTCAGTACGTTGCGCCAAACAGAACAGAATGCGCCGAACATTTTCCGAGGTTTGTCGGTAAACGCGATTTGCGCAAAGGGAATTATTCGTTCGCTGGTGCTCAGTGGATACGGACGTTTGGTGCGTTTGCTGTGTTCGCTGCGTTTGCTGTGTTTGTCGCCTTCCGTTCTTGGCGGACAAGTAATTTATCGAAGAAAATGGACTGGAGCAGGGAAAAATGACTTGAGCTGATTGATCAGTTTGAAAGGCAACCTGTATTATGGGATCCTACAAACGGCTTGTATTTTAATAAAATTATAAAGCATGATGCGTGGGCGGTAATTGCCAAAAATATGGGATGCGCCCCAAATGATGTCAAAAAAAATGGAAAGTCTTGGCTATTCTAGGATCTACTAGACATATTAGATTCTCAAAGTCTTCTGCAGCCCTCCTCGTAAAATGTTTCAAATGCATATAATCCAGGTCACTGAGTAAGGCCATATTTTTACGTCGCAAAAAAAAGGCGTATTGCCCACATTTTTCTTTCTTTTTCTCTTCTTTTTAACGCTCGTTAACGCATTTATAATTAAAAAAACACCAGCGGCTACAATCACATCATCAGCATCCATGTCGACGAACACACAAACAACACTGATTACTGGTGGGAACGCAGCGAACACCGCAAACACTCCAAACAGCCCGAATTGTCCGCGCAAATGTTTGTTACAGCGCGCGCGGCGCGTTTGGTTCGTTCGGAGCATTCTGTTGCAAATCAATACGCACCTTAATAAGTCTAATAATAAAAGAAACTAATCTGCATGATGTCTAAAATGTGAATCACTTACACCCACTTACTCACTGACCCACTCACTTACAGATTGCCTGTCGGCTGCGGACTGACAGTCTGGCTGTCAACAACACCTGCGTCCATTTTTATGCATACACCAACATGCCGCGTGAATGGTGCTACCTTAGGTTTACCAGAACTTATGATAAACTATAAGCGTGTTGATACTATAGTTGCCCTAAATTCTCTTCAGGGCCTGTCGTCTGGTGATATCTAGCAATCTTGATTTGGCAGCGTTGTTTGTTTACGATTTAGGCATACCGCAGACGACAGACAGTCGGTTGCCGACTATTTTGTAGGAAGACACCGCACACCGACTGACAGTAGGTGAGAAATCGGAAATCTATAATCATTGTTTGCAGAAGTACAGACAGTCAGTGGTGCATTTAGTTATAATATAGACGGAGTGATGTATATCAAAATATTAATGTGCGTGGCAATATTACTAAAACGTAGAAAAAGAAGAAATAGTATTTTTTTACGATTTTTTATTTACCTACTTACTAGTCAAAGTTTATTGAAATGAAAGTTGCATATACTATTTTATGATCTTGTATCCAACACCAGATTGTGACTAAGTGGTACGCTACTGACCATGCATTATATTTCGTTCAGCTCCGACTAAACTGTAGTTCATGTGCGTTACCTCGTATGAGTGCATTCATTCCATTTGTTACTGACTTGTCACCGACAATCGAGTCGGTTGCAAAAATGGAACAGGTTAAAATTTTTTTAGTCGGGCCGTTTTTTTAGTCGGTCGTCTGCGGTGTCTCATTTAAACGTATACGGGTGCATTCATACCGACACAACTGTAGGTGACCGACTGTCTCTCGTCTGCGGTGGGCCTTATACACCTATTTATAGAGCAGTGAAAACTGGAAACTCAAAAGATTCTAAGCTCCATCCACTGACTATACACGAAAAAACAGTGTACATTTTATACGACAAAGCGTTTCTGCGCATATGCTCCTCCCGTAAAGCCCCACCTGTGTGGAACCGTGTGTTTGCATGGGCTCAATCGATCGGCAGCGGACCATCTGCGGACCCATTCCACACCGCCTTCTCTTCCACATAGAATTTTTTTAGCTGGTAATATTTGCTATCCCCAAGTCAACATGGGTCAATACTGTATGTCGAAAAGTGACAGTCAGTCTTTTTTTAGCACTATTCTTGTCAACATACGCAACCACCACGTCCACGTTAGTAACATCTGCGCATGTCGAAAAATCACTGCGCCAGCCCTCGGGGAATAAACGTTTGTTGTCGTTCCGTTGTGGTTAGTTGTATGCGGATAGTTGTTTGAGGAAGACGTACTGGCACATGTGTTTTAGATTAAATGTGTACGTAAAAGCATTAACAAATAACAATATTTACCGAGACTGCATTTTTCCTATGGGATCTGGGTGAAATGCAACCATATTTTTCGAAATTTTTAACGATTTTTTATTCGTTAATAATGGCTTCGATATCCCTTACAGACCGACCACTAAAAAAAAATTATTATTTGAACTTTTTTGGCAATCTGCTAAATAAACATCCATTTTTATTTTTAAGAATGTATGTAGTGCTTCTACAATACCCTCGTAATAACGAACTTTTCTAATCAGTATCTAGACCAGAATAAAATATAAAATGTTATTTCAACCCGTCTGGCTCTACCGTAGTCGTAGACAGCTCGGACATACTGGGTGCCTGCCGCACGCCTGCAATTGCGATTTGTTCGCGATTGGTTCCCACCTCATGTTTAGGTGGTGGTGACATCTATTCACGATATAAGTTAACTTATCAATTCCCCTTCATTCTGCATTAGGTTGATTCGTACTGTACCGGGTGGGCAAATTTCGATGTTTTTATAGGGTATCTCGGTAACTGTAAGGGCTATGGAAAAAATGAACCCACCTTTCCCGACCTCTTTTTTTCGAGATAAATTCATTGGTGAAAACCAGAATTTGCTATATCTTTTCGTTTTCGAGTTGTAAACGAAAATTGATTTTTTTGAGTTTTCGATTGGTGTCGATAACTCGGTTGTTTGTATAATTAGAAGAAATCTGTTTGCACGTTCTACAGGCACTTTTTTAAGTAGAATAGGATTTCCTTAACAGATTTTTTATATCTTGTGTAGTTTTCGAGTTATGGCATAAACTTCTATTTTTTTAAATGGAAACCATAGTTGGCTATGATTTAGCTAAAAAGAGGATTTTTTTCTCTTTACAACGATATATAGTTTGTGGGGTCTATGATGAGTGTTTATGCGGAAACAGTTAAAAATTTTAATTTTTTGTATAGGTATACTTACTTTGTTTTTTCTTTGCAGGAAGAGTAAGTTTCTATAGTAACACATTGTTACAACAATGTTTTAATAATAATAACTGTTGCTATGGAAATTTACTCCTGCGAAAAGTAACATAAATACATAGTAACAGTCGTATATAATGAATGGTATATTAAACTTAAATAACTAATTATGACATATTAGTGACTAATTAATAATTAATTATAACATATTCATAACAAAAAAAGTTTAACACACTTAACAATCAAATTTGTAACAAATAATGTATGTAAAAAATACGATACAATATATTTTACAAAAACAAAACTAGACAGATTAAAAAAAAAATACGAGCATGATTATTTACCTAAAGTTTTCAAATTGTCGTCCGTTGTTTGCGATGCACAGTTCACATCGCTTTGAAACACTTTTTGTTGCATTATAGATGTGAATATTTGAAACGGAATTCAGACAGTCTATAAGATTTTCTCTCAGTTGAACCAGTGTATTATTTGTCTTTTTGTATAAATTGTCTTTAATGGTTCCCCAAAAAAAGAAATCTAACGGTGAGAGATCTGGCGACCGAGGAGGCCACTTTACTGGCCCATTGTTCCCTATCCATTTCTCCCCAAAATTAGTATTTAATAATTCCGAGATTAAATTAGTATTATGGGGTGGTGCCCCGTCTTGTTGAAAAAATACATGTCGTCTTTCGTTAAGTGGCAAGTTGTCTAAAAAATTCTTCTACTATGTGGTAGTTTATCATATTGTAATACCGTTGACCATTTAAATTGTCATCATAAAGTTGGTAAGCTAAAATGCGGTTATTATATAGGGCACACCATACACTAAAACCGAAACGTCCTTGATTTTGAACATCAACAGTCTGATGAGGATTATCTCCAGACCAATAATGTTTGTTGTGTCGGTTGAAAATTCCGGCACTACTTACGTAACTTTCATCTGTCCAAATGATATTTTTAAAAAATAATTGGTCTTGCTCAATTTGTTGTAGGTACCAATTGCAGAAATCCAGTCGGCGTTCAGGATCAGTTGGAAGGTGCTGTTGTTGTTTCCTTATTGTATAAGGTCTAAATTTGTGTTTTTTTAAAACTGAAAGTGCTCTTCGTCGCGATATACCAGACTCTGCTTCAATTTGCCTACTTGAAATTGAAGGATTTACGACTACCATACCAACAACATTTATGGCAACATCCTCAGCATCTTGAATACGATAATTTTTTGGTCTTGGTTTATTAAATCCTCCGTATTCAACGAGGTTTTCTTTTAGTCTACCAAAGATGGACATATTAGGTTGTCTCCTTTCAGGGTAGCGATTAAAATATGCTTCCGATGCAGCTTCAGAATTATATCCATTTTGAATAAAACACTCTAGCATATTAAACTTTTCGTAATTTTGATACGCCATCGCGCCTTGTCAATTTCTTTAATCGAAACTTTAAAACTATAATGCAAGCAAAAACCAAACATAAACAATTAATCAAACAGTAATGTGTAACTGTGTATTTACATCCCAATATCCAACTGTTCTGTTTTCAAAATGTCAGGCGCCTACTGTGCAAAATCATTGAAATTACTATACTGTCCTTTATTAGAAAACATATGTTTTTAACTGTTTCCGCATAAACACTCATCATAGACCCCACAAACTATATATCGTTGTAAAGAGAAAAAATCCTCTTTTTTAGCTAAATCATAGCCAACTATGGTTTCCATTTAAAAAAAATAGAAGTTTATGCCATAACTCGAAAACTACACAAGATATAAAAAATATGTTAAGGAAATCCTATTCTACTTAAAAAAGTGCCTGTAGAACGTGCAAACAGATTTCTTCTAATTTTACAAACAACCGAGTTATCGACACCAATCGAAAACTCAAAAAAATCAATTTTCGTTTACAACTCGAAAACGAAAAGATATAGCAAATTCTGGTTTTCACCAATGAATTTATCTCGAAAAAAGAGGTCGGGAAAGGTGGGTTCATTTTTCCATAGCCCTTACAGTTACCGAGATACCCTATAAAAATATCGAAATTTGCCCACCCGGTACATAATTTTCTTTCTATTAACTTAATTTCACACGCAGTTTCTATATTGTTAAGTGAACACAGACTGAGTAGTATACACCTCAGGCCTAGCGTACGTCCAAATTGCGCAAAATTAGTAGGACGACCTTCATCCTGGATTGTCCGGCATTTGACGGCCGGAAAAGACTGACATGACAGACGAACTGAATAATGTATGGTCTACATCAGTCCCAGCTCTCAGGGAAACCGGACAGTCCATGACCTTCAGACAACCTGCAAGCCAGTGGGTACTTATTAAGCAGCATTATCAGTAGCAAGATTCGTAAAGAGTACACAATACCAGATGTACTTCCACAGTTGCATCGTTGAACGATGTTCGTCACGGCGAAAATATATGTTTATATTTCTAGAAAGATCGTTCTACAACATCCACCAATACAATGCACGCAAAATTAAACACTTTTTGAACTCAGAATTGTTTGATGAACCATATGTATGTTTGGTGCTCAAGCAAAAGTTTTAATAACTTGAAAAATTGTAGAAAATTTGTTATCAAACAAAATGTACAAAGAAATCTCTAAAATAAACATGTTTTTTCCTTTTCTTGTACTAAACTTTTCTTTTCTGAACTACTTTTCTTTTTTTATTAGAATTAGAACTATTTATTTTAGATAAATGTTGAAGAAAGAAAAACTTGTATTAAATTGTACACAAGATGTGGTAGGTTAGAAATTAAAAATGCAATATAAAATATTGTTGCAAAAATAGCAATAGAAAAAAAATGTCAAAACAAAAAAAATAGCAAAAACAGAAAAAAGTCCCATCCAAAAGAAATACCGCCTGGTCTATTTGTATTTACTTGGATGTTTCCATAATAGTTGAGAAATGCCCGTTTGGTGATACTTCATGTTGAAAAATGTTTCATTGTGAATCTCACCACATGCTAACAGTCATGCAATCAATAAAAAAGAAATTGAACAAGAGATTATGGTTCTGTGGGATAACATATTATCAGACTTTGCCTATTATCATAATAATAATAAGCAAACTTGGCAGAAACGAAAGGCAACACAGAGGCGTACGCATCATAAGTATAGTACATGAAAATAACTAGAATCTTTTCTCACGGTTTCCATATTTTATTATGAAATTATATCGCAGCAATTAGATCTACGTACCGCGTATAGCGGAGGTTGTGCAACAGCTATAGCTGTCACAGGACTACTGCAATAAAATCAAATTGAGGCAACCCCCCATCACATGCTACAATAGTTGCTTATGTGTTATGTGTGCCAAAACGCCTTATGCCAACTTTAATCATAAGGCATTGAATAAATTGCTTCGAATACTTTAAGAAGTCACTAATATGAACTTATGGCCACTAGTGTTTTATGGGCCTCATAATTCAAATAAACACAGTAAAATTAGTAACAGTAAAAAGGATGTTATTAGTTCCCTACCTACTAATTAATTAGAATATCTTAAATTCATACTAAGAGTCATTGTAATGGAAACCTTGCGGTCATTGTATACTGGGTGAAATATAAATAATTATTTACTCGCACAACATTTAACCAAACACACAAGAATTTAACCAAACTTAAATTTTATATATCTACATATGAATTTCGATTTTTATACCAAATTAAGGTGGTTACAACTTGGTGTCTGAAAATGCTACGTTTTTGCTTGAATAACTCATTTCCAATTATAAAAACGAGATGACCAAAAGATAATTCAGAGGAGTCGAAAACAAAACAAAACATTTTGATCAAAATTTACTTAATTCCAAAAACGTGCATAAACAAAAAAGTGATACAATTACCGGAATCAGGAACTAATTTAATTTACATAGATATAAAATTAACATAATATACAGGGTGTCTCAGCTTTTAGTTTACAGACTTTATTTGCTCACCCAGGATAGTTAGCAAAAAAATGTATATACAAAAGTTACTTGAATTCATGAGGCCTATAAAATGACATATTCCGTTTGACATGTGCTAGTGACCTTGAGGTTATGTCAGTGTCAATATAAGTTTTTTAAATACAACACCCTGTATTTTTCGACATTTTTGGATTTACCGAACAATTCTACACATATTTCATGTAACATACCCTATACATATCTTCAACCGTTTTCATAAGTCAAACAGCTATTATTTCACAATACAAAGAATTTTCAGTTTGCCTTGTTTGCCAGCTCAATTTGAAAATTTATTAAACTAATTGCTTATAATTACTGAAATATCCCATTGATCTGATTAAAATTACTTTTAACAATACCTCTCAATTGTTTCAAAACTGACAAGGCAAACTGAAAATTCTTTGTATTGTGAAATAATAGCTGTTTGACTTTGAAAATCTCGAAAACGGTTGAAGATAGGTATAGGGTATGTTACATGAAATATGTGTATAATTGTTCGGTAAATACAAAAATGACGAAAAATACAGGGTGTTGTATTTAAAAAACTTATATTGACACTGACATAACCTCAAGGTCACTAGCACATGTCAAACGGAATATGTCATTTTATAGGCCTCATGAATTCAAGTAACTTTTGTATATACATTTTTTTGCTAACTATCCTGGGTGAGCAAATAAAGTATGTAAACTAAAAGCTGATACACTGTATATTATGTTAATTTTATATCTATGTAAATTAGATTAGTTCCTGATTCCGGTAATTGTATCACTTTTTTGTTTATGCACGTTTTTGGAATTAAGTAAATTTTGATCAAAATGTTTTGTTTGTTTTCGACTCCTCTGAATTATCTTTTGGTCATCTCGTTTTTATAATTGGAAATGAGTTATTCAAGCAAAAATACGTAGCATTTTCAGACACCAAGTTGTAACCACCTTAATTTGGTATAAAAATCGAAATTCATATGTAGATATATAAAATTTAAGTTTGGTCAAATTCAAAAATTGTGCGAGTAAATAATTATTTATATTTCACCCAGTATAAAATGACCGCAAGGTTTCCATTACCATCCAGTGCACATGATAGTTTTAGTTTATATTAGGTGTTAATAATAAATCATGTAACAAATGACAATTGACTCTTAGTATGAATTTAAGATATTCTAATTAATTAGTAGGTAGGGAACTAATAACATCCTTTTTTACTGTTACTAATTTTACTGTGTTTATTTTAATTATGAGGCCCATAAAACACTAGTGGCCATACGTTCATATTAGTGACTTCTTAAAGTATTCGAAGCAATTTATTCAATGCCTTATGATTAAAGTTGGCATAAGGCGTTTTGGCACACATAACACATAAGCAACTAGTGTAGCATGTGATGGGGGGTTGCCTCAATTAGATTTTATTGCAGTAGTCCTGTGACAGCTATAGCTGTTGCACAACCTCCGCTATACGCGGTACGTAGATGTAATTGCTGCGATATAATTTCATAATAAAATATGGAAACCGTGAGAAAAGATTCTAGTTATTTTCATGTATTATACTTATGATGCGTACGCCTCTGTGTTGCCTTTCGTTTCTGCCAAGTTTGCTTATTATTATTATGATAGTAGGCAAAGTCTGATAATATGTTATCCCACAGAACCATAATCTCTTGTTCAATTTCTTTTTTATTGATTGCATGACTGTTAGCATGTGATGAGATTCACAATGAAACATTTTTCAACATGAAGTATCACCAAACGGGCATTTCTCAACTATTATGGAAACATCCAAGTAAATACAAATAGACAAGGCGGTATTTCTTTTGGATGGGACTTTTTTTCTGTTTTTGCTATTTTTTTTTGTTTTGACATTTTTTTTCTATTGCTATTTTTGCAACAATATTTTATATTGCATTTTTAATTTCTAACCTACCACATCTTGTGTAAACTTTAATACAAGTTTTTCTTTTTTCTTCAACATTTTTAATTTTGGGAAACAAAATGTTCCTATAAAATTAAAATTAAAATGGCCATAACTTTTTGAAAAAAAAATATTTTGCAACAAAACGTCTCCTTATACTTGTTTCTAGATTACGAAAAAAAATATACTGCAAATACCCCACAAAGCGTTACTGAGAACCCAGGGAGTGCTCCAGTGTTTTTGAAAATTTTTCGCAAACTTTGCTGACGATTTTTTCACTATAAATCATTTCTGTAAGAGGTGTATAGTCATCACCTAAAAAGTGAAGTGGGTCCCATGCGTCGTTTTCAAGATATGGCTAACTGAAATATCACGCACCGCCACTGGTCGCCTATAAGACTCAAAATCGCTAGAAACAATCCGGACGTATCCGAATACACTGAAGAAGACTCGGTTATGAGACTCACCACTTCGGATATAAGACTCAGTTTATGAAAAATACATAATTGAAATGATGGAAAGTAACAAAAAACAAACAAAAAATAAAAAAAAATTCTTGAAAGATAATTTACCATCTTAAACTTTGAACTGATTATGTATGTACGTATGTATTTGAAGAGTTGCCTTTTTTTATAAGTAAATAACACGCTATTGTGTTGTACTATGTCTATTCACAGGTAAATAAAGTTAGTGTATTACATACATTCTAAAATCTTGTTTTTCCCCCTTCGCTTATAAGGTTCATCCGCTTATAAGACTCACTTTTTGCTGGTCCCAAAGTGAGTCTTATAAGCGGCGTCCGCTGTACTAGTTTTGAAGTATGTTAAATACAGTGGTATGATGTTTTTTTTTTCCTAAAAATTCCCTAAAGCTCCTTCCTGTGTATAAATAACTCGATACAATATTAGTTTCCAGTGAAAACCACCGTGTGTATCCCCCTAATTAGATTTTTAAAGAATTTATCCTGCGGTATTATTTCACTAAAAATGTATTACATACGTGAATATAAAAAGACTTTCACCGTAAACCTTTTATCTAAACAGATGTACGGAGGAAGTTACTATTTTAATACTCAGTGACAATTGTAAATGGATATCACAATTATTTTGTTAATTTCGCTGTTTTGCTGTTTTATCCAATATTAAATTTCAAAGCCCTGGGATTACCTTTGTGTTATGTAAATTAATACAAATAATACCTGTACTGACAGCTCCACATCACACGGATATAACGGATTATCTGTTATCACTTCATTACTCTCCAATGTAAATTATTGTCTCATTCAAGTCTGTATGCGCTCCCAATAATTGAAATAATAATTTTAGAAAATCAATAAAGCCAGTTACTAAACGTTGTATATACATATATACATTATCATGTAATTTATTAGTTTCACTTATTCTATGAAAATACGGCAATTTTTTGAAAAAAAAAAAACATAATGAAGTTGTTAATGAAAAAAACGGACCATAGGAAAACACTCGTATTTTAACAAAAATCTTTCACATAATAATATTCAGATTAGAGCTCGGAGGTTAATAATAGATGCTTACTTTACCAGGAGCGGCTCCAGGATATCTATCAGTAACGTTACTAAATATTAAACAGGTACCTTATACGTGTGGGGTGATTGTTGTAGCCTAACTAATCGGCAAAGGAACTATAGTCACAAGACACAGAACTTGCATACACACGGTAACCGACGCTATAACGAGTTTTTCGAGTTTCCATAAATTATTAATAACCGTTCCATATGTACAGGAGTTAAGCTCTGGCGACTGTCACTTAAAATCCACTTATAAGATGAAAAAGAACGTTCAACATCTAGATGTAACTGGGGCATATTTAAAATAAGTAATTTTGTACGGGCATATTTATGTATATCTTGTTCAGACACATCCACTTATTTGCCTGTAAATAAATCCACAATATGACACAATGTGGGAAAGTCGTCATATAGGTTTATCGTGCAGTTCCGATTTTTTGTATGTCCTCACACAGTGGTGCTATGTATAATCGTCTGAGTTCTTTCTGCAGGCAGACTAACTTCGCCATACTTTCCACTCGAGCGTTCTGGACAAATTGTCTGAATGAGTGTGATCAAAAATTACGAATGGAATATTACACGCCACCGTCATTTTGACTAAATCCAAGTTAAATTGTAAATCTGTCTCGCGCACTCACACTACCACTTACACGAGCTTTATGTTTGTCTGTAGCAACATGCTCCAAAATAGCTGTTTTTACGTGCCACGTCAGTACACTGTCACACATGAAGTTCACTGCCATTAGAGGTCAGTTCCGGAAAATTGTTTATCCAACGCTCGACCGTAACAAATTGTAAATACAACCGTACAAATTGTAAATTATACTAGGTTTTTATAAATTGTACTAGGTACATATATGTATGTAGCAGTTGACGATGTACTTTATTAATGTGGCAAATATGACAATATTCCAGTCGCGCGAAGCCCGGTTCTGGAATCAATTACACAGGCCCACAAAAAAAAGTGTCTGGTTCTGGGATGGAGACTAACATTTTCTTATGTATTTTGTGCCGCTGAATCCGAATTCATCATAAAAAATAGGGGTTCCGCAGTTAATTTTTAAGATAACCTCAAAAAAACTGTCGAAAACAACGTATTTCGGTTGTAAACGCTTGAGAAGACCAAAAAAAATGCCCACAAAAAAAAGTATCTGGTTTTGGGATGAAGACTAACTTTTTCTTATGTATTTTGTGCCACTGAATCCGAATTCGTCATAAAAAATAGGGGTCCCGCAGCTAATTTTGAAGATAACCTCAAAAAACTGTAGAAAACGCCGTGTTTCGGTGGTAAAAGCTTGAGAAGAACAAAAAAATATTTGCTTCAAATCAAAAACACTTTGTTTCTACGTATTTTGGCCTGCTGAATCCGAATTTGCTATGAAAAAAGAGGTTTGACCAACGGATTTTGGAGATAACCTCAAAAAAACTGCTGAAAACGACGTTTTTTGTAATAAAAGCTTGAAAGAAATGGGAATATGATTCGCGTCACATATAAAATACCGTATTCCTATGTATCTTAATTTCTTAAACCCAAATGTGTTACGAAAAATTTGGTTTAACAAGTGAATTTCAAAGATCATCCTCAAGAATATGTAAAAAATGCGTTTTTAACGGTAAAATCTTGAATAACGTGGATTGAATCAGTCTAAAATCAAGACTAAATGGAAACTCTTTAGTAATCATATACTTGCATTTGACTTTCTCGAATTCAGACTACGAAAATAACTTGAAACAACAGCAAGCTGAAGACAAATCTGAAGATTGTTGTATCTCTGAGAGCGGAAATCTGGGAATATTCTGGTATTCAGCGGCACTAAATACATAAGAAAAAGTTAGTCTCCATCCCAGAACCAGATACTTTTTTTGTGGGCATTTTTTTGGTCTTCTCAAGCTTTTACAACCGAAACACGTCGTTTTCGACAGTTTTTTGAGGTTATCTTCAAAATTAGCTGCGGAACCCCTATTTTTTATGATTAATTCGGATTCAGCGGCACAAAATATATAAGAAAAAGTTAGTCTCCATCCCAGAACCAGACACATTTTTTGTGGGCCTGTGTTATTAACCTACGAGCTCTAATTCAGATATACCTACTCATATTTGATTTTCAACCTCCAACTGTACAAAAAATCAGATGCGTACATGCTTGTAAAATATAATTGAACATAAGAGGAAAAATAATAAAGGAAAAATATGTTTTCATTAAATGTAATTGTAATTTATTGAAAATACATTAAAAAACATTGAAACCTAAAGAAGTAATAAACAAATTATCGAAAACATTTTTGAATATGGTCCTGATTTTCAAAAACTAATATTGATAAAATCTATTATGCCTCTGATATTCACAATTTCGAACTAAAACGAACGAACTAAACTTTTATATTTATACAACTACCAACGATGTGACTGAAATGCAACTAGCCTCCTACATCGTCATGCTAGGTAAACGACACAGAGAAAGGTCACGATCAAGGTCTTCCCAATGAATAACTGTTCGGAATCCGATATCAAGACCCACGTTTTTAATGCTGTTCGTATTTATTACGTTAATATGAATATTTTTAATCCTCCTAACACGCCACAGTCTCAAACGACTCGTTTCTAAAACGGCTGCATAGACACAAAGACTAGCAAAAAAATCATAATAGTTCAAACACCCATGCCGGGTGGCTTACCCCCATATCTTTTTTTATTTGAAGAGCTAAAATAATGAAATTTTAAAATTAGTATTAGACATAATCTGCATTTATTGATATCATTTTTTATTCACTTCCAGTTTAACCCGAAATGGTACCAACTTCCGATTCTTTAACCCAAATCTCAAGAAAGAAAGAAGCGACTCGAGTTACACCAAACTGGACCAACTGGACCAACTGAAACTAAACTAACAACTGAACCAAATTAAACTAAAGCAATTTGGATTCTGTCTAAAAAACTAATTGTTCTGATTAAAACTGATACATTCATTTACTTAAGTACTTACTTCGATTATCAGCAATGTTTTCATGTTCAAAGCCAATTAATTTTGGTGCATTAAAAATAAACTTATAATAAGCCCTATTTTGTGCTAATATTCAAGCGTTTGATGGTTGATTGCATTTTTTTCTTGAAAATATATTTAAGAGTGTAATATATCAGACTGTTGGTAACAAAAAGCACTATTTGCAAAATCTTTTGAGCCAGTGTTCCCATTAAAAAAATGAGAAAACATGAACTCGTCGCACTATTTAAACGCTTAAAAAAACGCAAACCATCAAGAAAAACACGGTAAATTAATCCTTTTACGTCTTGTTGAGTCCAACTGAACATTTTAATAAACTCTGAGCACTCTAGTTCAAAAGATGTAAACCGAAAAAAATAATTGGACATTATGTGTCAAAAAGTGACTGATCATTGCCGCTCATTATGGCAATTTAAATTAAAACAAGTAAAAATAAACATGACTATTAAAGATTCGGAAGTTGGGGTCATTTCCGGTTAAACCGGAAGTGACTAAACATTGTAACTACCTGTGTATGTTAAAATATGCAGATTTCTGTATGTGTTGATTTTTTTTAAATTACAGTTTTACCTTTAAAAACAAAAAAAATTATGGGAGTGGAACACCCTCATATTTTGGAGCTCCTTCCTTTCAAGACAATTTTTTTCATGTACCTACTTATAAAGAAAGTGACGGAACTGGCCTATGCTTTTCATAATATTGTAAAGAGTTATAGAAAATTAAGTGACCAGTATTTTTTTGGCTGCCGATAAACGATCTGGGGTGCGAAACTGACCCTTAAAGTACCTCCCCCTCTCAAAACTACATTTTTCTGTTATATTTCTGGAATAAGACAAGGTATCGAATTCATTGCCAAAAAAATATTATTTCATGACACCAGCTCCCCATTTCTGTGGAGAAACAAAAAACAGTGCCGCTACCGAGGGTTGTTAATACGTATACACGGTGTGTCCAAGAAAGTTCGAAAGATAGAGTTTCTGATCAAAATGTCGGAAACGGTTATTAAAAGAAGACGTTTGTCCAGCGGTTACATATGATTTGAGATCTGTAAAAGTTATGGTAATTTGAATTTTTATATCATCCCAACATTTCGTGTGATATTTTACAATAGTTGGATCTTTAAGCAAAATAAGAATTTTGCAAAAATCACATATATAAAAAAAATTGTATTTACTCGGTGATTATGAAAAAAAAAATATTTCGCAAATAATTTGTAAGCCGTTTCCACGATATGCCTGGAAGCAGCCATTTTTGGAAAAATCGCATTTTCCCTGAAGATTTTTTGCCATAATAGCCTTCTACTAGGTCTAGTAACCACTCCCTAAAATATGGTCTAGGTCCCATGCCTCCTTACGGAAACACGAGCATGTCAAATTTTACCGGCAGCCACTGGTATAAAAATGGTGCAAGACGTTTTCAGAAGAGCAAATAAACTCAAAATTACAATAACTTTGTACCAGGATTACATACTTTAGTTTATCAAAAGAAACTATTGTGGCCAAAAATCAAACCCATCTGAACGGACTTGGATTTTTCACTTTCGATCAGACTTGATCGATCGAAATGTCAGGCACATAAAAAATTCACGTTGTGTATTTAGTATAGACTGTGCACAGTGAGGTGTATAGTGTCCCATTTCTCCAAGTTTTTCTTATACATATATGCGTAGCAAGTATTTCTGCAAAAATAATGTCAGTATCAATTTTCTTCAAAAATGCGAATATATTGAACTGAACCCTTTTACAAGACGATAAAAATATAGGAGTATTGTGGTAATTAAACAATTCTTTTACTTTTCACAAACGCACTTTATAATTTGCCTGCAATATCATTGATTGTCTCTTACCATTTAGATTTCCAAGAGTTCATTTAACGTCAACTCACTGAATCATAGAGGGTGGTTTCTCCATGCTATGCTGTCTACAATAAGCAGGGTGTGAGATGTTTTTCACCCACTATGAGGCCCAGTGGCGGCGATAACCCATATTATATAGGTAATTCCATATCCACTTAGGTATAATCAGGAGTATAATTTGGTCATTCTGTACTGTGCAAGTGTCAGTGCCAATATTAAAAAACTGAAGTCTTTGTTAATCTCCAAGAACTCACAGACATAAAAAATATAAATATACAGGTTGTAGGTATATTAAAATAGTATCACACCGAATAGAAGTAGTAGATCAACACTACGGATTTTTTGGGAAAAATATTGCGATTTAACCAAACTTACCTTAGTCCAAAAGTTAATAGAAACCAAGATTCAGGGTATCAAAGTTATAACTTTATTTTCGATTTTCTGATTGTCATTTTTTCGCAAAAAAAATCTTGCATACCTTGTAAATATCGTTCTCAGTAACTGCTTTTGAGATACGTATTTCGGCTTAAAGTGCTATGTTAAATTAATTTAATTTGATTGCATGCCAACGGTAAATTTCGAGAATAATGGAAAGATCTCCAGTCTTGCTGAAATTTTGTTTACTACCCCATGTTTGGAATCACTGAACACGAATCCAGTACTAATTTTTAGAAGTCAAGGCTAGTTTTCGAGAAAATTCATTTTCAAAATTTCTATTGAACACCTGTGAATTAACGAACATAATTTTTTGGAGTTTTCCCAACAAATACCCAAAAAAAAAATTGTACTGTACAAATTTCACTCGAAAAAGACTGCTTTTTTTGAGTTTGAGTGAAATTTGCTGGAGAGGAGCAGAGAGAAGTTTCCTACGAGTTTGTATGTAATCTGTGTACAGGATTCGTTTTTATAACTTGACAAGTTATTGCAAATATATTATTGAAATTAGAAAAAAAAGTTCTTCAGACGAAAGTTATAGATTTGCATATATTTTTATAGTATGATATGAGAAAAGGACAATTGAACATGAGAAACCAAAACTACACCAGATTCTCTGAATTTTTTCCTTCTCAGAAATATATTGCATGTCTTTGTTTGCTTCAGAAGGTCGAGAGATATTTTATTTAAAAAGTAATTAGCGACAACGGATCGCAGCTACCATTGACGTCTGGACCAGAAAATAACGAAGAAAAAAGAACTGCCGTTTAAAAAGTATTGAGCTATATTTCATTAATTTACATTTATTACCATTTGTTTAAAACAAAAAATAATAATTAGCGAATAGGAAGTTTGAAGTTATTAATTTATTTTTATAAGAAATATCTCGCTACCTTCTGAAGCTAGCATAGCCATTTATTCTTGAAATGGAAAATAATCAAGGAATTAGAATATGCAATTATATGTCGCTCCCAGTGCGCCATGGCAAATAATAATAATAGCCACTCCTTCCCGCACAGATCCGTGAGAGGACCTAAGGGGTTACTCTTCGGAGTAATTATAGGGTAATTATTATTATTATTATTATTATTATATTATTATGATTATTATTATTATTATATACAGGGTGTTCCATTAAAAACACTACCCTTGATTCAGTTTTATGATTTCTGATGTTCAATTGTTTTTTCTCATATCGTGTTATAAAAATTTATGCAAAACTATAACTTTTGTCTGAAGAACAATTTTCCAATTTCGATAATAAACTCGCAATAACTTTTTTTTTGACAAATTTTGGAAATGAATTTTCTCCTTAACTAGCTTTGACCTCCAAAAACTAAGGAATACTGGATCCGTGTTCAGCAACCCCAAAAATGAGGGGTAGCCAAAATTTCAGCAAGACTGGCAAGTTTTCCATCATTTTCGAGATTTACCTTTTGCTATAATCCTAGTCTTCTTTCAGTTCAGGTTTAATAATCATCCCGTAAAATAAGGCATGGTTCCCATACGAAAATACAAAAAATTCCAAATATCACTAGGCGCCACTGGTTCGTACCTACTCAATATGAGATATTGATGTTCGTCTTGATGATGAAGACACGCATAAAGAGAAAAAAAGATTGTTATAAAATAAACTACAACGTTAGCAATGCCTAATAATTTTTTATTAAACAAACATCGCGAATAAAAATAATCCACAACAGGTACTGCAGATAATAAAACTCAATCAACCTGAAACAAACCACAAAGTACTCGGAATATAATTTTACGCCTGTTTAATAGTTTGAACCTCTGCGCAAAAGATAAAAACGCACAGACCGATTGTTCGGCGTAGACTCGACTTCCATTACAGAAAGGAAGAAAAAATGGGCATTAGCATAAAAACAATGGCCGTTCGACGTTCTTCAATTTTTTAGCCGCCTCCAGTCGCTAGTACATAACGTGTTCAGAATAAAATTATTACCTTCGAACAGTCAAACGGACTACCAATGCACCTTTTACATAAACAATGTAGTTATCAAAACAATACGTAAACACTGGTTTAATATTGTTTTTAAATTGGTGCCTAAAACGTTGAGACAACAAGTTTTATCTGAATGAATGTACAGTATGTTTTCCAATCTATTCTACTTGCCTTTTGGGATCGATTTTATCCACGGATCCTCTCCCACGAATTGCTACCGATTTTCGTCCAACCACTTCGCGACCGGTCAACAATAACGTTCGACGGCAAGTTGTGTGTACTTCCGGTGTGTTCGCGCACGCCAACACCTACCACGATTGATGGCTGAACAACGACAGAGCAGTTGAGCGGACTGCGTCTACCACGGGATCTCTTGGATATATACGGAGGGTGGGGGAGATGGAAGAAGTCCCGTTCACAGTGGAGAACGTTGCAGGGGGTTCCGGGACGGGTGACGGGTGATTCATGTGGTGTGCTAGTGTGCGTTTAGGGTAGAGGGCTGAAATGGTTTCGGGCGGGCTGATCGATATTTTAATTTTTCGTGTTTCCGGTTTCGCGAACGTAGGGATAATCGGAAAACAAGAAAAAACCTTACTGCAGGTTCACTAGATACTAGACGCAGTCTAGTTGTAAACTGTCACTCTACTCTTCTACAGTGTTGGTCAAAAATAACCAGACGACAAAGAAAAATAATTTTATTCATACAAACTAATCTACACAAATAAAACAACTTTATTATACATCAAATAAGTTTCAGTTATTCTGGTTATTAAGACGTGACGGTCCAAAACATAAATCTCAAGTTTTACAGAAGTTATTGCTGTACAACTGTGCATACATTATCCCCACGCCTCACCCCTCCGCTGTTGGCAATTCATGAAACATTAAATTCCAGCATTCAGAAGTATTATATCCAAACTAAAGACAACCCTGCTCAGGGCCGGATGCACTGCGGGGCAACCGGGGCGGGACCCCCGGGGCTCGCACGCCTTGAGGGCCTCCACAAACCTTGGAATCAAAAATTTAATAACGATAAAATATTTTAATTTTTAAGAAAGTAATGAGTAATGAAATATATCCAAACAAGGGATATTTTCATCCTATGTCAAATCTATTCAGTGGTGGAGCTACAAAATATCTTAATAGTGGAAATTTGTTTTTTAAATGTAAAAATAAAATTATCGATGGATATTTATTCATTGAAAGGGCCTCCACTTTCTTCGTTGCCCCGGGCCCCGACACCCCTGCATCCGGCCCTGACCCCGATACAGGAATGGTAAATTATCAATTATTACAATTAGTACACACTAGGGTGTAATAAGCTCAAGGTAAATCAGGACCGAACTCAGGAAACCAGTACAAAATTAAAATATGATAGAGACACTTACCCAAACAGTTATTGTCTATTGAAAGGTCGTGTCACCGTCATCACTAATTGTAAGAGGACATTCTTGCACAGCATGGGCATACATCATAGTCACTAAAATACGTTCTGCATTCACCGCACTTAGATGTGACCGATTAGGTCGGTACATATATTTATATAATGAAAACGATCGCTCAGCATCTACAGAAGTCAATGGTGCAAATTTTAAGTATTCGACATCATTATTCGACGTAACAACATTCTGCCTATTTGTGTACAAATTACGTATTGTTTTGTAACCCGTATTTCTATTTAACACAGTTTCCAGTTTGTTTTTAATTGCGACACCTTTACGATCTACTAAATTAGTCATTGTACTTTCAAAGTCACTTATTATAGTTAAAGCTTCTTCACAGGATAATGTTGAATTTTCTAACCTTGTGGTTGCTTGAATTAAATAGTTAAACTGCTGGTTTATAATGTTTAAATCTGTGTGAATATCCGGTGTATTAAATGCATTTTGGCTAAGTCGTACAGCTTTGGATTCTAAGGGATTTAGTTGTATGATGAATTCCTTTACAATTTCGAAGTGGGTGGCAAAATACCGTACAGCTTGCAGCCACGTGCACCCATCGTGTACGTACCGGTGAAGGTGGTAGAGGTATATCGAGTAGGTGCTCTTTAAATTTGTGTTTTCGTGACCCTGACTTTACAAATATTAGTTTTGTGTTCCAAATTAGTCGGTCCACTAACGGGTATTGTTTTGCAATTTCACCAGCGACAAGATGTAAGGCATGCGCTAAACATGTCACGTGGGTCATATTTTTATATGTGCGTTTTAGACGCTCAGCCAGTAAATTGTCATTGTCAACACACACATTGCGTACAGCATCCGTCACCAATACATCAATCGTTTCAGCCGTAGTTTGTAATACACGTTTACTTGCGATTAATATTGGCGGGGCACTATTATTCACTTTTAAAACACGGAGCAGAACATTCACTACCTTGTGACCACGAAAATCCACGGTTTCATCAACAGTGACCCAAATATATTGATTGCGTACGTCTTCTCTAATACTGTCCATCACATTATTATAAACTTTGGGGAGGTACCGAGTGCGCAATGTCTGGCTACTAGGCAAAGGCCAATCTGGCATGTATTTTGAACAAAAATTTCTAAAACACGCATTATCTACTAGTCTCCACGACGATCCACACGTACACAACATAGAACACAAGTCATATAAGAACTCGTCAGTATTGACTTGACCCCGTACATTATCTTGATGTTTTTTCGAATTAATATGTCTTTTTGCATCCCATTCGTCTTTAAAAGCATATCGCCTATTACACGGTAGACAACGTATGAATATTCCATCTGTTTTAAATTCCTAAAAGTTTTTGATTATATTTTGCAATTTATATGCGAACGGAATCCGCGACATAATTAATAAGAAAGCCGTTTCGCTTAATATGGCTATTTATTGGTTCCGTACCGCGACGATCACAACAGCGAAAGAACTAAAACCGAATAAACAATAAACACCTTCAACTTCACACCTGCAACGTACGTGCGGCGGCCTATATAATTTGGCATTTGGCTATCCCATATTCCGCGGCGGCAAAAGTGAAGAGTGGGGGAGCGGGACTCCCGGGACGTCTGTGTTCAGTCGTTCTTAACACACGTAGCAAAATACTGTTTAGGGACGT
This sequence comes from Aromia moschata, assembly GCA_029963805.1. Classification (NCBI taxonomy): domain Eukaryota; kingdom Metazoa; phylum Arthropoda; class Insecta; order Coleoptera; family Cerambycidae; genus Aromia; species Aromia moschata. The sequence continues at coordinate 352,019 of JAPWTK010000174.1, read as the reverse complement.
TTGATTTACGTATTTAAATAATGCAAATTACCGTCCTGACCTGGAATTCCGCATATTTTATTGCAGTCTAGTACACAGATATGTATGTATGTATATCAGTAAATTGGTTATGTGTCTGAAGTTTTGATCGATCAAGTTTGATGTCGAAAGTGAAAAATCCTTTTAGACAGGTTTGATTTTTGTCCTCAATAGTTTCTCTGAGTTTCCTTTACGACACTCAAGTGCGTTCAACAACCCGTAGTTTGCGAAATACACCCCCTATACAAAAAATTCGCCAGAAATCAAAGACGGATTTTGATTTTTCACTTTCGATCAGATTCGACCGATTGATACTTCAGGCACATAATTGTTTAACTCGATGCCTTGCAGTGGCGGCCGGCCGGTGGAATTTGACATGCTCGTATTTTCGTAAAGAGGCATGGAACCCACACCATATTTTAGGGATAGTTACTAGACGTAAGTAGAAGGCTATAATAGCAAAAAAACTTCAAATGAAACTGCAATTTTTTTTTTTTCAAAAATGGCTGCTTCCCCAAACCATCTTGGAAACGGCTCGCAAAATATTTACGAAATATTTTGTTTTTTCATAATCACCGAATAAATACAAAGCATTTTTGCACTGGTGATGTTCTCAAAATTTCGAGATCTGTCAAAGTTATGATAACTTGAATTTTAATTTCATCCATTTCGTCCTTGAGATTTTACAATAGCTGTAAAGCTGCAATGTTTAAGCAAAATGAAAATTTTGCAAAAGGCACAAGAATAAATAGTTTTTGTATTAACATGGTAATTGTTTTGCAAGCCGTTTCCAAGATCTTTTGGGGAGGCAGACATTTTTGAAAAAAAAATCGCAAGTTTCATTTAAGGTTTTTTTGGTCATTATAGCCTTCTTATTAGGTGTAGTAATCACCCCCTAAAATATGGTGTGAGTTCCATGCTCCTTACAAAAATGCGAGCACGTCAAATTCCACCCGCCGCCACTAATGCCTAGAAGACTATAAGCTGCAAACAGTTATTACACTTAAAGCATTAATTACCACGTATTTTTCTATGAGCCCTCTTTATTAGCCTTTATTCTGCCTGGATACTTTTGTCAAAAGCAATTTTAATTCTTCTTTTTGTGTTGTCCGGTGACTTTTATCCAACCCCGTATATCAGATTTTTTTAACATCTGAAACTTTACTTGCACATGCACGATCCATATATTCGAATTAAGAAAAATTTCAGACACATACATACATACAATAACTACATACATAGAAAAAGTTATAATTTATATTTTCACCTGAATATTTGAATTTAGGTTGGCAAGTAAATACCCATACAGTATCAGACATTTTAAGAATTATCTACAGAATATATTTTGCTGAGTAAATGAACATTCACGTAATAAATTCTAGATACACATATACCTATCATAAGATAAAAAAAAACGTCTTGAAAGTATGTCATGGAATCCATCCTGCATGTCTTAAATTATTACTCATAGAACTGTCAACTTACGAAGCTTTTCTTATTAAGAAAATTAAATATACGGTAATTACGGCAGAACAAAAATCTGTTATGATCGAAAGTTACTTTATAAATGGTAGAAACGTTGATGGCCAAAGGGTTTATTCAACGCGGACGCCTTTCAGGATTTTTGCAATGATAATGACTGTAATGTAATTTTCTTAATAATAAAAACTTCAGAAGTTCAAAACAGTTCTAACAGTTCAAGACAAGCGAGATCGATTCCACGGCATACATCGAGGACTTTTTTTGTAACTTACAAAATCTGAGACTAGAAATTGGTATGTATAAAAGAAAGAAAACGCAACACCAAACGTCGCGACGTTTTTAACATTTTTTTTTCAGAAATATAGCAGTTTTTAGGCATCATTAGAAAGGTCTCCTAATTTGAAATTTATTTTCCAAAAAAATGCTATTAAGTAGGGTAAAATACCCAATTGTTGGCATCTGACCAATGATTGGCACCTTAGTAGGTTTTGTTCAATTTTTTAAATAATCCGCCAAAGTATTGAGTATGTTTTGTTAAAAAAAGATACAGACAATTCCACATTACGGTATGTATATGGTGTTCAAGTGCGCAGACCCAGGATGGCAACGAAATTGTAATACATTTGTGTCGATGCCACAAGAAGTGTAAAATTTAGCGTTTAACGGTAAGAAGTGTACCTCAAAAATTATGATATTTGATAGTTTAACTAGTAAGCGACTGTTGCAGGTGTTTCTTTAATTAAAATTAAATCTGTATTAAGTACTATTCAGAGGTTAAATACAAGATTGTGCAAATGTTGTGATGTTTTTTTAGGGTGCCAATTATTGGTATGATGAAAACGTTAATTTCCAATAATTGGCTCGTATGCCAACAACTAGATTTATTCGAGTAAATAAGATGACTAATTATTGGCACACATCAATTATCACACAACAATCATTGCAATGAACACAATATTAGACTCTGTTATTTAGAAAACAACTAAACAGTTTACTCTATGATTTCTGAATTAAATACAATTATCAATACAAATTATACGTTTTATTATGTTTATTATCCAGGTAAGTTACACCTTCCCAAGTTTTTTAAACTTGGAAAGGAATAACTTGTTTTTCAGCAAAAACTCTTTCAAAGTACCCTACTTCCAAAGAAAATTCCAAAATACTACAAATACTTCCAAAGAAAATTCCAAAAAGCGATACAATGAAGAAGCGCTGAAAAATAAACATAGTCCAAAACGTTACATTAAAAGAAGCAACAGAAACTGAGAAACATGAAGAAGAAACCTCAGTTGCACTACCACATCAGTCTAAACAAAAGGATTTTGAGGAGGAGAGAAAAGAAAAGAAAAGTATCTTGGACTTCCTTCAAAAACCAAAAACTCCTGAAAGGAAAGGTAACCGAAATTCGGAAAGAACATCATTAAATTTGTCTTAGTTTCACCAGCATATGAAAGAAGTCTCGAAGAAAAAGAAAGTGACAAAAAGAGAAAAAGAGAGAAAAAAGAGGAAAATAAGTTGAAGAGAGCAAGACGCACAGAAGAAATTACTAGAAAAAGCAATGGTACAAGAAGTTCGTCAAAGAAACAAAAACAAGATAAAAGGCTATAATAGAAATTAAAATATCTTATTGTTACACAAACGAGAATGTTCCATGGAAATAAATACAAGAAAAAGATTAGAAACAGACATGACAAACGAGAATGAATATGACATATTTTTAAAAACTTTTATTAATGAGACAAATACAAATAGCAAAGTTGAAGGTAACAGTTCACCTGTTAAGCTGACATTAGTTTCAGAAGTAATTTTAAAACAAACCAATTGCAACAGTGAAAGTCACAAAAGAAAATTATTTTGCAACGATGATTCTATGACGAGATGCAGAAATGACGAATCAAAAAACTTTGTTTACCAAGGTTTGTGTTTTATTTGTACACGGACTATAACTTTCTGTAATTAGGTGTTTAGGGAATTAGGTGTCAGAAATCTAACAGAACATATCACGCTCTTTGTTTAGAAAAAAAGGGTTATTCAAAGAATTTTTCATATGTAAATCGAGCATTATCTTTCAGTTGTGACTTAATATTAAAAAAAGTAACAAATAAAAATAGGTACCTACTTTTTGTTTATTTTATTATCAACCCCTTAAATGTCTCCCATGTCAACAATTAGGCTGCCAACTATAAATGAGGTGCCAATTACTAGCATATATTCCCCTGCCAATAATTAGTATATGGGTGCCAACAACTGGGTTTTATGAAGAAAATTAAAATTTATGGGTTTTTACTAATTTTTGACTATTTGTAGGCATAAAAAACGATAATTATTTTATATCAAATACATTTTGACCTACTAAAATTGATACTTTATCATATTTAATAAAAAAAGTCATACTATTATAAAAAAGTGAAACTTTAGGCTTAAAGTGCCAACAATTGGGTATTTTACCCTACTAGTATTTGACAAGGTATTGATGAATTCATACGTACATATGTAGATAACTAAACAATTTCAATTAACCTTTAAGCACATTAAACACACGACTCAATAATACGTAGGTAATATGCAGGGCCGTAGCCAGAGGGAGGGCTAGAGAGGGCTAAGCCCTGATAATAAAAAATTAGGTCCTGGTAAAAAATTCTCTCCTATCCAGTTTTTTAAGTTAATATTATTTTTATTTTAAATACTGTATAACTATATATGTAAACGTGCCAAAAATAAACTAGTCAAATCTCTCGAAGGGTTATTTTTTTCTTTGTAAAACTTGTGTAATAATAAAATATCTTACACATTTTTTATTTTCGCTCTGGTAAAAATCGTTGAGCCCTTGTTAGCATTTGGGTCTGGCTACAGCCCTAGTATTACGTGTATCTATTGAGATACATAGATATGTGTATTGAGTATCTCGTAGATATTAGCTTAATATTACTTTCACATCCAGGTAATGAAATGGAAGCATAATTAATATTCATATTTTTTTAATTGTACTGGCTAAATAGACCTAAAATGTTCTGAAAAGTCGAGATTTTAAGATTAAGCGAAAAAAATAGTCTGTCTGTTGGTCTGTCTGTTAACGTTTCTTATGTACACGATAACTCAAAAACGGGTTGAGATATTAACTTGAAATTATCATAAATGTCATAAGCCATAAAGGCTATGACCTGTGTCATGTAGGTCATAGAGGTCATACGCAAATACCTAATAATATCACACTTTCAAGACTATATCCTGATATTTTTAGCGAAAATATTTTAGATATAAAAATATATCTTGTGAAAACTTATGTATAACCAAACCAAATATTGAATTAAAGTTTATTTGGTTGATGGTGTTTTTGTTGTTCACAGGAGGGGAGGGGCGGTTGTTTTGTTTTATCTCAATGTGAATTAATAAATGTGACATGAATATCGTCATGTTTATAGGTTTGTGAGGTAGAATTCAAATATCACAATTATTCAGTCGCTACCCTCTTAATTTTAAGCTTAATCAATATATTTTCTGAGCTTAATAAATATACTTAATATACTTAACAAATACTTATTATATTTAATAATTACTATACTTAATAAATATACTTAACAAATATATATATTTATAATTTGAGCTTAATAACTATACTTTTTACTTGTCTATAACTAAATTTTATTTCTCTCTAAAGTTTTCTTTCTCAGGTTCCTGTCATCAAACTTAGTGTGTTGTAATTTGATATATTACTTTATAGAAGTAGGATACTTGAATAGACTGAAGGAATTTGAAATGACAATGTATGCATTGAATTAAATGCGTCTTTTGTTTTGTGGGATGTCATTTTATTTATAGTTGTATCGTAAGTTTTATTGTTGGCCATATGTAGCGTCAGTGCGCCAGTCAACACAACTTCTCAGAATTTTTTTAAAATACATTTCATACAATGTAATTAAGAGTAGTTTCACCATCCAGTGTTACTCAAAGATTTAGATCTTAGAAGTAATTCTAACGAGAATTTTTCAACTTAAATCTCAAAATTTTCAGTACCCTGTTCTCAGTCCTCAATAAAATAAAACGACTAAGCAATCGACCTGATTCGAGTTGAGATAAAGGTAAAATCTAAAATCTAAACGTAAAAAAAGATAACTGAGAGTAGTATCAGGAGCTTTTTCTAAATTAGGCTCCATGGAGTATCCATGTAGGAAGAGCTGAGTGAAAGCGTTTAAAAAAACTTGAATCTCAGTTTATTTTCTGTGAAAAACCTGTTTGCCGTTTGTATATTGGCTTAGCTTATTGTCCAATAAAATATTAAAATAACCATTATTTTTTTGTTTCTAATCAAAATCTCAGTTCCCCGGCAATATTCTTAGTGCCCTGACTATATGTTTAAAAAAGCTTACAAAATTATAAAATATATACTTTACTGACTGGCTGCTTTTGTACAGACAATAATATGTTCTCATTATTGATGACGTCATAAAACAGTTTTATGAATGTATTAGAAAAGTGTGAGGCCAAAATGCTATCAAATTATTCTCATTTCCGAAGAACCACCCATATCGTGGAAAATATTATACTACATACTTTTTTTATCGAAACACGTTTAGATAAAAAAAAGTGTATACTTTTTGCCGATACTATTTCACTATTCCGAAGTATTTTATTACGAGTAAAATCGCAGTTTTAAATATGCAATGGTATTATTCCACAAGAATCCTAAACATTCATATTAATTTATTACCTTGGGCAGAAGATCTAACCTAAATGTAGAACTATTTACAATAATATTCACAATATAGGTACCCAACAAATAACGAATTCTATGGAAACATTTCAAAATATTTTTCATCAATATATTTCGAGGTAAAAACGAGGATGACAAACCAAGAAAGGAAGATCTATATGGTGGTACCTATATATCTTCTTTTCTGATTATTATGTAACATTACTAATAGTTATTCACATACAACTGAACTTGCCGTTCTCGTGCAAATCACATGTTAATCTACTTGTAGATACTACAAATAGTCCGCAGTACATTTCCATTTAAATGATTGGTTATAAAATCTCCTTTGAACTTTTTTTCCATAGAATTATGTTTATTAGACAGAATAAACAGTGACAAAGAAATATATGTTTTTTTTATATACAGGGTGACCCACGACATTTCAGGCAGGAAACCGTAAGCCAAACAAAAATATAATTCGGTATAATTGCTAGAATGCGATATTGAAAATATAAATTTAAAAAAGTAAAATGTTAACAAAAAGTATACATTAATGCCATTTTTACATATATGTACATATACATATCTTTATATTTATAACTTTTGTCAAACACGATAAAACTGTAATTTGTTGATACCGTTAAATTTATTTTTAAAACAGGTAATAAGAAACAGGGTGTGCAATTTGCAATTCAAAATTCTGAAATGCAAATGCTAAAAATATGACTAAGCTAATAAATGATACCCTTTCTAGCAATTTTTTTTCAAGGTTAGAGATTTCTAGAAATCTGCTACTTGAGTTGAGTTATACTTTATATCTCTTTCGTCACCCCATATACATACTCGTACATACATATGTATGTTCATATTTTTTGAATTGTGATTTGTTGAAAGGGTATTAGTCAGTTAGAGAAAAGTTTTGAGAACTTTTTGTTAAAGGGGCATCGTCATCAACTGATACTTTAACAAAATTAGAAACTTCGTGGTCACCCTTTTGCTGTATACGTCCACAGATCTATGACCCTTTAACATTTAAACAGCAGGCCTGCCTGTAACATATCCAATTCATTCAGAAACTACAAATCACCAAATTGGCGACGGATGCCCTTTTAACAAATCACTTTAAGTTATCAAAATGAGACTAAAGAATCAAAATCGATCCCGTTGTCATAATTTTCAAAACGTATTTGCATTATACTTTTTGTACAATACTCGTATAGTATTCGAGATTTATTTATATACCAAATAGTTTTTTTTCTATTTGTCGATCATTCATAATATTAGGTGGATAGTCTTATAAGAACAATTTATAATAACAGAATATAGCGTTATCATAATCATAACATAGTATAAAACAAAGTCGCTTTCCGCTGTCTGTCCCTATGTATGCTTAGGTCCTTAAAACTACGCAACGGATTTTGATGCGGTTTTTTTTAATAGAGTATAGAGCAGTGGCGGTGCGTGATATTTCAGTTAGCCATATCTTGAAAACGACGCATGGGACCCACTTCACTTTTTAGGTGATACACCTCTTACAGAAAGGATTTATAGTGAAAAAATCGTCAGCAAAGTTTGCGAAAAGATGGGGTATTTGCAGTATATTTTTTTTTCGTAATCTAGAAACAAGTATAAGGAGACGTTTTGTTGCAAAATATTTTTTTTCAAAAAGTTATGGCCATTTTAATTTTAATTTTATAGGAACATTTTGTTTCCCAAAATTAAAATGGCCATAACTTTTTGAAACAAAAATATTTTGTAACAAATCGAAAAACGTCTCCTTATATTTGTTTCTAGATTATGAAAAAATATATACTGCAAATATTCCACAGAGCGTTACTGAGAACCCAGGGAGTACTCCAGTGTTTTTGAAAATTTTTTCGCAAACTTTGCTGACGGTTTTTTCACTATAAATTCTTTCTGTAAGAGGTGTATAGTCATCACCTAAAAAGTGAAGTGGGTCCCATGCGTCGTTTTCAAGATATGGCTAACTGAAATATCACGCACCGCCACTGGTATAGAGTGATTCAAGGGGAAGGTTTATATGTATAATACATGCATTATATAGTAGAGAAACACTGATAATTTTAGAGGTTTCTAATGTGATATCGTAAATAAACACATTTTTTGCGCTTACATTGCAAACGCTGGCTGAACCCTACGAGATAGATCAAAATAATGTACTACAGTGTACACCTTAAAAGGTCTACAAAAAGTCCGCGTGCACCCGTGCGAAGCCGGGGCGGGTCGCTAGTTTTTTATAAACGGTGTTTTCGAAAGTGAGGCATTAATTTTGACAATTTTTTTACATATAAAAGTTAATGCAAAGAAAATATAATTAATTAGGAACATTTAAATCCATACCTATTCCATCGCTGAAAAGCTTATACAGGCGGTCGAAATTTCGGTCGATTATTCATCTCGAAGGGGTACATTCAATGATATCAAACTTGAATCCGTAACCTCCACTCCCTGGGGTGAGGCGGGGGTCATTTTTTATTACACATTCGGATCCTATGCTACAAAATATGTAGATTTTATCAGAAACTTTTTTTATTCGTGTAGATGCCGCTGTAAACGCAAGAAACATTTTTCGTATTACATTTTTCGTAATTCTGGGCAAAAGCACATCGAATCGAATAAACGAAAAACGTGTTTTAATATTTTCAAAAAAACTATCCGATGATACCAAAATCAACCTCACACCCCCAACCCCTGGAGGTAGGTTGGGTGGTTTCAAATGACAAATTGGAACCGACATTTTACATTTCAGAATTAAATTTTACGTATTACGTAAGTTTTTATTGAAACATTTTTTTTCATTCGTGATAAATGGCGTTGAATTTTTCCATGAAACTACTTTTACCGTTACTCAGAAACAACGACGAGAACGTAGTAGTTTTCTGTTCCCTTCGGGGTGCTTGTTTTAGGTGAGTCCCCTCGCCTATTGGCATCCTTGGATAACTTTTTCGAAAACAGTAAACATGTGCTTTTTGTCTTTTCAATTCGATGTGTTTTTCCTGAGAACCACGAAAAAAAATCGGACAAAACCTAGGCATTTTGTGGCGTAGAATCTGAATGTGTAATAAAAAATTGGGAAGAATTCTAAATTTCAAAGTTGCCCCTCGTCCCACCCCAGGGGATGACGGTGAGGATTTGAGTTTAGTGTCATTGGATGCTCCCCTTCAAGACAAACGAATTTCATTACCAACTTTTTTTGATCCGATGTGTAGTTTTCGAGATATTACGATTTGTCAAGTTAAATGGGACACCCTGTATACTCTGGTAGGTTTTCTGGTACTCACTATGTTTTCAACAGTATACAGTTATCCTTTGTGGAAATATGTAAGGTTTCAACGAATTTTGATTAGTAAATTGAGTTTTTAATTAACTCTTTTACTTGTGTCATTTTACATTATATAAATAACAATTAAATTCGATTAAAATAAATTAACACCTTACTATGAGTCAAACTTTCTGAAGTGGGCCACTAAAAATCGACTGGTTGAATTCAATACTTTTGATTGAAGATTTCGAAAGGTTTATATCTGAAATTGTTTATCCTAAAATTTTTTTAAAAAAATTTAATTTTTGCGAAAGGTATAAACAAATGAATTTTCAGACGCTTTTTTTAAATGTCAATTTCCCAGCGACTAATTGATAAGAATTAACGAAAATTTAATGGCGTGTACAGAATTAGTTGCAGAATAAATATATATCGCACACATGGAAAAAATTTAATTTATCAATAAATAATTAATTTTGCAATAAACAATTGACGATTTTACCATGTTCTCCTTGATAAAAAAAAATTACGATTACATTCCTTAAAATATACACTAATTGATCCTGCAAAAATATTTCAGTGCACTCGATCCGAAAAAAGATATGCATTTTTTTAACGTTTATGAAAATACGCAGGACTGCGGCCGAGGCCGGAGTGCAGCGCCGATTAACCGAGCGCTCGTGCCTATTTGTTCGCTTATGTTTTTACTGAAGAATCTTATAAAATATCTATGCATTTTTTAAATAATTACGCCTGTTGATTTATTTATTTATTTATATACATCGATTATTTATTTTTTACTATTTTTACAACTGTAGATTCAATGTAGCTTGAAAAAATCTTACATTCTAAAGAATTTTGAATGCAGACGACACCCGTATAAACAAATGAAAAAAATCGCATAACACGCGTCGACTTCCATACGCATTAGTCTGTTTTTACGATGACACCACCTCCAACGTGCTGTAATGACATAATAGTGTTAAAAATAAGTTGTTTTTTCTGTCAGATAAGCAGGACCAAAAGTTCAGTGATTTGTGTGGATCGTTTGTTTGTGTTTCGTGTAAAAGGCGGCTGTATGAAAGACTACTAAGAAGAAAGGCTGTATGAAAGATTCCGCTCAGTTTAAAAAAGCAGTCGAAGTTTCAGAAAATTGAGCAGAAAAAGAAAAAGTATAAAAAAAGATGACGATGAAGAGAAAGAAGAAGTGGAATCAGAAGACGCGTGTCGTCTGCATTCAAAATTCTTTAGAATGTAAGATTTTTTCAAGCTACTCTGAATCTACAGTTGTAAAAATAGTAAAAAATAAATAATCGATCTAAATAAATAAATAAATAAATAAATCAACAGGCGTAATTATTTAAAAAATGCATAGATATTTTATAAGATTCTTCAGTAAAAACATAAGCGAACAAATAGGCACGAGCGATCGGTTAATCGGCGCTGCGCTCCGGCTTCGGCCGCAGTCACGCGTATTTTCATCAACGTTATAAAATTCATATCTTTTTTTCAGATCGAGTGCACTGAAATATTTTTGCAGGATCAATTAGTGTATATTTTAAGGAATGTAATCGTATTTTTTTAACACGAGGAAAACATGGTAAAATCGTCAATTGTTTATTGCAAAATTAATTATTTATTGATAAATTAAATTTTTTTCCATATGTGCGATATGTCTTTTGATTCTGCAACTAATTCTGTACACGCCATTAAATTTTCGTTAATTTTTATCAATTAGTCGCTGGGAAATTGACATTTAAAAAAAAAGCGTCTGAAAATTCATTTGTTTATAACTTTCGCAAAAATTAAAATTTTTTTAAAAAAATTTTAGGATAATCAATTTCAGATATAAACCTTTTGAAATCTTCAATTAAAAGTATTGAATTCAACCAGTCGATTTTTTAGTGGCCCACTTCAGAAAGTTTGACTATGTATTTGGGACGTTTCACAACGTCAAGACGTACGGGTCTTAAAACGTTCATCTAGTGGTAAGCTTCCAAAAGCAAAGTGGCGTTTTGAGAAATTCAAAGTGGCGGATCCAATATGGCGCCTGAAAGCGCTCAACCTTAGAGAAAAACATTTTAAAACACGCCAAAAAAAGGTAGTTCATTTTTGACCCAACGTCCCATATACTAATAATACTATGTCTCTTATGTAGGTTTTATAAATATTTTTGTTTACTCACATTATATCTATTATTTTATGTATACTTTTTATAATTCACCAAAAAGAGTGGTCGTACAGAATACGCAATATATTAATTTAAAAAAAATATATTTGCATCAACAGTATCTTTTACATCAGTCCTCTTACCTGATTTCAATGCAGATTACTGGTACATAATGGTCAACAGATAATCAGCACATACATTAATGAGATAATCACAGTCATGCAATGTTCATCATCAATAAAATTAAAGGAAGTAAAAAATCCTTAGATCGTTTCTATCTACTATCTACTAAGTAAAACGATTCGTAAGTTTATTTGTGAGGAACTTATTACTAATTAATATTTCAGCTTTAATTTAGTCGACTAAAGGTCGACCAAAAGCAAATTTAATTTGTTAGACATCGCTACTCATATTGGCAATTTAACTTTAGCGAACACAGAGATCTGACTACTTCCTTCAATTCTCTGACAGGTACGTATTTATTTAGTAACTGTAAAAAATACTTTTAGCTATTAAGATTATACATAAGTAAGAGCTTTCTATTCCGCTGTTATTAGACGCAACCTTTTACCTTTACATTACTTGAGGATGTATATAACCACCGTAAATACCTTCAAGAACAATTACTTGCAAAATAATACGTCTTCCATATTCACGTATGTCAGTTAAGTAGAGTATATACAGTGGAGTTGTCTACGGTAAAGCAATAATATAAAAACATTATTCATACTTAAAATAATCTAAATCTTCTGTAATTGAAGTGAAACAAGATTGTCTCTTGATATACAGGGTGATGTACGGCGCCTCGGGGTTGCTTGGGGATATGTGTATTAGATGCAATTATCTATTTTGTGATGTGTGAACTGTGAACGAATTAATCATTCATCTAAAAAAAAAGTTATGTAATAAGTAAACAATCTAAGTCGCGGAACAAGGCATTGTATGTGAAAATAGTCTATACAAACCATGTAATTTGCCGCGCTGTGGCATTTCGTCTACTGTAGGTGTATACCGAGTGTTTCGTTACGTTACGCGTACCAGTGTCATTGTGATTTAGAGTGCTTGGACATAAGGGCGAATTGAACATGCCAAAAGAACGCAAAAACAGACATGATCTATTTCAAACATGGATTCACAGTAATCCTGCCTTTTATGGGGATTTACGGGATCATTAGGAGAAATGATCTATTTTGTACTTTTTGTGGAAGAATTATAAATTCTTCAGATAAATCTAAAGTAACAAGACATGTGAACAGCCATGCTTCTTCGAATTTTAATAACCCGTGTTTTTGCTATGAACTTACAAAGGCTTCTGTAGCTAGACAAATTAAACATTCCTTTAAACAAATTAAAAAACCCTATTTTACGTGACTTTCTCGAAACCTATATGGACTGGAAAATCTCACATCGTACTACGTTACGAAACAGGTACATTAATCAGGTTTATAGTGGTGTAGTGCAAAGAATACGTGAAGACAATTTTGTTTACTTCATCACAGACGAAATTATTGATGCGTGTAGACGTGCTGTTGCCAGTCATTTGTTGGCCTCAAAGATACCTACTAGATAAAACCAATCATAAAACAATGGTACAGTTTGTCAATGAGTGTTTTGGTTACATATGGCCAAATCAAGATAATTCCGATAAAGTGATGATGAAGATGTACGATATATTAGTAGCAACTACAGTATCTTAATTAATGCTATACAAAAGTTGGAAACTCATGAATTATCGTTTGTGACCAGTTTCAAATCCTGCATGATGTTCAAAACAAGATTAATGCTACCACCACAAGTTCTGCCAGCATTACGATAAAAGACAAATTGCTACAAGTCTTTCAAAAGAATCCTGGATACCGTATTTTAGAAATTATATCTAGATGGCACCTATCAAAAGTTACCTTCCAACATTGTGTAATACAGGTCATGCATCAACAACTTGCATACGGTGTCATCAGTAGACGTTAACGCTCATTTGCATTACATAAATTAATATTAAGTGATTTTTATTGCAGTTACTTAGAAAAAGTGTTAGTGGTTATATATGAACGCCGCCATTCTGAGCATGACTCTTAACCGACATGAAAATGTAACGTTCTCTTACGTACTCGTAAAACATTATTTAGTACTGACATGCCCAAATTCTGTGCACGCGGTAGAATTCACGTTAGTGAACGAAATCCGCACCTGTTCATCTCCGCAACTTAGAGTCCTTAGTAATAAGACTTAAGACATGTGAAAAACCATGCTTCATCTAGCGGTCATGATTACGATAACACTATATTTTTCTATGACCTAACGGACAAACCCCACACTATTCAAGTTTCTAAAAAAAATATATGGACTGCAAACCTACCAATACAGCACATTAAGAATCAAAAGTGTTGACTAAATACTGTCAACTCATACAACTTTGAGCCACTTTTGAGGTTTTTTAACTGTGATTACTTTATTATGCATCGTATATCAATGAAACTTTTACCCAACATACCTACACATTTCAGTTATCAAATGCCATGATGGTAGAAATTCAATCTTGTAGGCGAGGAGAGGGGGAATTTTTTTATGGCACATTTTTGTACCCCATGAGGGTACAACAATGTTCCACTGTTTTTTTAGCTTGAAAAGATATGATAATCGACCAATGGCAACTTGTTGTAATGGTTTTCTTGTTAATCGGCATGTTGACTTTGCTAAGGTACTAAGAAACAAATATTTCTCTAAAATTTACATTTTTTCCAAGTTTTTTTAGGAAACATTACAATACAAAGAAATGCAAAACAGTTCCTTCTTTATCTTTTTTTATTCAAATACAGTAACTATGTAGAAAATAACATTGTCCTCTTGAAGAGTAACCTTTACAAACCTTACAATTAAAATTTCTCAAAATCTTTTTCTCACTCAAAAAAGTTTTTTAACGCAGGTTATTACTTAGAAGAAATCACAATATTGGTAGAAAATACCACAACGGTAGGAAGCTCAAAGGCTCGATACATTAGGTAACTATGTAGAAAATAACATTTTCTTCTTGAAGAGTGACTCATAAACTTTGCAAAATAAAATTTCACAAAACTCTCAGTCTTGGCTAAAAGTCAATTTAGCAAGACAAAAAAACAAAAGACAAGAAAACCTTTAATTTCAGTGCATGAAAGGGAAAAAGCTGGTGGCAAAGTTGTAATTTACAATATAGTGCCAAAAACGATGGCACTAAGTTGCACCCTGATGTTCCCATTGTTGACCTTTGTTGACGTTGCGCAGAAAATAACGCACTTTTGAAAACGCCTAATATGGTAATTTGTAGCTGAAATTAGAATATATAAACTTATCAGATTCATGAACTAATTACAACTGGTGTAGCCAGATGAAACTCACTGGACAATCACAAAACTGAATAAAAACAGGAAACTGATAACCATTAGGTCACTGCCAGTGAGATTCACTGATAAGCCTATTGTTTGGTGAACCTGTGCCTCTGCTATCGCGATACACTTGGGAGTTTTTCCAAACTCATAACTTCACCCCAGAAGCCACTAGAGCATGCAAACGTTCAAAAAACGTGTGTGGCACATAGTTGTATGGGGTGGCCAAAGTTGTATGAGTTGACGGTATAGGAGGTCGCAAAACATTCACAACAAATTGACGTCGACGTTGGGGAAAATGTTGCCTTGTGTAAGGGAGAGTGGGGGAAAGGTGCGCACTTAAGCAAGAGTTGGATTTGTGGTGAAACTATAATAGCTAAAATGTTTTTAGAAACTTTATAATAAACACTATTTGTTTTTTTGTTATTGTATTTCTACATATAGAATGACATTTGGAAAAATTCAAAGCATAGTAGGGAATTATTGTAAAAATTACATAAGTGCACTTGCGCACGATTTCCCATCCGGGCGGGTAATAATACGCATGGGATGGGGAATGTTGCGCATTAAAACTAGATGTAAAAATAATAAAACATTTACTAGTTATTAATTTCTAATTTATTTTATTTACAACAAAAATCACATTTGTAATTGTCTGTGGTGTCTACGCCTGTGCATAGTACATGGTTCCACGATAAACAAATAACACATCAGTACAATAATTCTCTGTCTTTACCAAGTTCTCCAAAAATACAGCAAATCTCGTTTTGTTTGGAACGTGCATGCAAAAGAGGAGATATGAAACTTCAAAAAACTTGAAAAATCAGCATCGTCCAGCCATCGTCATCGTCGCAGATATCAGACAACTCTTCTTCCGATGAATCAGATGACTCAGATTCCGACTTCTTCTTCATTTTTTGTTTGCCTTTAAGTTTTTTTTCTGTCTGGTGATAGCTCATGAAAGCATCTGAGAACAGTTCCTTCTCAAGAGCATTCTCTTTTTTTTTGTTTCTTTTTTCTTTATGCATTCTTCCCTTATTCGTTTTCTTTCTTGTGCTTCTTCTAGCCTTTCTTTTACTGGTGTAGTTATAAGTATTTCTTATCTTTGTTTCTCACGAGGTTTTCTCTTAACTTCTTTGTTATGGGTTTGCTTCGCTGTTGGAACCATAGCAAAGAAAGAGTTTTTTTTTTGACGTGCTGGGTTGAGGATTTTGAGAATAGACTAGTAAACTATCAGCAACTTCACCATCTGGCCTGTAGGTTTAACAGGCTGCTCAAAATGTTTGAGCTATTCAACAAAAACCATTTTTCGAACATCTAAAAGAAGCACCTATAGGCCCATTTTTTTGAAGCGTAGCTGCCACTCTTTTTCTCAGGCATGTAAGCATAGGAGGGATGCAATTCTCACTTGCACTTACGCAGAAAACACCTGTTATAGTCCTCCCTCGTTCTCCGAAAATCGCCGCTCCTACTTTTTTTAGCTCCTTTTGGACCGTAAACTTTTGGACACTTGGTCTGAACTGTTATAATACCAGTTTCATCTACATTGAATATCCCGTTTGTCTTAAACTTAATTTTTTCCATTAACGTTCGAAGGTTAGAATAAAAAGCTTGTACAGACTCTTTATTAAATGAGGCGATTCTGTTTAAATTGGTTCCCTCAGGTTGTCTAAGTGTAAAATCTCTGGGGTTCTTTTCAGAAATCCATAGAACCAGTCTTTTCCGGCTAATCTCTTTTCATGGTTAAAGTTGTGTCTGATATTGTTGTCCTCAGCATATCTGAATACTAATCTTCTGAGCCCCTTAGGTGTCGAACCAAAAAACAGTTTTGCCAGTATTAAAATATATTCCCTTAATTCGTTTTCTGTTTCTTTTGTAAATACAGGTCGACGGCCTAAACGAGGTGACTGATACAGATCTTCTGGGCGACTTTGCCTGTGCAAGTAGCGGCAGCGTCAGACGTTGCATAGACGAACGGCCAAGTGTAGCACTAAGCACTAGTTAAGGTCTCTGCATCGGGCGTGGAATTCGAAAATATTTTGCTGCGTATTATTACCCGCCGCGCACCATTCCCCCACTCTCCCTTACTTGTATAGTGCGTGAAAACCTAACAGTGCTTGTGGTAGCCATTTAGGGGCTGCTTATAAGACATAACCAACCACAAAACGATTGTAATGACTGAATGCATTCACTGTCTATGGTCAGACCAAAACAATTATAAATTCTAAGGATGTATTGGCAATGCTAACGGACGCAGTTGCGCATAGAAAAAGCAGGATTAGCAGGAGATGTGTTAGGTACCTAAAACTTTTCCAAATATGATACACTTTACTTATGCAACTCATACACTTTAGCCGAATAGCCTTTAGTTAACGAAGTATAACGAATTTTTTTTTTTTTGTAAAAGCGCCTACCCGGAGAGAGACGTTGAGCTCTGCCGGGCATACCTTCACCTACTCAGTTATGTATTACAAGATGGGGTACTTGGTTAGAAGCATTTCGAGGAGCAAAAACATGGAACTAAAAAATCTTTAAGTTACATGTTTGATCTGAACAAAAGCAATACTAACAGCACACAATATGGAACTTACTGCAATTACAAAGCACTATTTAACTATTTAACTATATAACTATATAAAAAAGTGCTGCATTAAAAAAAAACTGGAAACGTATGGCTTACGGGATTAAGATTGATCTCTTTATTTGCTTATTTTTTAGTTTTGAATCTTAACTCGATTCAAGAAACATGTAGAAAGTAGCTCACTTAAAATATGAAAATATTGTATAACCCAAAACGCTTTTGACAATCATCGTAGGACAAACACTAGTGACAAAAAACTAATAAGAACAGTAAACAGTGAGATTAGATAGGTTATCAGGCAGTAGACAGTAGGCAGTAGGCAGTTAGTATAGAAATTATTAAACGTAACAGTAGCATGAATAAAGATAATAAAAATAAAGGACCGATACGTAACAGTCCCCTGTTCTGGTTATTAAACAAGCGCACAAGTCTCAAACAAGCGCTCACCGAACCGCGACTTTCACTGGTCGGTGAACCACAACGAAAACTGTAGTATGAATAGAATAGATTATATTAGATTTAACTTTAGTTTGATTCAAATCCTGACGATGCCAACATGATTGACGAAACGCACGTGAGTATAAAAACAGTTTTTTGGTGTTAAGTGGAAATGTGTCCAAGTGTGAATTTATTTCTACATCGAAGGTTCCAATTCTTCTCCTGTATGAAATAAAAAATAACATGACACATTTGAATTGTGTCTTTACTATGTTGGAATATAATCTTAAAAATATTTCTTTTAGCCACATCTTTAAACACATTGTTAATTTTTAGCTTTTACGATGTACATACATATGTAAGTACTTCCTTAACTAGTTATTTTATGAATCGTGATTACAATCTCTACATTATTTTTTTCTAATTAACGATGGCGTCCATCCATACAGTTCCATCCATCCAAACATTAATACAAAACCTGACTGCGTTCTCAACAGACGGTCAACACAAATTATAAAAGCCGTTATACACCTTATGTTTTTTTGAATTATTCTAATAAATTGCTCTTACAAGAATTAACAATATTTTCTGTAAACAAAAAAACATTTACAAAATACCCTTTACTTTCTTAAAAAAGTTGATAAGCATAGGTTAATAATTTTTCATGTCACGCAAGTAGCTTAATTCGTAATAGCAAGTTTTTTTATAGACAGTGTTGTGTGACAAAGTATGAATAATTGTTAATTTTTTGTTTGTAGAACCGAATTTTTTTCTTTAGAGGTTTCTGTACCAAGAACCTTCAGCACAGAAACAAATAAAAACTCGAACATGTTTTCCAACTGCACTCAACGCTTACCTTTAGCCATTCACGTTGGCATCATTGGGAGAATATTAAAACTAACGTAGGAGAAAAGTGTTATTAGTAAACTTCGGAAATTTGTGCTACAACGCAGGGCTCGACACTATAAAACTCTATGATAATGAAAGTATAAACCGTATTTTAAGCGCTTTGTAAATTATATACGCGTGTATTTCTTACCCCTGCATACCCACGCCACTGACCGATCCTTACCTTAATGTCCCGTAACTCACGTCTGCGCGGTAGTACGCCGATCTCATGCGACAACGATAGGTAAATACAGTTTTACATGCGATAAGCCGGGATTTCCGAACTCTAGTTATTAGTTAACTTAGATATACAGTGTGTATCAGCTAAATGGAATAAGTTCAATATCTCCACCTGTCAATGAAATGTCAAAACACTTCAAGCGATGTTTATTGTTACGGATATTTTTAGTCTATTGACTGAAAAATCAATAGACTGTAGTCACAATCATGTGACTGTAGGTGGTGAGGTTATTGACATTTTTTAATGAAAAACTATGGCAAGTTTTCAAGTCATTTGACAAAAGTCAAAAGGCGAGTCATTTGACAGGTTATTCAAAGAGGAATTCAACGCTGTATTTGGGTTTTAAATTTTCTCCGAAATTAACAAGATTTTTTTTTCAAAAGAACATTTATTTTCGTAAATACAAAAAAATATATTTAACTGAGCAGTGCTCAGAGTAACTTCTAAAGAAGCCGACAGTATAATCGGCGAAATTTTCAATCGAAAATTCATCATACACAGCAATACCCGGAAACCACCGAGTCAACAGAAAAGGCCATGAAATCCTTCTTGGACTTAGCTTGTTTGGGTGTATTTTATTGTCATTTAGTATTTGTAGAACGGACTAATGACTAACATTATTGTCTGAGACAACTTCTCGGGGTTTTCGTAGAATGTGACCAATACATCTAATTTTGATACGTCGTCCAAAGAAGAACCGTGTTTCTTAATAGTATTACATGTTCCAGTTTTCTAAATTGTTTCTCTATTTTGCTAACTGTATCTTGAGATATGGGTGGTGAGTCTATAAATACAATAATGTTCACTGTGTCTGAACAATGTTCATATTAGTACAAGATCCCGACCTAGGTCGACCTCCCCTCATCCTTTTTTCCTAATTAAATATATATTTTATACAATAAAATGTATAAATCAATACAATGTGCTAGGGTTGCCGCGCCATATCCGCGCAAGGCTATTTTTAATTAAAAATTGTTTAATGCAATTTTTTGCGGTCATTACGGTCATTCTTTTTCTTTAAAAAAAAGTAGTACCATTCGAAAACCAAAGATGTACATAAAACGTCAAAGTAAGGTTGCCTACCATTTTTCACGCCGTATACGGGGTTGCCAGGTGTGAACTGGTGAAATGATATTAGTAAATTACCCTCATCGTTTTTCCTAATGAATTATATATGAAAATGTAGTTAATTTTATTGCGAATATGATGGTATAGGGTTGTTACTTTGCGAAAGTGCGCAGGGTCTAGGGTTGCCGCGATTTAAAGTATGAATAATTTAGTCCAATCAACGAGCGAAAACCCCCATGTAAATTGGTCACTAATTGTTATCAGCAAACAAAAAATATGGTCGTATAGAGAAAAAAATTCTAAGAAAGATAGCGTTTTTTTGCGACTCGAGTTTTAATGGCGAACATAACCAAAAAATTCGCAAAGGTCAAAAAAAACGGTTTTTTTCAAATAAAAAAAAAACTTCAGGTCCTATACAAGAAAGTTAAATTAGAAAGTTGTAGGTCTTAAAAATGCGCATCGAATGAGATGTGAACGAAAAAAATCGGTTTATAAACATTTGAGAAAAATTTAAAAAAACGTCAAAATTCGCGTTTTCGTATTTTTGCTGTATAAATTCCAATTTTGTTTGAACAGACTTCTTGTTAACTAAAAATACAGCCCAATACAAGCGGAAAATGACCCTTTCTTCAAAAATTCAAAAGAGTTTTATTTTTCGAGCATAACGATTTAAAAAAAAGACGTTTTCAAAAAATCAGCTTTTACAGAGGCAAAAATGATCGTACAGAAACGATCGTGGGCTCATTTTATTCGCGAAGACTTGTACTTTCATGCTATTAAAGAAAAAAATCGCTTTTATTTAATTTTTGCATAAAAAAAATGCGATCATTTTTTTCGAACCGGTTTTTTTTCTAATAACTTTTTTAATTTTGGTTTTACATTTTTGGCCGTTGCATATTTGAAAACTGCCATTCAAAACACGCATTTAAAAAAAAAATGAAGGTCCTACGACCTCAGGGAGCCGAGATAATTTTTTTTTTAATTCCTGACAGCGCTGTATATGTCCGATTGACTATTTTACACGAAATAGATCTCAGACTTTTACTTTCTTAAAAAAAATATTTTAAATCATTTCGCATAAATTAAGTTGACATAATTGTTTGCGAAAGTACAGCGTTAGGTGCGGCACGCGCTAGCCAACGCACGGCGACAGAGTGCACGGACACTCCGCTTGGGCGCATCAAAAACTAAACACGATTTCAAATCGATCGCGCTCGCAAAATTATCTTTTCCTCCGCTTAAAAAAAATATATCGGCTCCCTGAGGTCGTAGGACCTTCATTTTTTTTAAATGCGTGTTTTGAATGGCAGTTTTCAAATATGCAACGGCCAAAAATGTAAAACCAAAATTAAAAAAGTTATTAGAAAAAAAACCGGTTCGAAAAAATGATACAATTGTACAACGCATTTTTTTATGCAAAAATTAAATAAAAGCGATTTAGTTTTTTAATAGCATGAAAGTACAAGTCTTCGCGAATAAAATGAGCCCACGATTGTTTCTGTACGATCATTTTTGCCTCTGTAAAAGCTGATTTTGGAAACCGTCTTTTTTTTAAATCGTTATAACTCGAAAAAATAAAACTTTTTTTGAATTTTTGAAAAAAGTCTTGGGCTGTATTTTTAGTTAACAAGAAGTATGTTCAAACAAAATTGGAATTTATACAGCAAAAAATACGAAAACGCGAATTTTGACTTTTTTTATATATTTTTCTCAAATGTTGATGAACCGATTTTTTTCGTTCGCATCTCATTCGACGCGCATT
Source organism: Aromia moschata (assembly GCA_029963805.1). Taxonomy (NCBI): domain Eukaryota; kingdom Metazoa; phylum Arthropoda; class Insecta; order Coleoptera; family Cerambycidae; genus Aromia; species Aromia moschata. The sequence goes on along the minus strand of JAPWTK010000174.1, from coordinate 330,033 downwards.
TTTAAGGCCTACAACTTTCTAATTTAACTTTCTTGTGTAGGACTTGAAACTTTTTTTTATTTGCAAAAAACCGTTTTTTTGACCTTTGCGAATTTTTTTGGTTATCTTCGCCATTAAAACTCGAGTCGCAAAAAACGCTATCTTTCTTACAATTTTTTTCTCTATACGACCACATTTTTTGTTTGGTGATAACAATTAGTGACCAATTTACATGGGTGCTTTCGCTCGTTGATTGGACTAAATTATTCATACTTCAAATCGCGGCAACCCTAGACTCTGCGCACTTTCGCAAAGGCAACCCTATACCATCATATCCGCAATAAAATTAACTACATTTTCATATATAATTCATTAGGAAAAACGATGAGGGTAATTTACTAATATCAGTTCACCAGTTCACACCTGGCAACCCCGTATACGGCGTGAAAAATGGTAGGCAACCTTACTTTGACGTTTTATGTACATCTTTGGTTTTCGAATGATACTATTTTTTTTAAAGAAAAAGAATGACCGTAATGACCGCAAAAAATTGCATTAAATAATTTTTAATTGAAAATAGCCTTGCGCGGATATGGCGCGGCAACCCTAGCACATTGTATTGATTTATACATTTTATTGTATAAAATATATATTTAATTAGGAAAAAGGATGAAGGGAGACCTAGGTCGGGATCTTAGACTATATTGAGAGACTGCAGCAATAATAAAGTAATATCACAGCATAAGGAGGAGCAGCAAAATCACTCGATTGTCGGCGCTTTGAAGTGAGTAAGCCAGATTTCGTAACCTCGGACTACTGGTCAGTGCACGTATACTTTTTGCAACGGAACGAGGCATATTGGCCATCATAATTGTACTAGGAATTTTAAAAAAATATATCTAACCAATTTACCTACTGTGGACGATGCGTAGCATGCAATGAGCGTACTTATGGTTTTGAACAGAGAGATTTTGCTGGTCCTCCTTAAGCTGTGATAATATGGTCAGTGTACATTCTTTACTCTTTAAAAGAGTAGTGAAGATTAAATGAATACTTGTTGTCACTGACATGCACTAATTTTAAATTTCGCGGTTTTATAACAAAATACTGTAATGCCCTCTAACGTCTCAGATGTACAATTATGTCTCTCTGTAGTTGACACAGACCATTGTCCTTACATCTCCTATATTACCCTTCTCTTATCTTTGCATACCTCATTATGCTGACAGTTATTGTCGGAATGTGTCAAAAATTTCAAAGTTAATCGTTTTATAACTTCCGTAGCGGCTTAAACGATGCTTGACTGTATTTTCTTCAGGTAACTATCAAATTACTTCATAGGGGCTTCTTATAGGATATAAAAAGTCATGTGTGTGATAATATTTCTTGTATTGTTGTGATACAAGGTTTAAAAGCAGTACAGTACAACAAAACTTAACTTTGTTTATCTTTGTAAAATTAATTTTGTTATACATATAAATTAATACTTATCAATATAAACTCGTTGTTAATATCGCAAACTTTTCGAATGTCGAAGTTCCAATAAACATAACTGTGAGAAAATACAGTTTTTTGCAATAAAGTGGAGTTAATACAATTTAGCTCTGAGGTACAGAATATCAAATGTCGTTGTATCTACTGTATGCGTTTAACCTCCAGCCAACTAGATCAAGCGCAACCGTATCTTCTGTACGAGAACAAGTTAATGAAGCTAAATTTTGTGGTTGGGACGTGTGGAAGGAAATACAAGCGACACCTAATGGAACCGGGTCGTATTCAGGAAAATAAAAAAAAATGGTAATGCAAATTATATGAAAGTTTTAATAATGAACAGTTTTTACATTAGCGCATTTTACATTACAAACGCGTTAGATCAGAAAATAATATACGTTAGGTTATCTATATTTTTTAGAATATGTACCTACTTTACTCAACAAGAATTCAAAATTTTATCGCTATTCATTAGCAACACAATCGAGGGCACATATACGGCATGCTTACTCTGGAATTATGAAAGTATACGAATCAGAAAACCCAACAGTATACACTATTAAATTACATTTTTACTTACTTAAGGTAACCAGGTCACGAATGATGGTTAAAATGGGCTTTTTCACGCGTTTAGCTTTAGAGGGCGAATTACGGATTAAAATGAGTACTAAACAAACCCTGTGACTTTATTAGTGTGAAAGTTATTAAAATTACAAAATGTCAAGAAAAAAATAAAAAAAGATAAAATTAACTTATTTAGGTACACTTTTCTCCTTAACCACTGGTGCTATCTGTTCCAAATTGATGGTGAACCTGAAACAAGAGTAAGGCAACATTGTATACCTAAAATGTTCAACCTTTTGCCTAAATTGCAATTTTTGTACCTTTTTTCCTTGAAAAAAGTCAAAAATCACTCTTTAAAAAAATGCATTGGGATTTAAAATAAAGTTAAAAATGGAATACAAAGATGAATTTAGGTATAAAAGATGAAGGACATAAAGGATAAGCACTGTGCAAAATTTCATCAAAATAGGTTGAATAGTTTTTTTGCAAATGGTACCTCAAGGTCAAAAAAGGAACTTACGGGGAAAGGCTAAAGAAGTAAGGCATGGGGTGGAGGGACTCTAGAACTGTCCTGTTCCATACATATCTTCTGCTAAAGCTTCCTCCTCATCGCTCTGTCTTTTCCTATTTCTAGCTGCTATCCTGCCTTCTTTAGTAGATGCTTGGGCCACCTTTTCAGCTTCTTTCACCCGTTGCTCATCCAATAAGCGCAATCCTGTTTCCAGGTTACATCCTGATTTTATCCCCATTTTTTCTAAGACTGCTTTCCTGCTCTGCTTTCCTGCTTTTTGGGGTTAAATAGTCGCGTTGGTATAACATGTCATACATTTTCTGAAAGGGGAAAGCGCGGGCTTTCAAATAGGACTGTTTTTAAAAAATAAAAGATATTCTTTGTTTCAGGTCACGTACATATTCAGTTTAGTAAAAGGATATTATAAGGATTATATGATAAGCATGGCTGAAGTCTGTTTTTATTGTTTTTGAGTATTGAGATTGGTGAATATTTTAATTATTTTTAAGATGTTTTGACGAAATCGCATTTTTTTCAATTCTCTGATTTTCTATTATACGATGTGTGGTTATTAAATAACCGAACTGCTGTCATAACACTTTTCATTCGTTACCAATTACAGTAGCAACTTTTTCGCCTTCAATGTACTCCCCCTTGGCGATCTCTACACCGCTCCATACGACTTTTCCATTGTTGAAAGCAGTGCTGGAAATCCGCTTCTGTCAACTGATTCAGAACCTCCGTCGCTTTTGCTTCAACCGCTTCCACACTTTAGAATCTTGTCCCCTTCAGTGTCACCGTATCTAACAAGCCTGTATCAGTGTCAATGTTATTTAGAATGTCAGCGCAAATGTTCATTCATGATTCCTTTTGCTTGGGAGTGAGGAATTTTGGCACCATTTTTGCGCAAACTTTGCGCATGTTGAACGATTCATGCAAAATCTGGCGAACACATTCTTTGTCGATTCCTGTTATTTCAGCAAGCCCTTGGATGCTTAGACGATGATCTTCGCGGATTAATTTACCAATTTATTCAATGTTCTCGTCCGTTCTTGACTTGAGAGCTGTCCGGGGCGCGGATCGTCTTCTGTCGTTTCACGTCCCTCTTTAAACCGTTTAAACCATTCAAAAACTTGTGTGCGGGATAAACATTCATTCCCGTACACTTGTTTTAACACTGCATAAACTTCTGTAAAAGTTTTCCCCAGTTTAACAAGAAACTTAAGATTAACCCGTTGCTCCGTCTGAACACTTAACATTTTTTCGACGCGTCACTGGTACGTAGACTAATTCAAACGACTGCTACAGTCAAACTGAGCGACCCACTGGCTTGACCAACGAGCTCAGGGTGGAGAAAGTATTACCAGATACACATCTGTTCAAACACGTCGCGACACGCTCGCAGCGCGCTGGTAGCAGCATCAGTTAGGTTATTTAATAGCCACACCTCGTATATTTTATACATTTAATAATTCAACGGTGAGTGTGTTCCAGAGATAACCCTTTTCTGTGGAAAAGTAAAGTAAAATACTACAGAAAAAAATGAATCTTATTTTCTTTTCGTGAAAAAATATTATTTTCCTTTTACTAGTCGACCCTTTGTCGAATGTAATCTTCCTTTTTTTTTTTTTTTTATTGCAACATAATGCAACAACTGTAGTAATAAGTAATAGGTCATTATTAGACGACATTTTTTGTGCATTAAAGTTCACACGGTGATTGCTTTATCTTACCCACCCCATTTTATTTATAAACGGCAGGAAATTGCAATCTTCAAAAAGTATTATGTTCCTACCATCTGAGACTAAAATTTGGCATCCATAAAAGAAAGCGAAGGTTCCAAATTTGTGGGGTTTCCAATTTGGTACACTCCCATATATTTGGCTGCCTCTTGGTTCACATTTCTGCATAGGTCAATGGCGATGACAATTTAAAATAGATAAATAAATAAAACGATATCCGTATAGTGCAGATTTCTTGGCGGGCACTGTATGTATGCTTCATCTAACATTTTCGACTATACTACATACCTATATTTCAACCTGTATATATCCTGTATCAACCTGTAATATTGCTGAAGCAGTTTTCAATAATTTCATGGTGTCAACACATTCTTCGAAAAGAGGAATTTACAGTTTTTATTGCATTTGCAGATAAGCAATATTGTTATTATTGCAGATAAGCAATAATTTAAAATGAAATGTATTTTTCAAATCAAAGTAGGTTTTATTTTTATAAATAAAGTTTATAATTTTTTCGAGCAGCTTAGGGGTGGCGGTAACCCCTCTACTCTCCTTTGGCTACGATCATGTATATATTCAAGATTTTTACATACTAAATGATAATATTATTATGTTTCCAACTAATCTCCCTTTGTTTAGCAAACTTCTTTTTATAAAGAGGAACATGAACAAACATACCTGAATGTGTGTGTGACTCAAAACGAGGCGTTTGTTTCTTTAAGTAAGTAAAATATAATTTTTCGACAACCTCCTAAAAAAGAACACATAGTTCAAAAGAGTAAGCGCGAAAACAGACGCTAACGTCATCTCATATGTTATATGCTACTTTCCATACTCTTTAAGTAATATACTATAAATGAATTCAGTATATTATCAGGTCTTCTGATTTGTATACTTTCATAATTCCAGAGTAGGTTTACAGTTTATTTGTCCACGATCGCTCTGCCACTGAATATCGGTAAAGTATGAAGTATTATATTTTAAGTTAAAGTAAGTATATAATTTAAAAACTATGGACTAATCTAGTGTATTTTATTTTGTCATTTTAAAATACATGTATATTTTTGTTATTATTTTGAATAAATTCTTTTTTTTTCTTTAATGCGGCCCTGTTTACGTAGTCGGGGCTTATGTTTCCTTCCACACGTCCCATCTCCAGAATTTAGCTTCACTTATTCTCATATAGAAGATACGGTAGCTCTTGGTCTAGTCAATCTGTGATATTAAAAGATTTCAAAGTTGTATTTACGAGGTGTGTAAATTCAGTAATGAGACTGATTTTTTAAATTTTCTTATTCGAATAGAATTACAATTCAGTATTGTCTCCTTCAATATAACTTCCTAGGGAAGCCACACAGCGCTGGTCTTCCATTCCTCATAGCAGTGCTGGAACTCATATACTGGAATAGCCTTCAGCTGGTCGGTTACATCCGTTTGAATGTTTTCTATGGTCTCAAAATGACGTCCCTTGAGGTGATTTTTCAATCTCAGGGAAGAGAAAAAAGTCACAAGGGCTTAAGTCAGACGAATAAGGACGCTGAGGAACCGTATGAATGTTTTTACTGGCTAAAAACTAGTTTACTCAAATAACTGTGTGACAAGGCGCATTGTCGTGATGCAACATCCAGTTGTTCTTGATGTTTGGTCTCACACGCATGACATATTTTCAAAAATTTTCAAGAACCTCTCTGTAAAAGTATTGATTTACTGTTTGGCCTGGAGGCACAAAATCTTTGTTCTTTGACTTGCTTATTCTTGCTTTTTTGGGTCTTGGAGAGCTTGAAGTAAACTATTCCATGCTTTGGCACTTGGTTTCCCGGTCGTACTCAAAACCCAAGTCTCATCATCATCGCGCAGTGTCCAAGTCTAAAGCAAAACCTGATAGCACATCATTGCTCAAAATAAATGTCACTCATTTTTAAAACGCACTAGAAAAAACTGGTTTACGAAAACAGTCACAAAGAACAAACAAATGACTCTAACAAGTTCAAACTTTTACTGAAGGTGCATTACATGTTAACCTACCGCCCTTCCAAGTCCCGTCTCCGCAGTGTTGCTAGATCGAACGCTGCCTTGCCAGTCTCATTACCTAATTTACACACCTCGTATATTAGCAGGATTTAAAAAGTATTTTAATACTTGAATTTCATACAGAACGAAACAGCTGTTTTACCTACCAGTAAATAATTTTAACCTAGATATAGTCACGAGGTTATAATTATTGTTTAATTATATATGCGTGCCTATTTTGATTTATAGGTTAGATAGGTATCCATCTGTCATAAATAATATTTTAAATTCCTTGTTAAATTTAGACAATGGCGTCCTACTAAAATCCAATCCACGTACATCATCTGTCGTCCGTAATATAAGTTAAGTATACGCTTCATGTTCATAGTTTGCCTATACACTCTTGAACGTAATTAAGTTATTAGTTTAATAAAGAGATAAAATTAAGTTTAAATAAAATATGTCAAAGATATACTAAGTCATTCCTCCACGTTTTATTTATAAATCTTCCTGAATACCAGAGATAGCTCGATATGGATGTTTTATGTAAAGCAGTTAAATAAACAAATAATTAAGACATCTCATTATAATTATGAGCCCGTATCCAATTAAAGTTAACCGGTCAGGAGAGTAATTTATGAAGTTTAAATTAAAAGTACAGTAACGTACAGTTTTTCGTTTTTCTTTTTTTTTTTTTGTTATTTTCAACGTTTCATAATAAGTTCTGAAAAAAAAATGTTAATAAAAACATTCACGGTCATACCTCCTCGCGGCCTGAATCTCAGTAATTTTCATTTTTCTGCAGAAGTATCGTTCGATGGAAAAAAGTGAAGAGGAATAAAAATAGTATTCATAAAATTGTACGCACAATATGTCTATGGACCGTGGATCATGAGATATCTCCACCATATCTCACATTCGAAGTTGAACGTGGAGGGAAGTTGTGATCGTACAGCAAAAAAATCGATCTGATACGATATTTTAGTGCGAATATCTAACACTCACTCTAAAAAAAAATATTAAAGTGAAAGTTGTACAGCGCAAATAAACTGCTCGTCAAAATTAGCCTAACACTTTTTAGATTAGCGCCATTTGCGTTCTATCCGAGTTAAAAATCTACGGTGTTTAATTTTCGAAAGCCTATTGGTCTTACTGCCTATTGTTTTTAATGCCCCGAAGTTGCTACGCTTTGACTTAAACGGTTCGCCGTCTACACCACAAAAACCAACCCCATATCGAAATTTAAATTCGCAAGATTTTTATTGCAATTTCGGAGACCCACAGGATGGACTAAGAAGGACGCTGTCGAGTAAAAACTCCACCCCGGCACAAATTAAGACCTCTTAGATAGGTTCTGTGTATTTGGTCGTTGCCCCATCTCTTCAACCCATTTCTATCCACCCCCTGAATATTTGACGGGCTAAGGGGTTGTAAACAGGTCTTGATGCGGTGGGGAGGGGAAGTGAAAGCTTTCCTGAGGATATGAACACTTTTTGGCACACCCCGAGTCGACCGTCTCCTTCCTCTTTTGTCTCATCACCATCTTGTTTTGACCATCTCCAAAAAATTTTTGACTGGATGAAAATTCCTGAAAGGGGAGCTCGTTGGGTTGGCGGAATCTTCCTTTGCACTAGTACACTCGTCAAGTGTTCTTTGTCACTTGGACGCATGAACTCTCAGCTGGGCTAGCACCTGCGACCATCATAGCAGACCACTAAAACAGCACCTTTTCAATTTTACCAGCGAAAGTATGTTTGAGTGGCCTACCTCGCAGGCGCTAGCCCAGTCGAGAGTTCATGAGCCCAAGTCACAGTTGCGAACACTTGCTGCGCGTACCAATCATCTCTCGCGATTGTTGATTCACACAAGTGCAAAAGGAAGGTTCCGCTTACCCAATGAGCCTTATTTCAGGAATTTTTATCCATTTAAACATTTCTTGGAGGGGGTCAAAAAAGAGGGTGATGAAACGCAAAAGAAGATTTGAAGGAGAAGGACGACTCGAAGTATGCCGAAAAGGGTTCAAACATCCTCAGGAAGGCTTTCAGAGTCACCCTTGCATCAAAACTTGCCTACAACCCCTCAGCACGGCAAATTTTCAGGGGGTGAATTGGAGACGGAATATTAGTTTTGGCGTTCAATCGGCCATTCGCAGTGGGTTCCGTCAACTTCAAGAGCTTTCAAGTAATGTCATGATATGAATTCGAGACAAATCGACACTACAAGTGATTACAGTATGTACCTATGATTGGTCTAGGTACATAGTGTAACTATTCATATTTAAGGACCAGATTTCTTAATCATAAGAGTTAATAATGAAAAACTACAATTTTTCTGGACTTTTGAGACCCTCTAATGAAGCAACATTGTCTGTGTACCAGTTGACCTAAATCGTTTTCTTTTGGGTCGAGGAATGTCTGGTATTACGTTGCACACTCAATTCCCGGACACCCTGTATACTTTTTTCAACAACTACGGCAGTCTACTACTATAGCATTTGAGAGTGAGTTACTGTTAAAGCAACGAAAACTCAGTACCTAAAAAAATTAAAAAGCAGCTGAACTATTTCTGAAATATTTTTATTTTGAAAATCGACAATGTGTAGTTATGTTCTTTGACCTCAGCTCTAATCGTTATACTGAAACTCAACAGTATACAAGAACAGTAATAACAACATGAATAACAGTTGTGTCTGGTAGTTTCAATACGCCTAAGCTACTTGAGTAATAAGCCAGTTCTATGAATGTTCTGTTTGTTTTAGATAAAATTTTAATGCTATGTCCACGGATAGATACCTACGAAGGAGAATGGCAATAGGTAAATATAACAATCGACCACCGTTCGACATAAAAAAGTCAGACGATTCCACGTCAGTAGAAATCAAAGAGCAAAGAGAGCAGAATCCCACCACTCCACTTTGCTGCAACTGCGAGAAAAGGATGATGAACACCGCAGCCAAATCCTATCGTAACGTAGTTAAATATTTCGAGGAAATCGACGGGAAATACCAAAATTCGATGAGGAACAAGAACAAAAATATAATCCCCAAAATTATTGAGAGTTTCCAAAGAGTCACCCCAAAGCAACAGTCCAAGATGATGGGTCGAAAACAGAAAAGCGACTCATTACATACCCTCTACCGCAACAACAGCCCAAATTTTGGAAGGAACATACCCGAACATAAACTAATGAGGAGTTTGTTGAAAGGCTGCGACAACGAAAAGGGTAGTATCGATCAAGGAGATTACATTGATGAAATTCCAAGTAGAGACGTAAGCGAAAATACTGACATGAAAAAAATTACGAAGGTAACATTAGAGTTCGGGTTGATAAACAAACCAGTACAACTGAACTGGTATGGCCCATAAATTCAAAAACTCCGGATAAGTCTCAGACATTAAAGTTTTCCAAGAGTACCCCCGTTCAACAAAAACATGGGACCAATCAGGTCAAAAATACCAGAAATGAGAGATACCCGCAACACAGAGAAAACCTATATTAATAACAAAGTTACAAACGCTGACATCTGCGTTACAAATAAACATTCCTCAAATTCGGAACTGGAATATTTTCCAACAAAGGACAACCAACACGTAGTTGGCAACAAAAGAATAGAAAAAATCAACAGTGTAAACAAAAAGTTCCCGCAGCATAAATTTATTCCTAAATCTGAGGGGTTTAAGAAAGAACAGACTTACGTAGTTCATGTAGATCAAAATGTTAGCGCTAAGGACGACATAGGAAAGAGAAAAAAAGAGAAGAGCTTTGTTCAGGTACAGGTGGAGAAGTACAATAGAATCAACAACAATAAAAATGTTAGGAGTAAAGTTTATGTGTCGAATAACAGCATAAGACCGAAGAATTTCGAAGAAAGCAGAAATAATGTTAACAAAAATTATATAGATCTGATGTCGTCGATTAGAGAAACTTTGCCAAATTTTGGAGAAAGGTGTGCAGGTGATTCAGCTGGTGAGTCTATTTCAATTAATTTACCATCTGAAAGTAACGTAGGTTTATTATTAAACTTATTAACTTTATTATTAAAAATATATAATTTTACCTCAGTTTTAATTTTTTTACTGGCTTACATATATTACTCTAATTGAAGCCTTCATGTAATAAAGGGTGCTATTTACTCTTTATTAACTTACAGTTTTGTTAATAAAATGGTTAAGTATGTACGTATGTACGAATGTACAAGGTGAGTTCCTGAGAATTCTACACCCCCTCTTCTACGTTATTTTTAAAGCTACGAAAAATAATTTACAGGGGTGTTTATATAATTTACTGTAAAAAAAATAATTGAAAGAAAAATGTACCAGCTGTTTCATTAACATATTTTTTTTATTGGAATTTGGAATTTATTTGAAACACCCTGTAATTTTGAAATCCACTTGTTCTTCTGAGTACAATGATATAACATATCTCGTATTTTCTCAACTCAATTTTAGTTGGGATGCCAAACCTTTCAAATTTTTGAAATATAAGTAATATAACAGTAACAAGATATATTTATAATAAGTAACAGTAACAGATTTTTAAAATAGTATGCATTAAATATATGTATAAAATAAAGTGCTCGTCAAAATTAGCGTAACACTTTTTAGATTAGTGCCATTTGCGTTATATTCGGCTTACAGACTTGAAGGCTTTAAATTTCGGTATCTTATACGGTTTGTTTCAATGCATCGAAGTCGCTACGCTGTGGCTTAAAGGGTTCGCCGTCCACACAACAAAAACCAACCCCATGACAAAATTCACAAGAATTCGAAGATTCTGACGGCAATTCGGAGACCTACAAGATGGACTGAGAAGAATGCTATTGGGTAAAAAACCCCCATCCTAGCATACATTACAACCTCCCTAATAAGTTTCTGCGTTTGGTTGCTGTACCATCCCTTGAACTCTTTTCCAGACCCCCCTGAGCCACCCCTCTGCATTTTAGGTACACTTGGTTTTGCATGGTTTCACCTGTGTTGAGGATTTTATTGATCCTAATGTTGCCAAATAAATTGGTGTGGGATACCACAACTCGCTTTCGCCTTTTGATAACTCAAGCACTCCTCATAACCACCCCTACACCCACCCCCTCTAATTTTGCCTCTATTGGAGGCTGCGTGGGATGTCGTTTTGTCTCGAATTCATGTCATGGCATTACTTCAATGGTCTATAAGTTGACGAAACCCATTGCAGATGGCTATTGAGCGCCAGAAGTGAACTCCACCTCCAACTCACCCCTTGCAAATTTTCCTCGCTGAGGAGTTGTAAGAAGGTCTTGACGCGTGGGACGACTCAGAAAGTCTTCCCTGAGGATGATCGAACCCTTTTCGCCATATCCAACATATTTTTGTAAATAATGATTATTAGTACCTAATGAATAATCAGTGGCGAAGCGTGAGATTTTTTCTTGGGTAGACATTGGGAATAAAAAATAAAAATTGGACAAACGTCTTAGTTATATTGTGTGAAAGTATCTAAAGTAAAGTCCAACTGCCGTTTTATTACTAGACATCATAAAATCAAGAAATCTCTCAACTATTTCGTTTTTTGTAAATGTACCTTAGTATTATGCTAAATTGCGCTCGACATGAAACATCTGTTGTCTCGTCTGCTTGAACAGAAACAAAATCAGTATTTTTCAGTTCGTCCAAAATTATTTGGTAAACTACGTATTTCACAGATTCAATAAGGTCATTTTGAATGTCACTCGATGTTCCTTTGAAAACTGAACTGCTTTCCAAGTTGTCTTTCATAGCAGACTCTTCCATAGTAAGTAGATCTAGTATTTCCAAATAATTTCCTCAAAAATAGATATTTGTTTCATATCGTATGATACGCGATATGTTTAGCAAAAAAAAATAACATACAATATATACCTTTATTTTTTGAATCAGCAGTCTCGTGATGTCCTCTAAATGCAAGTTCTTGTTTCTCCAAAAAAACACACCACATCAATTAATCGTCCAACAATGTGCCTTTTTTTGCAACTTTTTCATTATGTTGCAAAGCGTTTATTTTTGTTGCTTCAATGAGAGCATGATCTATCCGCACCTTTCCAGCATATAAAAAAATTCGTTGCAGGTAATACGTCTTTGTGAGACAGCATGTTTGTTAGTTTTTTGAACAAATTTTTTTATAATATTCACACCATCTCTTGCCCAGACCTCCTCTCCACCAAAAAGAACACAAGGAAAACAATAGACTGCATTCGTGCTTACACTTCCAGTCAACCAGGTAAAAGATTCATACCAACCTATTTGAAATTTACGAACAGTTTTTCCATCTTTTTGAGGTAGATTCAAGTCGCTTTTGAGAATTTTTTTAAATTCAACTTTTCTTCTAGAGATAGCGAAGAAAAACCATGTTCTTTAACGTAAACGATAGGATCGTCTATATTTGTCATATTATTTAACCTATAGTATTTTTTATTTATCTATAAAGGATTTTAACCCTTTGCTAGTAATATCCGACTCTCGTGCGGCCAACAAGAATTTGCCACGATGCCGAATTTACTCGAATCACTCCAAGAACATGTCCAATCAGATATCTTCTAGTCTAAGCGCAGTGCATTAGCAGCGATAATAGCGAGATGTTGTTTTAACGAGTGCCCAATATCGCACGTCTAATAACTTCTAAAACTAACTAGTTGAAAAAATGGCGGTGCCTTTCTCTAACAGAACACGTAAGATTACTAGTCCAGCAAGTCAGGGTATTTACTTACAATAACGTTTAACAGCACCCCAAGATATGTAAAAAATCGGAAATTTTCCGTAGAATTCAATGAACTATTATTAAAACAAATTAGAGACTTGGGTCGTATTCAAAATGGCGGTCAAAGTTGAAAAAAAATGTTTTTTTCAGTTTTTTTACGTTTTTAAGAAAAAGTAGGCGCTGTACGATAAAAATTTAAATGAGAAAGTTGTGTAACTTTTCAATACGGAGATTTGATAAGCCCTGTTGGATAAAAAAAAAATTGAAAAATGAATGAGTTATTGCAAAAAAAACCTGCTCAAAATTCCAATTTTTAGAAATAGCTGTATCTCCGTGAAAAAAATATATTTTGTTACGAAACTTGGTGAAAGTGTAGTTGAAGACAAGTAGAATAAGAGCGTTTTTGCAGATTTGCAAAATATTTCAAATTTTTTGCAAAATTTTCGATTTTTAGAAAAAAACGCGTTTTTCGAATGTCCAAGAGCTCATTCAGGCAATCATTTTTTTACACCCAACAAGTCTTAAAATTTTCTTTAACATTTATGCTAACATGTGACAATATTGCGCCCATTACGAAATGATCCCTAATATGCGAAAAATCGGTTGAAAAATTATTTTTCTGCTTCACCACAAAAAAAACGTTTGTTACGCTTGAGATTTTGAATTAAAGCTTGGTGAGATTGCAATAAATGACGGTGGTAAACGAAATAAATACATAAAAATGTGTATTAAAAATATATAACATTTTTATTATTTTACCTGTATTGACATTGCTGTTGAAGAAGACGTTTTAGTACATAATATTTTTTTAATAGTTTTTTTTTGCTTTTTTTTATAGGACACTCGCCCTCATCATCACTGCTACTGTCACTATACACTTTATTCAATGTAATATCTTATGTATTGATATTGTCATCATCACAGTCATCACTATCGTTAGCATCATTGCAACATTCTTCTCTTTCTAGTTCAGTCTCTGCGATATTTGACTCGTCTATTTCTTCATCATCAGCGATGACTCTCTTCTCCTCAATATTTGAGCAATTTTCTTCGTTACACGTTGAACAGACGTTCAAACATTTTATGCCATGTTTTCGGCAGCTGCAGGTGTTGTTTTGCAGCCGTTTGTACACATACGTGCTATTTTCTTTATAACGTCGTCCGGAATCATTGGTTGAGAACTGAATTTTGGCAGCAAATTATTGCTATCAAGTTTCCAACCCCATTTTTCGGGGTCCAAGAAATGTCCAAATCAAGGCTTGCAATAATTGTAAATAAGTTCGATACGAATGTTCAGCTGCAGCACCCTCCGTAGGTGGAAGACTCGCCAAGTGAAAAGATGACCTCGATGTAGACTTTTTAAATTGTAAATATCTTAAATCATTCAAACTACCAGTGCATTGCTTCGAAGAGTACAAAGCAGCAATTATTTCACACCCGACTTTTCTAATTTCTTCGTAGCTACTCTGATTATTGTAAAAATCTTCAAATTATGGGAGTCCTGTTTTTCGTTCGTTAAATACTTTCAATACTTTATTTATCCCTTGTTTAAAAAAACAGGACGTTGTGTCGCACCCGATATTATATAAAGTAATCCAACGAATCTCTTTAAATTCGGATATTTAAAACTGCCACAGTTGTAAATTTTATCGATTTCCTTACCCTTTCCAGGCTTACAAAAGCATATATTTTTTGTTGGAAGGAGCTAACTGCGTTAATAATACCAAAAGATCAGTGTCTTCGCCAAATATTTTTACAATTTTATCATCTTCTTGTAGCTCTATGGCAGTCGTGATAATAAATCTGTCGGCATTTTTGTCACCAATTTTGGTTAAATAGTTGTTTTTATGCGAGTCTGTACGTAACAAAGATATGAATTTTTGTTTATTTTTTTTCGTTAGACAGTACCTAGTTTATCTTTTGGATACAAAATTTACGCAAAATTTACAAAATACGCCGTCAGTTCAGCTCAGATCAGTGTTGTCAACTCAAAATGTTTGACACATTTTGTGTGACACACAAAAAAATAATTTTTCAACCGATTTTTCGCATATTAGAGATCATTTCGTAATGGGCGCAATATTGTCACATGTTAGCATAAATGTTAAAGAAAATTTTAATACTTGTTGGGTGTAAAAAAATGATTGCCTGTATGAGCTATTGGACATTGAAAAAAACGCGTTTTTTGCAAAAAATTTGAAATATTTTGCAAATCTGCAAAAACGCTCTTATTCTACTTGTCTTCACCTACACTTTCACCAAGTTTCGAAAAAAAAATTTCACTTTTTTTTTCACGGAGATACAGCTATTTCTAAAAATTGCAATTTTGAGCAGGTTTTTTTGCAATAACTCATTCATTTTTCAATTTTTTTTTATCCAACAGGGCTTATCAAATCTACGTATTGAAAAGTTACACAACTTTCTCATTTAACTTTTTATCGTACAGCGCCTACTTTTTCTTAAAAACGTAAAAAACTGAAAAAAACAATTGTTTTTAAACTTTGACCGCCATTTTGAATACGACGCAAGTCTCTAATTTGTTTTAATAATAGTTCATTGAATTCTACGGAAAATTTCCGATTTTTTGCATACCTTGGGGTGCTGTTAAACGTTATTAAAAATATACACTGTATTATCGACAGATTGATTGGACTATACCTACGTCTCTTATGCCTCCACCGTGTGAAAATGACGCCAGTGACGCTGAATATTTTTTCTGATGAGTGTGTCATTGAAGAAGATTATCATGTTGAATGCAATCTTTCTGATATTGCAATTACAGCATTTTTTCTGATATTGATGATGACAACTTACTATGCGATGAAACAGCACAATATGTAAATAATTCAAATACAGACAATAGTGTGGGCGAAGAAAAAAATCAGTCAGAAACTCAACAACTAATCAGTCAAAATGAACAACAGCAGGTAACGAGAGTAAGTGACCATGAAGAACGTGATGAAGTTGAAAGTGTAGGAGAAAGCGATTTATTTACATTACTGTGGAAAGGATCGAAGATTCAAGTGGAATAGTTTTGAACATACAAAAGTTATTTCAATTATTATTATATTATTATACAAAAATCTTATTAGAATGAAAATACCTGCTTTGCAAGGAAGAGCAAAGAATATAGTGAGGAACTGTACATCGGAAGATATGTGGAGGTTACCATTTGATGAAATTATTATATCTGAAACGGTTACACATACAAATCATAAATTACAAGGTATGCGACTGAAATTGAAAAAACAACAATCACCAAATTATAGGGACACTGATTCTGTAGAAATAGAAGCACTCATAGGTTTATTGATGTTATATTCTATATTCAAGTCTGGAAAAGAGGATTTATCATCGCTGTTTTCAACTGGTCCTGCAGGACATCCAACATTTCGAGGAATAATGTCTCTGAAGCGTTGTCAGACACTCTTATTGGCTTTACGCTTTGACGATGGTATACTATATTTGTTTGCCTAGTAGTATTGCTACTACTAGGCAAGTCAGAATAGAAACCAATTCTGCTGCTGCTATATCCTTTATTTTTGACAGATTCATGTCTAATTGCCAAAATAATCATGCTATTGATAGTGATGCTTGCATAGATGAGATATTATTAGCATTTCCAGGTAGATGTTCTTTTACCGTCTCACCGATGTCTCACCGATGCTAAAAATTCGTACCTTTATAATGCATACATGTACATACATATACAAGGTTTTCAAACTTAAGTCGGCACTATTGCTAAGTTCGTTATTATACTAGCCACAAAGTCGGTTAAATAGGCAAACTAGTCGTATTTTTTTCAGCTGATTACAATGGTGAAAATGGAACAAAAATCGAACATCACGTTCACGAGTTATGTCAAAAGTTCAATTTTTTCAAATGGGACAGTCAGTATACAATATTCTCAATCGATAGGAAATTTAATTCTGAACAGAATTTGTCCTATGACCTTTTACCTTATAGTTAAAGATATGTAAAGAGACAAGGTTATTGCTGATTTTTCAAGTTTGTCGAGGTGGCTGTTATTTTATAAACAAAATTCGTATGTTTTATGAATGCCATCAATATGAAAATGTCAAATTGAGGTTATGCTAATGAAAAGATTACCGTGTGTTTTTTGAGGAAAAATGTCTTTTTATGCATTCAGAAAAATGTGATATGAAGGAATGTTACATCGTTTGTCAAAAAAATAGCCACCGAGCTCGTGAACGTTATTGTACTTTGTATCTTATGCGTAACGTCCCAGATTAAAGGTACTTTCTGAGTTTGTATCGTAAGTTTAGATCAAATGAAAATGTCTTTAAGAAAACTAGAACTAAGAAACAATTCATAATAAGTGAAGCAACTGAAATTGACGTCATAGCTTACTTTGAAGCTCTGCCTAATAATTCAATTACCGATTTGATGCAAGAAAGTGGATTATGTTTGGGAACTATTCACAACATTCTAAAAAAACATAAGTTTGTGCCGTACAGATACAGGCGTACACAGACGCTAGTACCAGGAGATCAAGAAAGACGCATCCAGTTTTGTCAGTGGTTCATTAGAATAAAATCAGACGACTTCATGGTCATTTTTAGCGCTTGATTCTTTGGAGTGACGAATCAAATTTTTTCCAATAAGGCCATGTTTAACAGGAAAAACAGCCACTGTTGGAGTCGAGAAAATTCGATGCTCTTCCATCCTTGTAACCCGCAGAGACGGTTTAGTGTTAATGTTTGGTGTGATTTGATCGGCTCAAAAATTATAGGCCCAGTATTTTATCAAGGTGCATTGACTGGTGAGCGGTACGCCGAAATGTTAACCGCCACACTTCGAGTGCTTTTGGATGACCTGAATTTAATAGATAGACAACAGATCTACTTTCAACAAGATGAAGCTCCTGCCCATAATATTCGCCAGATTGACATTCTATTACAAGCCTTTTTTGATGACAGATATTTATCAACTAACGGCCCTGTCCGTATGCCTCCTCGATCACCAGACATAACGCCTATGGATTTTTTCTTTTGGGGATATTTGAAGAATGCGGTGTATGAAAGGCGGTATGATAATCTTGAGGATCTCCAGCAACGCATAATTGATACTATCAATACTATTGATGTAGAATCATTGCCAAGGCTACTAAGAGGTGATCTTTTTGAGCATCTAATTTAAGTTAATTTTGTTGTTTTTTAGTTTATACATAATAATTTAAGTTTATAGAATAATTTAAAATATAAGATACTATTTCACATCATGGATATTCCTCTTACTTTATACTTTACGATAAGGTAAAGTTACGACAACTAACACATCCACCTCGACAAACTTGGAAAATCATCAATAACCTTGTCATATTTGACTTTAGGATAAAAGGTCATAGAACAGATTCTATTCAGAATTAAATTTCCTATCGATAGAGAATATTATATAGTGACTGTCCCATTTGAAAAAATTAAACTTTTTGACATAACTCGTGAACGCGATGATCGATTTTTGTTCCATTTCCATCATCGTAATTAACGGAAAAAATACTACTAGTTTGCCTATTTAACCGACTTTGTGAGTTTGTGTATAATAACGAACCTAGCAATAGTGCCGACTTCAGTTTTAAAACCCTGTATAGTGGAAAAAACAATGATGATGTAACTTTATCCGAAGATGAGAAACAATTTAGTACAACTTTTTGAGAAACAATTTAGCAAACCCATCCAAATCCTCCGATTGGTAAAACCGATTGTCACTTCAAATAGGAATATCACTGCCGATAACTGGTTTTCTTCTCTGGAAATTCTGAAAGAGCTAAAAAAACGAAATATCACTTATGTTGGGACTAAAAAAGAACAAGCGTGAGATACCACCACAATTTCTGGTCTATAAGGAAAGGGCTATCGGTTCCACATTGTATACATTTACAAATGAGTTTATATTGTTATCATTTATTCCTAAAAAATCCAAAGTAGTTTTGCTAGTATCATCTAGGCGCCATTCAAAATCTACGGACATAACAAATAACAAGCCCGAAATCATTACCTTTCGTTAGTGGATACTAGATACCGATAGTTGATACCGATATTAGTTCGGTGTGGATACTCTTGACCAAAAGATTGCAAATTATTCCCCTAGCAAAAGATCAAGAAGGTGGCCTCTAGCTATATTTTAAAGAGACATCCAAAAATCGTCAACAAATCTGGCTATGAACGGGAAAGATAGAAATAGCGGTCATGTCAAAGCTTTTCGGTTATGTCAAACTTTTGGCAAGCGACTGTCACTATAGACTATCTGCAGAAAGGCGGAGCCTAGCGATTCGCGACAACAGCGCTCGCGGCGGCTTACTCTATAAGTTTCGTGCTGGCATATTACAAGAAGACAATATGCAAAATACGATTTATTTCTCATTATGTCATTGTAATCATTGCGGAAGCCATCCAATTCATAAAAGTAATAAAATATAAGTTGAACATGAAGTACTGTGGACGTCACATCTTGAATTAGCATCGGGCATATTAGCAGTGCAGTGTTTTGTGTCGCGCTACATAACCTAAAGTGACCAGACGTCCGTCATTATGACGGACAGTCCGTCATTCAGAAAGCTTGTCCGTCTTCAAGAGCAGTCCGTCAAACTGTCCGTCATTGATTTTTTTTTTTTATTAAAATGTCCATAATTACGTCTCCTAGGTTAATCTGAAGACGTATCGACGTATCGTATCGATCGTGATTAAATATCAGTATTTCAAAAAAGGCATCAAATTCCAAAAAGTAGGTATCCTTGTGAAGGTCTATATTTTTATGTAAATGTATTTTTCATTGAAATTCCAGAAGTGCCAGAAAACGCGTGACATTGAAAGTTTTAAAAATTTTCGCCTGCGGCGCTATTTAGCTCGCGCCTTACGGCGCGAAAAAATAAACTCTACATGTGTATAATAAAAATAAATATTATTTATTTTTTTCGACGCAACACCAAGAGAGTTGTATAAAAAACATTTGTCAAAAATATACATGATATAAATTGCGGTACATAGACTGCCATTTAATAAAATATAAATATCATTAAACCTGACTCTTTATTTAATTGCACTATTGTTGTACATACTATCCTAATTTTGCATGTTATTATTTTCTTTATCCGACATTTCACTTAATTCTTTACAATTACATTCATAACCTATAAATCAAATAGTTTAGACAGTTTCAACACAAAATATAAATATGATTCTCGTGAAAATTATACTTACTTTATCAAGAAATTCTTCCCCGTGCAATTAATAACATATGCAACACTGTGAATTCTTTCCCAAATTCAAAAATAGTACAAAAAACAGTTCGACGCATATGACAATACAAAATCCACAGTACAAAAGTTATCAAAAATTCCGCGGGCAGCGCTTCTAGTTATTCTGCAGATAGTCTATTGTGCAATAAATAATGACTATCATATAAGGTGACATCTTTGACAATTAAATAAGGTTATAAATTTAGATTTTATTTAGAATTTAAGAACGTTTTTTTATGGCTCGATAGATAGCGTAAATTGTGCAAATTCCCGGGTTATTTATAACACTGTTTATGGAAAACAAAACAAAATGAATGAATAACTACAATTACATATACAATTTAGCTATGAGTCTAATTCGAACACACATTGAGAGAAGATTGAACATTCCCAATCTCCCTTCAAATTTGAAAAAATCATTTCACAAATACAAAAACAGTTTACAATTTTTTATTTTTGAATTCGTTTGAATAAAGATGAGTACTCATATAAAAACATATCATTTTTCATTTCAAAACTTTACTTTTATTGTAAATGAGACAAAACATGTTTTACTGTATAATTGTAAACCGTAACTATTGTAATATTAAATACAAAAAATGAGCGTTTTCCGACTGAGAGACGGATATTACCTGTAATTTGAAAAAAACATCTTACTATCTAAGGGTTAAGGCCGCAAATTATTGTCAAAGAAATGTTATAAATTATTATAGTTTTTAGATCTCAAAGCAAAACTCAACATGGCAATAATTAAACGAGTAGGTAGCTATTAATGAAGGTAATTAAAATATGTGTACATTATCAGAACTTAGTACCCCCTAAGTATTCAACATATCAGAAATTATTAGAGAAATTGTAAGTAACTCTTACTGCCTGTAACTTTTAATTTTTCCACTGCTCAATTTCCGTCTTACGAATTATAAAAATATGATGAAGTTAATGATCTTTTCAAATAACACAGTTATGTAAACTCTTGTCTGAAGATGTGGATATATAATACAGCAAACAAATTACAGACATCTTTGGAAATAGATATCAAGATCAATAAAAATTTAGGTTTCAAAGAATTTTGTTCGTCTGAGCCAAGCTTTCAACAGGTGGAATTCTAAACATACACATCTTAAGTATATTGTTTAACTTGATAATGAAAGATAAAACACATTTAAATATTCTAAGAGTCGATCATTATTTATCATTACATCTAAATAAAAAAAAAACGTTTAAAACGTATGTGGAAAACACACATATGCGATCATGGTGGCGGTGTCGATCGAATTCGCCCCACGTAAACAAACGAGTCCGGTCCGCGCATACAGTGTGGCCCATTAGTGCCACACAGTAGCATCCCGCCTTTATTATACGAAATAGAAAAAAAATGTTTTATACAAAGGTGTAAAGCACTAAAAACTACAAAATATAAAATATTTTCAGATATAAGTACATGGTGTTCTGTGTGATGATACATATATATATTCTAAGAAAACATCTCATAACTAAATCAATCGCGGTAGTCTTGATACTGACTTTAGCAAAATTTTATTTGTGGATTGTCCAAACTTAGTCTTACATATTACATGCAAGTAAAATCCAAGGCACAAAAAAATATATCAGGTTTTTTGTACAGGACTTTTTTTTTTGTTTAAATATCAATTTGATTTGTGATTTGATTTTCAAACCACATTTTCTCATCTATCTTAAATGGAACACTCTGTAGTTTACTGGCCCGCAGGCCTCTTTTTTCTCCTCTTCAAAATTTGTTAAATATTCCCTGTACCTAAAATTAGTATTTTTGAAGATATCTACTGGTCAATTAGCATTTTATATTATATTATATATATTATTGCATTATGGTATTAGCAACTTTTCAAAATATGAGTAGGGCATTTAAAAAGCGTTTGCAGTTGTGTATTAACAAATACGCCACCATCTTGAAGATTAATTATAGTGCATAATATGAAACTTCATTTGTTTTGTTTTATTTTACTATGTATCCTCCTTTTGTGTTGTGTTTTGTTATATTAATTTATTTTTGACATTAAGGGTCGTTTTTATTAAAATTTGTTGATACCAAAATACATTGTTTCATTGTTCCTTATTAAAACTGTGAACTCAATCCATATCACACTAGTTAAAACAGAAAAAAACATCTGAAAAAACTGCTGTTTTTAGAAAATGCTAATTATCTTCGACAATACTAATTTTAGGTATAGGGAATACTTAACAAATTTTAAGGAGTAAAAAAACAGACGCAACGGGCAAGTAAAATACAGGGTGTTCAATTTAAGACAGATGAGAAACTGTAATTTGAAAATAGTCAAATTGATATTAACAAAAAAAAACGTTCTGAACAAAAAATCTGATATTTCTTAGTAAACTTAGACTAAGTTTAGACAACCCACGAATAAAATTTTGTTTTCCTGAAGTCAGTATCAAGGCTACTGCAATTGATTCAGTTATGAGATGTTTTCTTAGAATATACCACACAGATACCACATTTTCAGTAACAAAACTTAAAGTAAAGGTACTCGGCAGTACCGCATCCATAAAAAAAATATGTTCGGATATAGCTTTTCAGCACTAACTTCTGATGTAACAATTCACAGGGTGTCCTATTTAAAATATCAAAGTCATTAATGGTAGCCTCACACGGAACATTCTGTACATCTGAAAATATTTTTATCTTGTGTAACTTTCAGCACCTCAACATTTGTATAAAACATTTTTTTGTATTTCGTATAATAAAGGCGGTATGCTGCTTTGTCGCACTAATGGGCCACTCTGTACGTATGTACAGGGTTAATTTTCAGTTTATTAATTTTCAGGGTTATTGCGAGTTTATTATTGAAATATGTAAAATAATAGTTCCTCAGACAAAAGTTATACATTTTTTGCATAAATTTCATGATATGCAAATATATGTTATATATTTTTTTGTTAATGGAACATCCTGTAGATTACAGAGTCTGATTTTGTTCCCCTTTTGAAAAATGCATAACATGTTTGCTTCATGTTTGCTTCATTCATTGCTACTGATGATTGGACGCGGAAAAAAGAACGTTAACAGAAATATAATTTAAAAAGCATTGTGCTATATTTCATTAATTTATATTTATTACTAAATTGTTTAAACATAAATAATATTAATGATTATTATTATTAATTTATTAATGATTATTATTATGCATTTATTTTTTTAATGATATACAGGGTGTTCCTAAAAGGTATGTCATAAATTTAACAGCGTGTTCCTGAATCAAAATCATGTCGATTTAACACAATTTACAATAATACAATTAAGCATCCCTGCGGAGCTACAGCCCTTCGAAGTTTCCATTTTTAATTTATTTTTATAAAATATTTCCGTCATGTGTACAGATAAACTTTTCAAATTTGGCATCAACGCTCACTCTTAGGATGCAAATAATCGGCAAGATTCTTATCTATCTCACTTAAAACTGAAGGGTAGTTAACCTGAAACTTGATTCGTTTTTGGCCCATAATTCTTAGACAAAATTTCTTAAATCTAGTTACGCCATATTGAAAATAATCAAAAAAATAAAAATAATATTTTTCTTGTTCAAAGTTCGAAAAGTTTTCCGAACCGTTTTCGTGAAAATTGCAATTAAAAATATTGGCTTTATTATTTTTTTGGCCGTTTAGTTTTTTCGATAAAAGGTGGCTACAGAAAACAAAAGCTTTGCTCTGATTAATTCATGGACGGTAGATGTCAATGTGACAGACAAAGGGCAAACAAATTTGCTTTAAAGGGAAAGAGTAGCCTCCCAGCCTATATTTTTAAAGCAAACTATGTTTAAAAAAAAGTAAAACTGCTACTATTTTTTTACTTTTTCTGTCACATTGATATCTACCATCCATTAATTAATCAGAGATATTCTTTTGTTTTCCATAACCACCTTTTATCGAAAAACTAAATGACCATAAAATAATAAAGCCAATATCTTTAATTGCAATTTTCACGAAAATGGTTAACTTTTCGAACTTTTGAACAAGAATAAGATTCTTTTTATATTTTATTTATTTTCAATATGGTGTAACTAGATTTAAGATATTTTGTCTGGTCTAAGAATTATGGCTCAAAAAACGAATCAAGTTTCAGGTTAACTACCTTTCACTTTTCAGTGAGATAGATAAGAATCTAGCTGATTATTTGAATCCTAAGAATGAGCGTTCATGGCGAATTTGAAACGATTATCTCTACAAATGACGGAAACATTTAAAAAAAAATGGAAACTTTGAAGGGTTGTAGCTCCGCAGGGATGCTTATGGGGATCCTGCGGAAAACCGACATATTCGAGGAATCACAATATGCAATAATAAAGAGAGTGTATCGTTAAAAAAAAACGACCTATTACTAAGTTTTAAGTCCATCTCTGGAATGCCTCCCAAAATTTCTATTCCTACTAATCTCTATGCACTATTTGTTTAATTTTTAGATAATCACGACTGGTCCGACCCTGCTGCGGAGGCTGACAGTGAAGTAAAATTTCCTAGGGAAACTCGTAATGCCATGGAGAATCTAATGGCGAATTCAAGACGTATCCCTTTAACGAAATACGCCAAAAGTCAAAGTATACATATCCAGCCCGCCATACCGATAGTTTCCCAACCCAAAACTGATTACGGAGACAATAAAAAGTCTCCTCTCAAAAGTATAAATCAGTTACCGTGCTCAAAAAATTTGCTGTGCTCCAGAGGAATCCATGAGGGACCTTGCAAGTTAGAAAGAGGTTGTATCATAACTAGAGCCCGGCGCAATAACCGGCAATGAGCCACCGTTCTCGAGTTATTTGAAAAATATCTTCCCCTTTGATTATTTTTATTTAAAAAGAATGTCCTTCCTTGAGAATGACTTCGGAACGGTGGCTTGTCGCCAATCCATTGCGCCAGGCTCTAAAACCTTGAGCTTAATGGTGAATTATAGATTTTTTTTTTCAGTTTCAGTAACACGTAACGACCAACCTAGAATTCGTCCAAAACATAATGAATTTGTAAATAAAAATTTATCGTACTATGTCTAATAAAGTATTGTCTGAAAATAATAATTAGTGACTAGAGATAAAAATGTAGGTAAATATTTTAAAAAAGATTGGGAGTTAGTGAACTTCTACATTATACGAGGTGTGGCTGTTAAATAACCCAACTGCTGTCATAATACTTGTTTATTCGTTACCAATTACAGTAGCAACTTTTTCGCCTTCAGTGTACTCCCCTTGGCGATCTCAACACCGCTCCATACGACTTTTCCTTTGTTGAAAGCTGTGCTGAAAGTCCGCTTCTGTCAGCTGGTTCAGAACCTCCGTCGCTTTTGCCTTAACCGCTTCCACAGTTTCGAATCTTGTCCCCTTCAGCGCCGCCTTGGAAAAAAAAAAAGTCACAGGGGGCAAGGTTGGTAGAGTATCGTTGATGTTCCAACACAGTAATGCCGTATTTTGCAAAAAAAAACGCCCTCACAGACAAAGCAGAATAGGCCGGTGCATTGTCTTGGTGAATCTTCCATGAATTGGTCTTCCACCAATCGAGTCTTCGTCTTCTCACACACTCACGAAGGGCCGTCAGAACCTCGATGTACTGGCCGCCTGACCCTCAGGGACCCGGTGAACGTAAGCAATGCCTCGAATGAAAAAAAAGACAATCATCATCGGTTTGAATTTGGATTTGCTCATCCTGGCTTTTTATTTACATAAATTTTGCGCACGTTGAACGCAATGCATGCAAAATCTGGCGAACACATTCTTTGTCGATTCCTGTTATTTCCGCAAGCCCTCGGATGCTTATACGACGACCTTCGCGAATTAATTTACCAATTTTTTCCATGTTTCGTCTGTTGTTTCCATATTTTTCGGCGCGGATCGTCTTCGGTCGTTTCACATCCCTCTTTAAACCGTTTAAACCATTCAAAAACTTGTGTGTGGGATATGGGACATTCATTCCCGTACACTTCTTTTAATATTGCATAAGCTTCTGTAAAAGTTTTCCCAAGTTTAACAAAAAACTTGAGATTAACCTCCATCTGCATTGAGATGTTTCTCCATCTGAACACTTATTATATTTTTTTGACGCGTGACTGATGCGTAGACTAATTCAAACGACTGCTACAATCAAACTGAACGACCCACTGGCTTGTCCAGCGAACTCAGGTTAGAGAAAGTATCACCAGACACAGTTCTGTTGAAATGAAAATTGTCATCAGCATTGTCAATAGCAGGTCATTAAAATGATTTTGCTAATGTTACTGTTATTGTTTTTTTTTAAGCAGTAGTATTGCATAATTTTTGTCATCTTCGAGTTCTATAGTGTGCTTTTTGTTTTCGTAATCGTGGAAAATTAAGAATATTCATGGATATGGATATTAATTTATTTATTCTGGTATTTCAGAATACACTGTCAGAAAAACAAATGAAACAGAAATGTAGCAGCTGTTTAATTAATTAAGAGTATTTTTTAAAATGGAACACTGTGTATTTTTATTTATTTATTTAATTTGGCTGATATAACATATGCCATACTTTCTTCCATAGGTTTTTTAAATACCGGGTGTCCCAGATAATTCTGATCCATTTTGATCGTAAACATCTTTTGACAGAGCGAACTTAGAAATATAAGGTTTTCGCTAATCAATTTACTTTTATATAAGTTAAGAAACAATAAAAACAAAACAATAAAAGCACACTTGAATAGCTTTAGGTTTCTATTAACCACCGTGCCAATATCAATAGTTAATTTTCTAAAATGATCGTTACAGATAATTTCAAATGTTATGATGCTAAAGAACAAAATTTCGAAAAAAATCTCATAAAAACATACCTAAAATAATTTGTATAATTGAAATATACAATAAAAAAGGTACTCTTCTATTTAAAGGAAGTTGATGCCAATTTCATGTTTAACCAAAAGTGCAACCTTCTTAAAAATACCTTCAGAAATGAATCATTTCTACAAGCCTTGATACTTTTAATGAATGGTTTCGATCAATCACCAATCATCATTAACACCTTAACAATTTTTTTAATGCTTCCTAATGAAACTGAAAGGAATTCAAAGAAATGTCCTGAAAATGGGACACCCGAAATGTTTTTTTGCGATTTGTGTTGTATTGAATTGCTTAATCATCGTCAACTATACAAGATACGAAATTGTTCTTCTTGGAACACCCTGTATCTACATAATATGTCGCTATGTTTTCCAAAAATAAAGAACTTGTAGAACAGCAGTTTTTAACTTTGCATGTGTATTTAGCTGACCATATAATAAAAATGGAACATAACCGTTTTTTGAGTCTAATGGTTCACACTCTGATTGAGATGAACATGAACAAGCTGTTATTTTTCTTAATTAACAAAACTTAAATACTAACAACTTTAATTAAACAATTTAAAATTTTATAATTGGAACACCCAATCTAAATGTATTTAAATGTTCAATGGATTTATCGAATTAATTTTTTTCACTAATTTAGGCTAGAGTAAAGGACGGTTAAGGACAGGTTTTGAAAAATAGTTATAGGACTGGACCACATATATAGGACATATATTCGACAGTTTCTCAACACTCAATTATATCAATCACCTGAAGCTAAAAGTAGATAGAATATAAAATAGAAATCTGCTGAGTAGGTCTATTAAAAATTTTCGAATATTATACAAGCCCATTCCACGTCGATAAAAGGTAATTCCTTGTCGATACAAGGAATTAGCTTTTTTTTTTTTTTCTACAAGTAAAATTAAAGAAATCCATTATGTGGAATCGCAAAAAAAATACGATTCTAATAGTAGTAGTAGTCTTCGAAGATGTCAATCATTTGCTTTTTTCACACCTCGATCCTGATTTAGTGTCATCGCAGACCAGCTAGACCAAGCGCAGCCGTACCTTCTGTGTGAGAAGAAAATGAAGCCAAATTAAGGGGTTGGGACATGTGGAAGGAAACACAAACCCAGACTACTTAAACAGGGCTCTATTCAGAAATATAAAAAATAACTTTATTTATTTTATTTAAATGGCACTAAATGCTGCAGTGGCAGTGACCCTAAGTATAACAGGGCAGTTTAGACTGGTCAGACAATTTTAGACCTATTTCGGTGATCCCATATTTTGGAAAAATTCTTGAAATCATTATTAAACTACACCTGACACCCTTAATCCTTAATATAGACATCAAAAAAAAATTCATCAAAGTTGGCCGAGAAAAAAAGACTTAGTAGTATTTCTATTCTTAATCGAATTTATAACCTTATTTACTTGTCAAGACTGTCACATCATATGACAGCCATTGTTTATTTTACAAATTGTAACAGTCACTTGTCAAACGTTTGACATAACCGAGAATCTTAAGGTGCTTCTTTATATTTTTATAATAAAATAAGTATAATAAGAAAACTTTTTTTTTATTTAAATAAATTATTCTATTGGTCTTATTTTTCCCACTAGACTGACCGCTATTTCTATCTCTCTCGTTCATAGCCAGAGTTGATGACGTTTTTTTTTGGATGTCTATATTAACCTTAAAATAATATATTAAATTATTGTCTAACATAAAGTTAAGTAACAATACGAGGCGTGTAAATGAAAATGATACTGATTTTTTAAAATTTATTTATTCGAATAGAATTAACAATGCAATTTTTTATTGTCTCCTTCAAAATAACTTCCTTGGGAAATCACACAGCGCAGGAGACGGTTCTTCCATTCAACATAGCAGTATTGGAACTCATGTACTGAAGTAGCCTTCAGCTGGTCGGTTACAGCCGTTTGAATGTTTTCTATGGTCCCTTGAGGTGATTTTTCAATCTCAGGAAGAGAAAAAAGTCAGAAGGACTCAAGTAACGCGAATAAGGAGGCTGAGGAGCTACATGAATGTTTTTTACTAGCTAAAAACTCGTTTACTGAAATGGCGCTGACTTTTCTCATCCCCAATTCATTAATCAAAATCTGATGATGAACATGGTGTGATTCAAATTTAACTATTCTCAAAATCTAAAAGATCCCATATTACAATTTTTCTTAAAGATGAAGGCCTTCGACTAGTTTCATTTACGACTCTTGCTTTCTGAGAAACCTTAACACCAAAAACCTGGGCTCTTGAAAAAACTGTGTCCGTAGGCGTGTTGAAAAATTTGGCAAAAGTATCTTTGTGTACAAATCTGAACAAATCTAATTAAATATATTTATAAAAAAACCTTTAGAAAACAATCAAAAGAAGTACAAATGACTTAACAAGTTCAAACTTGTACTGAAGGTGCATTGGTAACCTACCGCCCTTCCAAGTCCCGTCTCCGCAATGTTGTACCGTAATGTACCGGTCTCATTACTTAATTTACACACCTCGTAGAGTAGATGTGTGCAAAATTATCTACTTCTCTGTTTTGATTAAGACAACTTAAAATATAATAATAGAAATTGTTATCGGATCATATTATTTTGTGTTGCATACTCATATAAATTATGGTGTAACTTTATGTGGTAAAGCAACAAAATCAATTAACATATTTAGGCGACAGAAGAAAGACATTAAGTTAAACTCCAATACAGGACCTAGGCTTTAAATTATGCCATCTCTGGTCATATATCAGTTTATGGAAATTCACGGTAATAAAACATAATGTAAATTCAGAGTTTCATAATTATAATACAAGAATAGCAAATTAAATTAGACCAATTAGATGTAAACTTACCAAATCTAAGAAAAATAGTTTAATTTTTCAATTGTATAATATAATGCCTGACTACATTAGAGAAATGAATGAAAGGTAAAGGTAAAAAAAAAAAAACACATATCAAATTATTGTTTTTACTCGGTTGAGGAGTATATGGACGAAAAAAACGTATTTGTATTCTTAATTTTAAGTTTATAACCTTATTTACTTTTAAGTCCAGACTGTTACATCACGTGATAATTATTATTTATTTTACAATTGTGACAACCACTTGTCAAAAGTTTGACAACAAAATTTCGTTTCGAGCTTCGACATAACCGTTATTTCCACCTCTCTCGTTCATTCTTATAATTTTATTTGGATGGCTCGTTGTATTACCTGTTTATTTTTATACCGGGTGGTCCAACGTAAAGTTGCCACCCAGATTATTTTGGAAACCAGTGATTTACCGCGGAAACGCCGAAATTGGTCGATTTTGGTCGCTAGGGGGGACACATATTTTTTTTTATAATTTCACCTTAATTCTTATTACCTTAATACGCGTAAGATATGCGGGGTAGTAACCCCTAAAAAATTTTAAATGGCAACAATGATCAAATGACATCATTTGAATTCTCACACATCTCTTCAATTTCTTTTCAGTGGTGTTTTGTTCTCTAAATTTGACCCAATAGGTCCTATTGTTAGCTATAGCGTTGCGATCTATTTGAAAAATATATTAATG
The DNA here is from genome assembly GCA_029963805.1 of Aromia moschata. Lineage (NCBI taxonomy): Eukaryota > Metazoa > Arthropoda > Insecta > Coleoptera > Cerambycidae > Aromia > Aromia moschata. The sequence continues at coordinate 299,375 of JAPWTK010000174.1, read as the reverse complement.
ACATCATATTCGGATCGCGGTTAGCGTCGGATATTTATCTGTTGACCCCTATAAAACTCGACAAAAACAAACAAAATTAACAACAAAATGACCTGTTTTAAGATTTGTTACAAAAATGTGTATTTTGTGAGTTGTCACACTTTTTGTACACCCTGTATATACTTCAGCTAATATTTCTGTTTGGAGCCCGCGCTCTTTATTTTTTATTATACTCATACTATATTAGTGTTTAATTTACTAATAGCTTAGTAATATTTCTACATATTGTCTTGTATACATCACTAATATAGGATATTTTAAAGCGTACTGCTACGTTTAGTTACAGACGTCTGAGCAAAATACAGAGCATGCAATTAAACAGCGCCATATTTCTTAACCAACTAGAAAATAAATGGTCTAATGGTTTCAGTATATCATTAAGACACAGTTCCTGTATTTTTAATTTTAAAATGGAATTAATCTGGATGAATATTTACTTTTGTCGGCAGGTATGTTATTTACAGGGTCAACAATACACACAGATGAAATTGTTTGAAGCAACTCATGTCTTTTCTTTTAATATTAATGCAGCAAGAAAACATGTCAAAAAAAGTCTAGGAAAAATGCGCCTCACCAAATCTCCGTAACAATCTGTAATGTGTTTATGAACATTTATTTACTAGGTGATTGTTTTCTCTTGACCACCTCATTTTATAAGTAAACGCTAAATGAAATTGTAATCTGCAAAGAGTTGTGTTATGTTTCTACCATCTGAAATTAGAATTTGGCACGTACTGTGTCTTCATTTTATTTTATCCCACTTTTAAATGGATGTAGAAATGCAATTTATCGAGCTAGAAAATTCAACGAAAAATCACCTTGGTACAGTTTTGTAAATAATTTTGCCATAGTGCTAAAAATGTCAAAACTGTCAAATGTCAAATTTAATGACATACATATGGCATATCTCCGTGATTACCATAAAAGTTATATTCTAGTGGCTAAAAATATACAGGGTGTTCCATCACAAAAAAGTAGGTTATGTCAATAAATTTGACATTAAACATTTTTTACAATATGGCATAAAACTTTACCAAACAATTATACATATAAGCTAAGTTGTGCTGAATTAAGTAGAAGTAAAATGAACACACTATACATAGCGAGTTCGTAAGAATTTCCCACCCCCTCTTCTCCGTTATTTTTAAAGCTACAAAAAAAATACGGGGGTAGTGACAACAAAAAACTGTTAGTAATACAAACAACTGTGCGAAATTCGTGAAAATTATTTTCACGAATTTCGCTTGTTGTGTCGTTCTCTGTCCACGTGAACTATTTTGAATTTGCACCTTTAACTTCAGTAGATGTGGAATCAATCATTTTCCCTCTACAACCATATATACAGGTCAAATCGCTTACGTTTAACCAGAATAAATGTAGAAAAACTACGGTCGTGGCAACGTACGCTCAAGGAATGATGACAGTCGAGTTTTTGAATGACACAAGCAATAGATATGTACATACATTATTAACACATTTTTATTCCTGTCTTTTTGACTTCTCAGATATCATCTTTCATCATTAACATGACTGATTACGAGTCCGGCCCTGCGTTACAGCGTTACACACTTGTATGAATTATATTCCGTACGTTGCGTTGGTTTGTATTTGTGTTTATCCCAAGAAGACTAGAACTAAAGAGACCGAACTCGTTCGGTATCTAGGGATCAAATCTGTCCGCCTCCAGGACGCCTGTACGTATGTACTCGGTCACGTGATGAGCAGCGGTCAGCGGTCCACATTTGAATGTTTATCATAGAAAACCATATATTGTTTTATATGACGTTTATCATTAAGTGTCAAAGCGGGTGCTTACATGCCGTTTGGCTTTAACAAAAATATATACAAAAATAAATATGAATTTAGGAATACCGGACATTATGACTATGTATTATAAACGAAATATTTTCCTTGTTGTATTGTTAACGTTGAAGCACGTAACATGAAATATTTTGAGTACATCTTCATATTGATCATTGCTAAAATTTGTAACTGCAGACATTACTTGTGTAGATTCAATATAATATTCAACAACAACAAATTAACGAAAAATATCGAGCGTCTGTCAAATGTATTCGCACCACGGACATTACCGGACTCTAACCTCTAAGCAAGAGATTAGTACAGAACCACGTAAGTATAGAATATTTTTAATACCGTAGAACCAGTACAAACTGTTTAGGCTGGCGGACATTGGCCCGTCGTTTATACGAACCGTTCGGTCTCCTTAGTTCTAGACTTCTTGGTCTAAAGTAAAATATTCCTAATTATTTCTAAGCTCCTTGATATGTGAGCTGCGCTCCTGTCCTGATATTGATCTTATGTACGACTAAAATCCGGGCTCTAATAATGCTAATTAATGCTAACTAATTAATAAATAAATATGAAAGTAAACCACTAGACTGTACACACATGATGCACGACCCGCCTCGTATTAGTTAATTAAGGATACTGCAAAATTGCAAATTGCAAAACAATTCTGGCCGCTTCTGATATTCACTAGCAGTAGTTGCAGTACTGTATATGCCATTCGGATATACTCGACATTAAACTTTCGTTACATTAACCTATGACGTCATAAATTTCGCACCAGTTGGACACATACTATCTAATAATCTAATACTGGAGTATTAGATATAGGTATGGTTGGTCATAAGGCCAGGCCGCTTTACAGTTCGCATTTTTATTGCCGGCAAGAAAAATTGCAGCAATTTTTATTGCGTGCACGCGTATTTGTGTTTATTTGTAACAAATTGAATCGTCCAAACAGACATAAATACGCGTGCGCGCAATAAAAATTACCGGCAAGGAAAATTGCAAACTGTAAAGCGGCTTTGAAAAGTGGATCCGGTCCTGTTTATAGGACGTGATTTGGAAGCTCTACTTATTTCTATTAAACTAAAAATCAGTCGTACAGAATGTAAATACATAGTGCTAAAATGTAGGAGTACATAAATGCGCCGAATTCTCAATTTCTGAACTCGGCACTAAAATGTCAGTGTCAAATAACGTCAAACGTCAAAAATTGAAATAACCTATAAACAACACCCCTGAAATTTGGTTTATTTTGTATGAATTAGATGTTAAATAATACAAATAATAATTATTACTATATTCTTCGATTACTACCTAATACCATTTACTTTAATTAAAACACCTCTGCTATGAATTTAATAGAAGAAAAGAAATTGGAGATTTCAAATAAATTAGAGAAGGTAAAATTAAATTGAATTTAGTACCTATACTTATTATATTTTTTTTATTATTGTATAGGAACAGGCCAATCTCACTTTATTACAAGAAAGGTTATCAAAAAGTGCCCAGATAACCAAAGGAATAGGTTCTATTTTAAATACCTTTGAACAGAGGTTGTCGCGGTTAGAGGACACAATGTTGCCAGTTTATAACGATACTGAGAATCTGCAAAAAGCACAGTACAGTATCCTTTTCTGTTTTATGTAATTGTTTTTATGTAATGATTCATACAAATCAGAAATACATTTGAACAAAATAACAGGCAGTTTAAGGCAGCTAAGAATGTACCACAAGATGCAGTACCAACACAATGTATTATATTTTATTCCATATCAAATAAGTATTAACCATTCTTAAATCATGGATGTTTTCCAATCTGTATGTGTATATTCTCTTTGCATAATGCATTTCCATCTAGTAACGCCATACAAAGAAGTGTACACACATACCCATCGCCAACCAATAAAAACGTTTTATTTAATTTCCCCTACATCCCACCAAGTTCACTGTGACTGCCTTGTGTAGTTGTAGATCGACCAGCAAAGCCATTTACAGCTTTTCCATATCCATATTTCCATATTGATAAAAAAGGTGTACATTTTACATAATTTATTCATGAATACTTATTTTTATCCATTGATTGCCTACCCGCTTTTAGTGATTTTGTTTTTTACATTCTGTGTGACATTTCCTTTTCTTTTATACGAAATAGCTAAAGTAATTTAATAATCTCTTCTTTATTTTATAATATTTATTAATTTAATAATCTCTTACATTCATTCTTATATTCGTGAAATGTAATAATTATTTAAAAATGGCCAGCTGTATACTGCAAGTATAAACTGCAATATTTCAAATTGTGGTGTCCTGTGTCGCGGCGACTGCAAGTAGTAAACATTTTTTTGAAGTAGTGGGGAACGTCGCAGCGACATGACGAAGCTCTGAGGACCAGGCTTAATACGGCATTAATATATGCTCTATTTGTGCAGATATACTATATAGATATATTGATTACATCCTGACAAAAAGGGCATACTTAACTGGCATAACACAAATTTTACCGTAGATCCAAGAAACAAACCCATTCTTACAAAAATTACATTCTGAATGTTGGTCATGTGTTAGTGTTTATTATCGATAATTATTTTGTTTTTGTAATTTATAGTAATACAATGGAGCTTGATTACATGATTTTGATAATGAAACTACTAGAGCTTAAACAATAAATAATGAAATGGATCTTTACAACTCAAACACAAATCATGTGCTCATCATGACTTGCTGCTCACCTTCTCTCAATAGAGAGAATGAGAGACTTTTTCTCATATCGCACAAATTTTACTCTTCCTTAAATATATAATAATAGCAGTAGTATTGTATGTGTATATATAAGATTGAGTAAATAAAGGTGAACTTCTATTATTAGATGAAAAATTATGAGAACTTTACAAAGAGTACTTTAAACTTAACGCCATTAGATATTGATCGGACTCTGCAACTATTGGATAATGTGATAGGTTACTATAAGGTGTCGGGTGAAGTGGAAAATGTGATAGAACGAGGACCTGGAGAGGGAGGTATTGACCTACATACTTACATAGATGCCCTTAATAGATTGGCGACAGCCCAGAAGTATTTTGAAAAAAATATTCCACAAAGTGTCGAATTGATTAATGTTGTAAGTATAATAGTTATTAATCTTGTAAGTATAAAATATAGTTATTTACTATATGTCAAAAAAGTACGTTTAAAAAATGTTGTTTTTAATTTTTTGTAGTCATCTTTTTTCCACAAAGGTAGCGACAAGCTAAACGCAGAATTTAAGACTATACTGGATAAATATAACACTCCAATTTTACCTGTGGTACTTCTTGACCTCATTAATTTTGATGGTAATTAATACTTTCTTGAATAATCCATTGAAAACACAAACATAAATACCATTTTGCTTCACAGACCCTACAAGTAGCAAAGAAATGAAAATAATACCCAAACAAATTCCTGATGATGCAAAAACTCAACTTATTAAAATAGCTTCCTGGCTATTAGATAATGGAAGAGATGAGTACTTAACAGTGTATGGAAAAGTACGTGGAGGAGTTTTACAAAAATCTCTTACATTGTTAAGGAACCATCAAAAATCTGTTAGTGGTGGCAGTGTACATGGAACTACTAGTTCACCAATGTTGGTATGTTCCTATAATTATTGTCTAACATGTTTAGGAAGTCACCACTCATTTTTGTGTGGATGATTTTCATAATAATATGAAAGTAAGGTCCAAAAATATCGTAAAAGATTTGTAACCAAATTTTAAATTGATAAATGTGTTTGTTTTTCATGTAATTCTGTATCTAACATGACATATAGCTTGAGATGTAGTTGTTTTGAAGGCATTTAACTTTTTTAATACTTATTACGCATTATAATGGACAAATACTTATTTCAAGTAATTTATACATTTATTCCTACACAGGATGATCGATCGAAACCATTCATTAAAAGTATTAGGGCTTGTAGAAATTACCTTTAAAATTTGAAAATTTTAATTGAAGCTAATAGGCCTACAGCGAACTTGATGAAATTATTTTCAAGATGGCTGCACTTCCAGTTATACCGGAAGTCTAGATCAACTTCCTTATTTTAAATGGAATGCCATTTTTATTGCATATTTCAATTCTACACATTATTTTTTTGTACATTTTCATGAGATTTTCCTGTACCTGTCTTTTATCATTTTTTGAGTTATTTCAAGTTTTTTGAAATTTTGTTAGAACAGGAAGTAGCAACTATCTTGAAAATACTTTCATCAAGTTGGTCATAGGGCCTATTAGCTTAAGTCCAAATTTTCAAAAATCATTTCTACAAGGCCTAATACTTTTAATGAATTGTTTCGATTAATCACCCTATAAATTGGCCTTTTGATATATAGTGTGTCTACGAAAGTGACATCATATGGTCGCTCCCGCTACCAAAGGGCGTAACTGACAAAATTGTGAATCTTAGGTTTAATCCACAAACAAATTTATTATATGATGTATAATATGTTGGGATATAATTGTTACAGTGATTGCTATATATACTACCACTGGTTACAAGGACACACGTTAATTGATTTGAACGTAATTATTTATTGGTCTCACTTTATTTCTACTCTGCAGTATTTGAATTGATCTGAAAATTAGATACGCTACAGATACAATACGATCCCAACTTTATTTTTTGTGTAGACAAAAATTCTTCATAACAACTTCAAATTATTTGGTGTGTAAGAAAACTTATACCATGGTTATTCTCAGATTGTTTATTTGTATGTTAATATTAATTAAAAATATTAGTTACAAAAGTCATTTTAACAAGCAAAAAACATATGTAAGTTGTACATTATACTTTTTTATTGGCACTTAATATAAATGGCTCCACAAAATTAGCATAACATTTTTTAGATGAGACTCACTTGCGCCATCTTCAGCCCATGTCAAAATTTGAATTCATATTTAGTTTTATCCACCAGTCGTTCTTCTCAGCTCATTCTGTCGGTCGCTGAAATGCTGCCAGAATCCTGTGAACTCAAATTTCGACATGGGGTTGATTTTTGGGGTGAGGACGGCAAACCCCTTGAACCACTGCGTAGCATCTTCGGGGATTAAAACCAACCCCATACTACCATAATTTTCAAACCGACAGTCTCTAATTCACGTAGAATGCAAGTGGCGTTCATCTAAAAAGTGTTATATTAATTTTAACAAACAGTTTACAGTCGATTTACATTACTAACATGATAAACAGTAACATGATGGAGTAGGTTTCTATACATACATTATTTTAAATTTTGCAAGAAACCTAAGTTTCCAAACCGTCATGAAGCTGTTCGGAAGCCTTCCACTCGCCGTTTACAACATGTTTTTGAGAAGAAGGCAAACAGAATGTTGCTTAAAGCTTCCCAAACTCTGGAACACTCTACAGGTTTAACTTTAGGGACAAGAAGAGCATCACATCTAGGTAATTTTACATGTAAAAGTTTGCTTATACAAAAGTAGTGAGGAATTCTGACATTTACTAAACTTTGTATGATCTTTATTTGTTTCAATGTCTACTTTTGAACCAAACTTCTTTAATTGGAAGTATACATATCACAGTTCTGTCTCAATTAAATTTAGCACTAGCCCCCCCAAGGGGTTAAATATTTGGTTTATTTTCGTGATCTATCCAATGTTGATGAATTATTTTGGGTTGGAAATGAATGATGTAGATACAATGCATAACTTGTATTATGTAAACATAAAATCATAGCGCAAAAGTATAATATCTTTTATGTCTATATACTTATATTTTTTTTTCTATTCATGTATGTAAGAGAAAGATATACTTTTTTTCAATCCAAGTATGCCCTCATATAGACTCTGTGATGTCATATATAGGACAGTGCCTACTCTAGAGTGAGCAGCATTTTTGTATGGAAATAACAAGAAGTCTAGAACTAAGGAGACCGAACTCCGGCTTTTCGCTGTATAACGCGACGGGCTTGAATATGTCCGCCTCCAGAGGCGCTGTAAACAGTAGTGTACCCTTGTTACTATGGTATATAAACAGATATCTATACGTATACTGTGGTTCTGTACTAATCTGTGTGCGTTAGAGGTTAGAGTCCGTGTGAATATCCGTGGTGCGAATGCATTTGACAGACGCTCGATATTTTTCATGTCAAAGGTCAACATCGTCCAAAAATTAAGCTTTTCAAAGTTATTGCGTAATGTTTTAATAAATTTTCATGGTCAGTACTGCGCAATAGTCTGAACTCGTATAAAAGGGTAAGGCAAATTGTAGGTACGTAAATGGGGAAATGCAATGTTAATGTGAAACGTTTACAGAGATACGTGTCTAAAAGAGCAAGGGAAATTTCACAGAAATATACGAAATGAAAAAATCACAATTTACACGTTATTTTACCCACCCAGCACCTATTTGCTCCCTTTTCCCGTTAACTTGTGGGACTAATACTACTTTGCGCACGATTTTAGTGGTCACACATAGTGTATATTACTGTTTTCTGGGTATCTGACGAAAAAAAAACGCTAAAATTTTAAAAGTGGCTTATCTGAACAATGACCCTCAAAATATTTTATGTTACGTGCTTCAACGTTAACAATACAACAAAGGAAAATATTTCGTTTCATACATACATCAGTAATTTGAAATAACGTCCGGTTATTCGTACCGCTTCTTATAACACACAAATGCAACACAGCACTTTCGAACCATATTTATTTTGTATGTATTTTTGCTAACGCCAAACGGCATGTAAGCTTTGACAGCTTAATGATAAATGTCATATAAAACCATAGCATGGTTTTCTATGATAATTTGAAAAACATTCAAATGTGGTCCGCCGCTCATCACGTGACATCGAGTACATTACTGTTTACAGCGCCTCCTGGAAGCGGACAGATTTGATCCCTAGATACCGAACGAGTTCGGTCTCCTTAGTTCTAGACTTCTTGGGAAATAACATAAATATTCATATTTTCAAAAACAAGTGATATAATATTTTATAACTGCTAGACTGATTTTAAAAAATAAAACTGTGTTGGATACAAATTTGAAGTACCTTTTCAAAGATTTCACAAGTAAAAGTAGAACAATTCAAGAACAAAGACAAGTATTTCAATTGGATTTTGCGTGGTATCAATATTTTGCTAGGGTAAAAAGTTATGCGGTGGGAGGTAGTTTTAACAACACTTTATGTAGAGTGCAGAAAGGTGTATGGCATTGTTTGTATAGCATGGATTTGTGAGAGTTCCCACCCTCTTTTCTCTGTATTTTTAAAGCTGTGAAATTTTTTTTTGGGTAGTTCTAAACGTAACGAAGAAAAGGAGAGTGAGAAATCTTACAAAATAACCCTGTACACCTCTATTATTCAAATTTTAGATACTTCTTATACTGGTGAGGAATATGACAATGAACAAGAAATGGAAAACTACTTGGTGTGTGTTATAGCACTGCACAGGCTAATGCAAATTGAACAAATTCTAATGAAAGATATTATTACAAGTGCTCATCAACCAAGAGTTTTTGAATTAATTGTTAGAGAAGCTATGGACACGATTGTACAAGATGGTGAGGTAAATATTTTATTACATATATAAAATGATTAACAATAAACAGAAAATTAAAATAGAATGTCCTTAATGACAGAAATTTTTTTTCAGAATATTGTGTCGAGAGCAAGAAAATGCATAGCAAAACATGACTTCGCAACTGTATTAGTAATTTTTTCCCATATTCAAACAGCTATGCTCCCTAAAACCGGATTTTGAGAGAACCGTTGAGCAGTATGATTTAAATGTTAAGCAAAAATTTGACCAAATATTACAGATGTTGCATTCAACAGTATGTTGTTTTTAATTGACTGTATTCAGTAAATTAAACTGGCTTACCGTAGGGATCAAAAGCATTAGAGGATTTCATCGAAAGTATACGTTCTGATTCAGTAACTCAATTACCAACTGATGGCACTGTGCACGAAATGACAAGCAATGTTATTATGTTTTTGGAACAGTTACTTGATTACACAGATACGATTGGTACAGTTCTTGAACAAGATCCTAATTATTCCAGGCAATTAGGCAAATTAAAATCAAACGACCAAAACAAAGCCTTATTAGGCCTTTACATAAGTGAGTAATTTTTCACTTGTATCATATAAATAATAATGTCAGGTTTTCAATTTTAGAAAAAGTGTTAGTACAGTTAAATCACACTTTAATAAGCAAAAGCGAGCAATACAGTGATTCTGCATTAAAGGCATTATTTCGTTTAAATAATAACAATTATGTGTTAAAATCTTTACAAAGAAGTACATTGATGGAGCTGTACTTAATTTCTGAACCAAATTGTGAGGAATATTATTATAGTTCTATTCAGGAACACAAAAAAAACATATTCACAAAGGTAAAACAATAGTTAATGTGCTGGGCGTGTTTTATATCTTTTGTATATTTATATTTTTTAGTTGGACTAAACTTTTAAATTACATCGGCTGTGATGACCCGTCAATACACCTGCAAGGGGATAGATTAAAAGATAAGGAAAGAGCTTTCCTTAAAGAAAAATTTGCTGTAAGAATTTTACTTATGTAAAAAAGCTGTACATTATTGTTATTAATTTGTAGGGTTTTAACAAGGAAATTGAGGAAATATCCAAAGTTCAGAGAGGATATTCCATACCAGACATAGAATTACGAGAGAGTATAAAAAGGGACAACAAGGAGCTTATTATTCCAAGATATCATGCCTTCTATAACATGTAATTTTCTCAGTACAAGGAAAGAAAAATAAGTATAACAATATTTTTTTTAGGTACGCTGGTGTTCAATTTACAAAGAATCCTGAAAAATACATCAAGCATAAGCCAGATGAAGTTTCAGCAATTATTGATCGATTTTTTGATGTAGCAGCTTAACTAATTTGCAAAAGAACATACATATTTGTTAAAAAAAATAGTTAAGTAATAAATGATGAGTTTAATATATGTATTCAATACAATTTCTTAACCATTGTAAATAATTTATATTAATATTTTAATATGTTGATGGTAGTCAATAATGAACTGTAGGTCATTAAATAGTGACTATGTTAACAAATATATTCAATGATGGGGTTTTTACTCAACAGTGTCCTTTTCAGCCTATCCTGTAAGTCTTTGAAATTGCTTAAAAATCTTGTGAAATGACATGGGTTCGTTTTCGGGGTGTGAACCTTTTAAACCACAATATAGGGACTTCGGGGCGTTAAAACCAATTCTGTAGGTTACCGAAATTTAAAAACCGCAAGTCAATGGTAATCGATAATGAACTGTAGATCATTAAATATTGACAAATGATGTGACTATTGGTGGTTTATAAATTAAAAAAAAATTTTTTAACAAATATATTCAATGATGGGGGTTTTTACTCAACAGTGTCCTTTTCAACCTATCCTGTAAGACTTTGAAATTGCTTCAAAATCTTGTGAAACGACATGGGTCAGTTTTTGAGGTGTAGACAGCGAACCTTTTAAACCATAATTTAGCGACTTTGGGGCGTTAAACCCAACTCTATAGGTTACCGAAATTTAAAAACCTCAAGTCTCTAACCTGAATAGAACGCAAATGGCGCTAATCTAAAAAATGTTATGCTAATTTTGAAGAACAGTTTATTTGATGTTTAAAAAAATTACAGATGTTCGGGTCTGGTGTTAAGGTACAAAATCGCCAACAAATGCGAATCGCCCCACCACATAACAATAGCCCCCAGCACATGCCCGATAGGTGTGACAGTTACATTTGTCTTATTTTATCTTTCAGTTAGCTATTTTTCCCTTTTTCTTGGATGGCTATATAATTCATAATACACCCTGTATACTTATGTATACGTCTATACATTGACAAAATATATACTTTTTGGTCTATAGAACCTCGCAATGCATCTTTTTACAGAAGTTAGTGATGGTAGTAGTAATAGTCAGGGGCCATTCACTCTTATGAGACCTGAAATGTGATATTTAGTATGAGACCAACTCTATAGATGGCGCAACCAGCTTAGTT